>CM076614.1:24029806-24561228 GCA_038502775.1 Hippodamia convergens
TCAACGATCACTAGGTCTGTGCGAGCAGTCATCCCCATACCATAATCGATCCTCCTCCGAAACCAGTAGTATTCAGGAAATTGCACTGAGCATATCTCTCATGTGGACGTCTGTATACAAGGGAACATCGATAACAATGGTACAGGCAGAATCTAGACGCATCTGTGAAGAGAACTCTTTCCCAATCGGCCTCTTCCCGATGGATATGCTCTCTCGCAAAATCCAAACGCGCCCTTCGATGGGCTTAAATCATATTTTCTGAGGCGATTTCTTATTGTGTACCCCATGAGTTTGCTCAAGCTGATTTTGAAATAGGCGAGCGGTTGCAAACCGTTGTCTCAACGAAGAAACTTTCAAGTAACGTTCTTGAATGGCAGTTGTTTCCCGTGGTCTACCTGTCCAGGTCTTCGGACATTCATACCTCTCTCCCTGAATCGCTGCAACATTCTGGACACACTTGTATGGGAAACTCCAAACCTTTCTGCAATTCTTGTGTATGTCCACCCTTCTTCTGGCAAAACTACCGCTTGGGCACATTCCTCTTGGGTCAAATGGCGTGTTTCGCGTTGCATTGCGATCGAGTGTAGAAAATCAAACGAAAGAAAAACTAGAATTGATCGAAAACAACTGATGTTAGAATGGATTCAATACATTCAAAATCTGATAATATCATATTTTTTTATTCCTGCTGGGAAAAACATCTGTATTGAAGAAAACCGTTGAAAGTGGATAACATATTCATGCATAATTCTGATGAAAATAATTATCATTGAGAACACCTTCAGTTGTAGAATAAATTTGAGATTTACATAATGTGCTTTAATTTTTTGCGCAGTGTATAACGTCCCTCCTTCTTCCAGATATCTCAATCCTAAGGTTTTCCAGCCTCCCCCTGCTGTTGTTCTAATGAGAATCTTGTAAAATTTCCCTACAAGCTAAAGATTGTCACGTCCAAAGGATAATCAATCTGACTTTTGCAGAACCTCAGGAAGACCTTGCAGAGCAATGTGCATGAATGGTGGTACTTGCGTGGATGGAAGATGCAACTGTACACCAGGATTCACCGGAGAGTTTTGCACTGAGCGTGAGTTATTACCTCTTTCAAATACTCCAACTCTTCTGAAACTAACCAAATATCATTTCAGCCATTTGTCTGGAACACTGCAAAAACGGTGGTAGATGTATCGGACCAGATAGGTGTGCTTGCATCTACGGCTTCGCTGGAAAACACTGTGAAATTGGTGAGTAACTTCTTTGTCATCAGAAGGCAGCATACGATTTTTCCCTGTTAGATTTCAGAACTGGACCATGCTATACTGGTGCTAGAGGATCGCTTTGTGTGAATCAATTGCAAGGAGTTGTGTGTACAAAGACGCTTTGCTGTGCGACTGTTGGAAAAGCTTGGGGTCATCCGTGCGAACACTGCCCTTCAAGACTCGACTGTGATATAGGATTTATTAAGAACCAGAAGACTGCTGAATGTATTGGTGAGTAGTGTTGTGGTTTTCGTTTTTAATCACTTATGGAATCGTTTATTTTATGACCAGTGAAAGCTGAGATGACAGAGCATATGCATTGGCTCAGCAAAGCGCTTGCTCAGCTTTTGTTTGAAGAAATTCCTTTCATATACAGGATGTCTTACGAGGAACTCCTACCATATATAGGGTCTAATATCTGCATCACGAAGTGGCAACTCAGAAACCTTGCTAATATACAGGATGATTCATTCTGACCTAAATTTCATTTGACTATTTTTCTTGTACTGTATATCAAAATTGAATAATTTTTTCAGATTTTGTAACACATTTGTCTCATCTGTTGAATTATGTATACCGAATATCATATTTCCAGTGCAGTATTGGAAATAGTCAATTTTGGCTGATCATGTGAGAATGAAAATTGTATAGGCCTCTCTCTGATTTTTTTCAACATTAATTCGAAATGCATGAACACAGGAATGAATTCTCATCACACCTCTGAACATGTTATGATGCCAAAACAAATCTGAAGATGAAGGAACATTATGAGAATTATTTATTGTTATTCCAACTTGAGAAGCCCAATTCCAAGAAATTTCTTCATGAAACATTTCATAATAATCGAGCAAATAGAAAATAAATATTCGATATTTTTTTATTTGCCATTTTTTCATCATATAACATCTTGACAATATCGACAATAATTCATTGTATGTTGTGAAAAAAATTTAATGGACAAAATCAATGTATAAATCTTCGAAAAACTTATTAATTATTAATTGTTTGAAAAAAAGTGAGTGAAGTTTGCAAGTAGCTCACAACATACTTTTTACTCATGGTAGAAATGGAACCAATTTTTTTTACGTTGAGTGTGGAGGTCTGAAAACACGCAGATTATTAGTGACAAATTTATTTTTTGTACAACTGCCATTAAAAGTAACAATTTTAATGACAACAAAAAATGTAAAAATTGATTGTTTACGGGGAAGCGTGTCAACAAAATTTTAAACATGAGTGTTGAAAATATTCTCAGCACTCCATTTTCTTATGATGAAAACAGATAGGAAAAATTCAGCAATTGCAAATTTTTATTATCAATATTCAACAATCAGTACTTATTAATATTAATCGTAAAACTAGAACAATTACTAACATCAATACCCTGTGACGTTGGGGAGCTTCGCAACACATTATTAGAATCCTCAGCACCATTAGTACTTTTAGAAACCGGAAGTACAATATTGGATGATGATGATCCAAAATCTGTTGAGGTTGGGAGAATTTTTTCAGCAATGACATATTATGCAATGGAATGTTCAACATAGCCCTCGGCTACCGTCGTAGACTTCCATCCATCATGTTTTTTTAAATCCCTCCTTATTCTGCTAGCAATGAAGCGGAGGATCATCGAAAACAGTGTCTTGTATATTGCTTTGGTTCTGGCAGTTGAGGAATTTGCCAAGAATAAATGGAATTTTCCCAAATGTATTAATACGAACTGGATTGGCAGTGCATTCATTATTCATGTATTTCAGGAACAATTGACGATGTTTGATGACAGAAGGGCGCAGTGCAAAGGACTTATGAAAATAGTCTACATACTTCCCAATAATACTGAAAAAACGACTGACTTTGGTTTTTGTATTTGGAAGTTGAATAACCAATGATTTATTTTTTATTTCGATGTCTCCCACTGATAATTACATCATTCTTCACGCCGCCAGGCTCCAAATAATCCGAAAATAGTTGCATCCTCAACCATCAAGTTTTTCTCATCCTGTGTCTCCTTCATAAACTTTCCAACTTGTTCATGCGTCAGAATTTTCGATTTTTTGGGATGATATCTTTCACTTTTTGGTTTCAAATATGCTAATACCTTAAAATATTTAGTAACATCCATACCATTTTTAACAAGGGCGCTTGACTTTATCATTGAAAATTGTCTCCACGCAAAGTTGATGAACTCCATATTTTTGATTTTTCTTCTAAGTTTGCCAGTAAAACAGTTTCACTAAAGTTTCCTTCTACATTTTTCAATGCACACTAGACCAGGAAATTTTTATATGCAATATCGTACCGCTGAACAGATTTTTTAGGTAGGAGTTCCAGATTTGCTCTTCTTGCAGACTCTCCAATATCATTAATAATTGCACTCTAGACAAACATATTAAGCAGTTAAAAATCGAAGACAAAAATTGGACAGGAACGAAATTCAAATGAGAGCGTCTTTTCTCATTTGTTAGTAATCATAAAGTTGGCAACGTTTGCCATTCACAACAACCTTTTGATTATTTGAATATTAAAATGCATTTTGAAGTTTATTGTCATTGCGAATTCGCCCATTCCATTATCAAAATAGGTCAGTTTCACAAAAAACATTGTATAATATTCGTGTTAAAAGTGATTTTATTTTGTTCGTGAAATTGTGAAATGAGCGGAGCGATTTTTCACTGACAAAATAAACGTTAGGTTTTTTAATTGCACAATAAAATTTTTGTGAAACCGACCCATATCATGAATAAATATTCTCACCATCATGAATTCAAAAGTTCGTAAATTCATGAGAACATTCAATGAACATGATCTCCCGAATCGTGATGAAAGTTATCATTTTCGATATATTCAGTACTTTTTTAGATTTGTTAGATCATTATGGACGCAACAAAAATTTCGATGATTGCATTTCATACTCGTGTTTATGAATTCTGAAACAATGTAAAAAAAATCAGAGTGTCCTATAGGGTGGTTATTTCCACATCAGTAGATAAAATTGATTTTTCTGAGTACGATACTGGAAATATGATATTCGGTATACATAATTCAACAGATGTTAGAAAGTGTTGCAAATTCTGGAACAATCACTCAATTCTTATCTACAGTACCAGAAATATAGTCGAATGAAATTTTGGTCAGAATGAATTAATCATCCTATATATTGGTAAGGAAAGAAAGGAGACATTTCTAAGTGACATTTCGTGATGCTGATAGTAGACACTATATATGGTAGGAGTTTCTCCGCTAGATGGCACTTTTCTTTTTCATGTCTGGAAAGTAACTAACAGCATTGAATATAGGACTGCGGCTCATTTTGGTTGTCGAACGACGAAGACGTTAAGCAGTACTGATGACGGGTAACAACCCAGAAACTATTTCATTGCTACGTTGGTTCGATGACAGCACGTTCCAGCAGTGTTCTTCATGATTTAGATTTTCACTAGCTCATGTTATTAGAAAAATATAAGTCCATCAGTAGCTTATTCTCAAGTGTTGAAAAGCAAAGACCACAATCTATAAATCGAAATTGACTCAATTTTAATCTTTCCAGATATAAATGAATGTGAAGCCATACCTCATCTGTGTGAAGGTGGACAGTGCGTGAACTCAATAGGATCTTTTACTTGCGAATGTCCAGAAGGTCAAGCAAGGAACTTGGAAACCAACCAGTGTGACGATAAGAACGAATGCGAAGAAGAGGGAGTGTGCGAGAATGGCAGATGTGTCAATACTGATGGATCATATTTTTGTCTGTGCAATCCTGGTTTCATACAGAGTCAGAACCAGAAATACTGTATAGGTAAGAATTTAATGGAATGCGAGATACCCTGATAAGTTTCACAAGATCAAGAGCAACTGTGTAGATTTTTCTTGACATTCTGTTCTTTGTTCAGATGGGCGTCAAGGCTTGTGCTATACCGAAAGAACTGAGCAGGGTTATTGTAGAGCCAGTTTGCCAATGCGGTTATCGAAAAAGGACTGCTGTTGTGGGGTCAACATGGGACAAGGCTGGGGAGATGATTGCTCAAGATGTCCAGAGTTTGGAGAAGGTACAGTGATGATAACATACTCACCAAAGATTATGGAGTTAGAAAGATAGGAAACGCCCTTATATCTGTGGTACTAAAATCCGTTATTTGGTTAGTTTTTCAATTTTGACACCTAAAGGGCACTGAAAACATTATTCAGTGGAGAAAAAGTATATTCTAAAACAAGTTGCAGAATGAGCTCCTATTCCAACACGAATGCGAAGTTCGAAAACGAGCGACGAAGAAGCGAGTTTTCGATAGCATGAGTGTTGGAATTGCCTTCTGCAACGACTATTAGACGGCATTTTCTCTATTTCAGTCAATTCTTGTGAAATACTCTCGAAATTCAAATGAAAATTCAGATTAGTGACTTTTGTTTTGTATCTTGGTAGTTGGTGTGACATACGAAATTTGACAGATCACGGATTTTAAATTGATTTGATTCGAAACTTGATTCGATTGGAGGTCAGTACTGACCACCAGAAAATGAAAAATATAACTGAAAACTATGCTGTAATGAGTTTCATTACAGCACTACTTTTAGTACTGTAATGAACGATACATTACGATACTGAAATAGAGAAACTATTTTAATAGGCGCGAAATTCGAATTGTACTTCCCATAAATTTCCATTGAATTGAGTATTCTTTGTCGAGCTTTCAAAGAAACATCCTGATCGATAAAACAAAAGCAGGTCTCCCCGTTTCAGGATGATATTTTTCATCTACACATTGTTTTGAATCAAATGAAATACGCTTCTGCATTCTTTATATATTTAATAATAATAATAATAATATGTTCATTCATCAATCGTTTTTTACAACCCAAACATATAGATACAAAATTAATATTTGAAGAAAACATCAGCTTGTCCTTTGAGATGGCAGGTTCATCGAGACGACCCTACTGTCTGTGTAAAGTCTGCATCACTTACCTCTATTTTAAAGCGTTTCAAATTAAATTTCCCTCTTTCATACAAAATCAAATTAAATCTGCGTTCCCTATCAAAATTTTCATTTTCACTCCTAATCGGGTATAAACATCAAATTCTTGGATATCTGGTCAAATTCGGGTACTATATGTCACATTCGAGAATTCTTGTCGTAGTTTTTGTGTTCACCTATATAAATCTTGCAATAATGCTTTATTTTCTTTTATCCATACCTTAACATTTCTTTCGAATCTGTTTAAATTTTTTATCTCCCTTGAATCTGTTTGTATGAATTTATATATTTTGGGTGCTAAATAATCATGACACCACTGTCCTATTCCCTTCTTACATTTTATTGTTTTGTATTCTTTTTGTCTAGTCCTTCTGCTGTACTTATGGTCGAGTATTTCTATATTTATTTTCCCTAAATATGTATTCTTGATTATTCTGTGCACAAACCGTAAACGGGCATCAAATATATTCGCAATATCGTATAGCTGTTCACTTGAAAATCTGATTGGCTTGTTGTATATAATCCTCAATATCTTTTTCTGTACTGTATTGAGACACCTCAGATGACATTCATAAAGTCCTCTCCATCCTAAAATCCCATAGTTTATTTGAGACTAAACCAGAGCATAATACATCATCCTCAAATACTTAGCCTCCATCCCGTACCACTTCACAGATTAGGAAATTATTATAACGATTTGAAGAACTTATTCATACAGTGAATTCTCGATGAAATGGACCCGATTCATACTTATCTTACCCAGTGCATTTTCACCTCAATGAGTCTAGAGGGTCTAGTAGATGAGTCGAACTGCTGGAAGGGTCGTCAAGAGAACATCCACCTCTATAAGTCGTTCTTCTGACCACCATTGCCTTTATGCTTGGAACTTTTTGATCTAATGAATGAGACCGAAGAAGATTCGATTCGCAAACAAATCACCACACGTGATGGATGTCATACGATTTTTCGACCTCTAAGGACATGTTTCCAGTGCTCAGACGCTCGTTTCTCATTGATGATGTTTGCGTGTTGTCCTGAGTTTTTCTCCCAATGAAGTGAAGTCTTATTTGAATAACTCGAATGTTTGGTGAGCCAAATAATAGATAAATCGAACAGTTCTTTTGGTCACTAGGAGTTCGACTTAACGAGAGTCCACTGTATACTAATTACAGAATGTTTGCACAACAATAAAAGAAAAATATCAGAGGTGTACAACAAGACATGTATATCAGCCCAGCAAGAGTTCTTCATGCGTTACCCAGAACAATATACTTTTGCCCCGAAAAATCTATCCATTTGACAGCACTGAAATATGCAATGAACAAGACAGTTACATGATACGAGTTTCAAAACTCACATTTCAATTCTCTTTGGTAATGAAAAGAATGCACATTCAGGATTGTTCTTTCTATTATTTCTGCATTTTAAATATCGGCCAGTTTTTAACACAAAATTTATAACAGAAAAACACACAAACAAAGATTATATAATGAGCTAGGTGCTACTCTTGTAGACTTCGAGTTATTTAAGTGGAAAATACGCTTATACGAGAAAATACAATTGTCATTCAGCAACAATATTTATTCTAGTATTTCTTTGAAAATTGACAACAGCCTACTGATAATCTCTATATAATCTTTGCCAAATGTACCATAATTAAATATTTTAACCATAACCCGTTTACTTTTGAAACTACAGATGTCGATCACCTCACTGTACTCTCTTCGTTTTCCATCTTTATCCATACCTACTTACTTACTTACTAATATTATAAATGCGAATGTCCGTGTGTTTGTTTGTGTGTTTGGACTCAGGAACCAGATGACCTATTTTGATGAAACTTTCACTAAATTGTAGAGAATTTTTTTTGGGAGGTTTTCATGTAGGTTTCATCCCTATATAACGAAGAAATAAGAAAAATATCGATTTTTCATGCAAAATCCCGGTACTTTTCAGCTTTTACGGGCGACGCTGCGTAAACTATACACTGAGAGAAATAAATTTGTTTTTATCAATAAAGTATTTATTTCGAGATTATTCATTAACAGACAAATCCACTTATTAATCTTTAATTTATTTATTAACTAACAGATCTTGCCTCTGAAAGAATTCATTCATATATAACGAAATATTTATTTACACGGTATTTGTTAATATTTAATATATTTGGGTATGATGTATTTCATTTAAACTGCAGTTCTCTGCAAATATAAGATATATTAATTGAAAACATATGTTCATTTGGTAATAAACGAACGTTTGGTTTCTATTACTAAATGATTCTAAACTTCCACCACTCCACGATATGTTTACTCAAAATACAGGATTTATTAACAATGAACAAACCGCATTTGACATGTTTCAGTCATCTTGGCTAGTTAACATTGTTCGGTGGTCGGTAGATTCAACTACCCGACTCCTGCCGATAAATCGCGAATGACGCAATCGGATGAAAGGTAAAAATCGAATCATCGATGACCACCGATAACGAATATCTCTCCAAAGAATTCTTCACGAGCGTCATAGTTCATGAAGAATTAAAACTAATATCGAATTCTGGGAGAGTCGCCAACCGAAGATCAGATGGAACCTTCAACCTTCCCAATGGCACAGTAGTTAGCTCATTGGACAAGTAATTCGAGGGTCGCAGGTTCAAATCCTGCACGGACTGGTCATTATTCCAGAATTCACTTCCGTCTGCAAAGCCATTAATTTTCAATTTTGCTATCAGACGTTAACATTCATTCATAATTCATGCAGTTTGTTAATTATTACTAAATATATTTATTTCAGTGTAATGCGTCTTTATTCGGTATTATTGAATGTTATTATTTATAAATAAATGTGATATAATATTGAGTGAAGGTGATTTGCGAAAACTTAAATATATTCTTTATTTCCATGAAAGAAATATTTATTTGTCCATTTGGCCAATAAATGATTTATTAACTATAACGCATGATCGATAATATCAAGTGAATACTTCTCTCAGTGTAAGAGATAGAGAAACATGGTTGAGGACAATTTTGTAGTGCTCGAAAAGTTCTATAAACAAATCCGCGACAGCATATGTCAAACTGTCGAAAACAAACCACGATATTCATTTTTATCATTTTCAATTCAATCCAAAATAATGGTCAATTTGAAGAGGTCTTTTGACTGGCATGGAATGAATCAATAGTGGAATTCGAATGGCTGTTTTGGTTGGTTAACGGTTGACCGCTCGGTTCATAAATGACAACGTCAAACGAACTGCGCTTTCGAATACTGTTCAAGTTTCGACGAAACCGCTGATTCAAGACGTCACCAATTTATCATTCGAATGCGGTTGCTCCTAACCAAGAACCAAAGTCGATCGAAATCGCCTTTTATAAAAATGAATGTGTCTGTTATCTGCGGCATTTATTCCTGAAGAAAAATGCTTTTTACAGTATAGTTTTCTTATGGATACTTCGAAAGTTACAGTAGGTTGAACGAGTGTGAATTTGAGCAAGAAGTTATTGAATCTACACGCGACACCGTTTTATCATGTATACACGTGCTGTCTCTCCTTCCATACGAAGTTATGAATGTGAGGTTGCGGACCTATCAGAACCGTTTTAAATTGAGATATAATGCGAGCGGAGCCGTGGGTATGAACTTTACTCTATAATCTTTGATACTCATCTTAGCTAATGCTTAGGACCTTTTTAGACAGTGACTTTTACGAGATCCTGACTTATCTCCACTGATGTTTCAGATGAACACCGCCTACTTTGTGCAACATCTCAGCCAGGAACGATGATCGGAGAAGGTGAAGGATCGGGAGAGATCATAGAGGGCGGCACGGGTCACGGAATGATACCAGGAGGTGGCTCTATAATCGCTGTTAACGAATGTATCCTTCGGCCGAACATATGCGGTCCTGGGCAGTGCGTCGACACTGTTTCTGGATACAAATGCATCTGTAATGATGGATATCGCCTTGGAAAATCACATGTGTGTGAAGGCCAGTGATAATTATTTGATTCGAGTATTTTTTCTTTCGATGATCGCTCTTTCCTTTTTAATCTTCACCTAGTTCACATAGAAGAATATCTATATTTATATAAAAACATGCTTCTATCTCAAAAACCGTCCTATGAAAGTGGAGGAAGTTCATGAATTTTTGATATTGTAGTGGAAACTAACCTACTTTTTGGAATGTGAGTAGGTGTGGCCCTTGAATATTGAAAGCTTATGTAACTAAATCCAAGAGTGCTCAAACGACTTGGGGCATTAGTTCCTAGTATTAGGCCAAACCAATAAGACTTTTGCCTGGAAAAAATTTGTGGAGTTCGGAAAACTATTTCAATCATTTATTGAGGCCTCCAATAAGAGTATATTGAGTTTTGTCCCAATTTCCCAGTGTAGCGTATGTCGTTACCTCGAACTTTCCGGACTATTTTAGGTTTTTCTCGAATAGGTTATGAACTAAGCACTTAATCAAAAACATCGTTGTATTCAATAGTGTTCAGCATTAAATCCTTCTTCTAAAAAGTACTACGAAATTATATTTTGAACAAGTAGTTTCATAGAAATGATCCGTCGAAATATGGCGAATTTTTACACTTTTTGGAAAAACGCATTTTCTCATCATAAAACGTATAATATCCTTGAAACTAAGAGATTTAGAACGAAATGTCATAGAATGAGAGTTGTAGACTATCAAATTGTGATAGTCCCATCCACAATGGGAAATCGCGCAGTACATCATCCAACTGAGGATGGTAATCATTTAATCATAGTTAGTGCTGTTTAAATTGCTCAGCTCTCTCAGCAGTCCCATGACTGTATGTTTGTTGTTGCAGAGGACACTGACCCTCTTGTAATTTCGACTGCTCCATGTGTACCAAATTTTCTTTACTAAAGTTGGCAACGACAAGCAAGATGATAAATTGTTTATTCTTCCTTGCGCTATGTTTCGAAACACAACATATTATTCCTTCATGTTTCTAGTGGCTTGGTAAAGCACAACTGAAATTACTGATGACGTTGAAAATCAACGAAATCAATTATAATAACAAACGTGGGACTCATAAACTAACAACTAACAACACAACTTATTACTAAGAACAATATGTTGCATATTTTCATTACCTGTGAATATAAGGTCTTTTTGATCTGGGTTCCTAGTCATTCGGGAATCTCAGGTAACGAAGAGGTCAACAAACTTGCCAGAGAGGGTGCTCGGAATTCACTCACTAGCCCAGAACCTTTCTGTGGTATAGGAAAATGTACCAATAAGAAAGAGTTTCTGGAGAAGGAGAAAACTGAAAGAGGAACACTCTGGCAGAAGCTCCCAGGGTTGGATCAATCCAAAAAGTTCCTTCGGAATTTTGAAACTGCAAGATCTAAAAGATATCTGGCTTTCTTGAAGGACATTGTCGCCTCAGAAAGCACTTGCTAAGAATGGACGTATCGGATTCTGGGGGAGGAGGAAGAAACTCCTATTCTCCTAGTCACAGAATGCTTTGGCATTGTGAGACAAAGGAAACAATCCTTTGGTCAAGAGATCTGTAGGAGTGAGGAATTAGTCTCACTGAAGCCTTCCGAGATATTGGATTTCATAATATCTCTGGGACTGGAAGGCGAGCTGTAAAGCTTTGTCAGGGGGCACAATAGACCATGAGGTCGCAGTGTACTGTAACCCCTATCAACTATTACCTGTAAATACGTCGATTGTTGTCGAGGTGCTGCTTCAGTTGGAGGCACATGGGCAAGATTAAGTTAGGCTTTGGTTAACAATTTTTCAAACATCTCGTATCACAATACATTTGATTGCTTGAAATCATTTCTATAAAGGGCTGCCATGCATTTCTTTCCTGCCTCGTCGACCTTATCGGCAGAAGCATTAGGTTTGCTAAACAATTCTGCTGCTTTCAGAAGGTTTTTGTAGTATTAAACGTATTTAGGAAATTCATTTTTCTTCACCGAAAAATGACGACTTAGTATCGCAGCAATTAAAATCATGAAGAAATAATATGGCGTTTTCCGAAACAGATGAAAACTTTTAGTGCAAAAGAGAAAAGCTTGCCTTTGCCAGGCCCTAGTAGAAAATGTTGGTTCAAATATGGGCTGAAACAATCAAAACTACAAGAAGGTCAGTGTCCTCCGCAACATTATTCATATACCCATGAGACTGCTGAGCAACTTCAACAGCACTAGCTACGATTAAATGATCAGCATCCTCAGCAGGATCAGCTACTGCGCGATTTAACATTGTAGTTTGGAGGGGTGGAGTTACGTTTTTATCACCATGTCATCTATGACATTTCGTTCTGAAGCTCGTAGTTTTATCAATATTCCACATGTTATAGTAACAAAATGTGTTTTTTTCAAAAGTGTAAAAATTTGCCATATTTCCACGTATTATTTCTATGAAACTTCTTGTTCAGAATATAATGTCATAGTACTTTTTCAGAGCAGAGTTTAATGTCGAACACTTTTGAATATAACAAAGTTTCTGATTAAGTGCGTAGTTTAGGAGTTATTCGAGAAAAACCTAAAATAGTCCGAAAATTTCGAGGTTTTTCGAAAGACATACGCTCCTTTGGGAAATTGGGGCAAAGCTCTCATCACAGACTTAAGAGAATGATTAAAACAGTTTCCCGAACTACACCAATTATTTCCAGGCACACCATTTTTTGAAGCTCATTTGTTTGGCCTCTATGGTGATTTCAACAATCTTGCTGCTAGAAAAATCACTTCGTAATAGTCAAAATGGAAATTCTATTTGTTGAGCTTCCCTCATTGGAGCAATTTCAGAATGAATCGAACATTATCTCAAAAGCTCAACCTAACATATCAAAAACCTGATAAGAATCCCTATCCAACTAAATGCGTACTCAAACCTTAAGCATCAAGAGATGCACATTCAGTTTATCATTTCTCAACATCTGGTGAGCAGCATTGGTCAACGTTTGAAAAAAAAACACACCCTTGAGTATGATTTTTTGAGGAAATGTATAAGTAACCCTTGGGTAAATTTTGATCTCTTGGTATTCCCATTCACCCTATTTTTTGAACCATTAACTCTTCAAAATCACACTATGACTTGTGAACTTCCTCCACTGGGGTTGTCAATACTTTGTCCTATTCATGAGATTCACGTTTTCAATATTCCTGTTTCAATTTCTTCACCTCAACGTACCAGTCACCCTGTGTTACATTAAATTTTTCAACAGATATCGACGAATGCAGAGAAGGTAAATGTCAGAATGGCGTTTGTCGCAATACAATCGGAAGCTTCGATTGCATGTGTCCACCTGGTTTTGACGTCTCACCAGATGGCAGCATGTGCACTGACCACGACGAGTGCGCAGAGATAGGGATGTGCACCAACGGTAGATGCGTGAACATGGATGGAAGCTTCAAATGCCTCTGTAACCCTGGATTCAAGTTGTCGCCATCGATGTTCGCCTGTATAGGTTGGTGAAAGTTTCTTAATTTTTTTTTAATCAATCTCTAAAATCTGAAAGTACGAAAACAGACGTTCTGTTTCTTTTCTCCAAGTAGAAGGAGAAAAGTGCTCAAATCAGTTAAATGTTTCTCTCAAAATAAACTGTTATATAATATTTTCAAATAACTCCCAATAAAGTGACTGAATGCACTACAAATCCAATTTCGAAGCATATCTAAGGAAAGATAAGAATTTTATCGTAACAAATTATAATAATAATATTTGATAAACCTACATTTACGAATTTATTGGGACAATATTTCTCTTAAAATTCATCATTACGATTTAATATCAGTTCAATCTTGTTCTTATATCTTGTTTTGAAATTATACTCAATCATTTTTTCGAATATTAATCTCATGTTATTTCTATTGGTTTTTTCATACATACTATCTTTTCCTCATAAAGGGTTGAGATTGTCTTTTTTTTCCATAATTAAAACTGATTAGATTCGACTTTTAATAGGAATACTAAGAAACTATTTTTTTCAGATATCGATGAATGTAGTGAGAACCCAAGAATATGTTTGAATGGACGTTGCATGAATATACCAGGCTCATACATGTGCCATTGTCTGCCTGGATTTGTGGAGTCGAGCGACAAAACATTCTGTAGCGACATGGATGAATGTGCAAGTTCAGGTGAGATACTTCTCTGATTCCCAGAAAATATTCAGACGAGGTAAAAACAATAACAATAAATAAAATAAAGATCTGTGTTTCACTTAGAGTGAAGGCGAGATTGAGCCTACATTCAAAAACACTGATCAGTCTAACGTGAAGGTATTTGCATATTGCCGAGATAATAATAAAAACAAGGAGAAAAGGCTAAAACATTTCATACTGAAAAAGGAATAGCAAATAATGAAAAAGCACCAAATTTATACAGAAGAAATTCACAAAATAAAAATATGTCAAAATCCTTGGATATTTAGATTGTGGACAGCAGATCATTGAGCTATTAAGTTTTAAAGTTGGGGAGTTGAATGGATGATTTCATCGAGAAGTCTTTATCGTTCATATTGCACTACTCTGCTGTTAGAAAATTATGATTTCCCAAAGTTTGTGTGAGGCAGATAAAAAACGAAGATTGGCCTTTACATTTGAGCATGTATGGTCCCCATAGTAAGAGTTTCCAAGTTATAAAGTTCTGCAGACTGATCATTTTGCATGTTTTTGATCTTTATACAAGGTGTTTCACGAGTCGTTAGCCATTGCCTAATGGTGAATGCGGGACATCTAGACCTTTCAGAAGAATTGGTTGTTTGGTATCCTAAGTCCATTAGTATCGGAGATACGAGGTGTTTCGTGGACATTGGCCTAAATTTGCGATACCTATAACTCTGGAATGCAACGTTCGATTTCGATCAAATTTCATGGGTTTGTTCACTTCAGCAAGCTCTTTCAAATAGTTCAGAATTATCCATAATTTCTGGGAAGTACTCAGAATATCTTGATTTTTCTTTCAAACTCCAAAATTTATATGTTTTACATTCCTCACAAACATTTCGTTTTTGCCATGAGAAAATACATATGTTATTGCAGAGAATTCAATCTTCACTTTGCATGGCACACTTGTTACAAGAGAATTGAAACCAGAAGAACTCATGCTTTATGTAGGTTTACCGAAATACTGTCCTGTTTTTATCGCTTTGGTGATAATATTTATTTTCTTTTGTCGAGATTTTGCATTTTTTCAAATTCTGTTCAAGTACTTCTTATTTTGAAATCCCAGTTCCTTTTAGGATTGAAAGTGATTGAAAATATTACAAACCGAGCTCTCAAATCGTTTGAAATTACATATTGAATTTTGATATAAATTATGTGAACCCTCTTAGAAAATGAAACCCATGAGTGTATTTCCTTCACAAGAGAAATAAGTATTAAATTTTTTTATCGAGACCTTGCTGATTATGCCACAGGTCCGCCAATTCCTGTCATCTGTGAATGTCCAGAATGTGTCAAATGTTGATTAGTCTTAGCCTATACATACCAAGAGTTCTGTTATTTAATACCTCAACTTCTTCCCAGTTCTGCATTCCCTTTTTCTAATTTTTGGACATCTTGGTAATAAAAATAATTTAATTCTTCTTGTTTGAAGCTTCGGAAGACTTAAGTATGGGTGATGTTCAGAGCGTTTCCTATTCTTCTGGTACTTGTTGGATTTAGAGCAAGCGTATCCAAAATTTCTTGTTTTTCAACTCGCTGATTTACTGGACACTCATTAAGTATGGTAACATAAGGAAATCTTTCATGTTGTCCCAATTAATTACTCACGTTGGCGAACGTTTTTCTATTAGGAAATTTCTGACGATATTCTCGAACTACCTCTATGGAATTTCCATTGTAAAAACCATACACAACTATCATATCAAAATATTCTTAATTGGTGTGAATCTGAGCCATAGTTCTAATTCTGAATGAAAATTTGACTACCTCGGATTTTGACAGCGATATTGAGAAGCATAGAACATCTTTTCTTGAAACACAACAAAAATATTCAGTATTTGAATGAAGCCATATTTCTTGAGGAGTAAAAATCAGATTTTTTTTATGTTTCGGAGGGAATCCACTCAGGTATTTCATTTCCCAAAAGAGTTTACTCCATTCGAACCTTAATTCGAAATCGTAATTAAAAAAAAAAACCTAGCTTGATAATGCTTTCTTTAATCGCTTTTTCAGGCACACTTAGTGCGAACTGAGTTTTCAAAATGAAAAAAAAACTAGAACAAAATTCAAAATAGTTCAGAATTTCGGCAAGGACAATAAATATTATCAACAAAGGGATTAGAACAGGACAAGTGTGCCATGTAAAGCTCATGTTTCTCATGGCAACAACGAAATTTCTGTGAGGAATGTAAAAAATATAGATTTTGGGGCTTGAAAGAAAAATCAACATATTTTGAGTACTGCCCTGAAATTATGGACAATTCAAGAAATTGTTTGAAAAAGTTTCCTGAAGTGAACAAACCCATGAAATATGATCGAAATCGGTCGTTGCATTCCAGAGTTATAGTTATCACAAATTTAGGCCAATGTTCAAGAAACACCCCGTATCTCCGTAACTGATGGCCTTAGGATACAAAACAACCAATTTTTCTGAAAGGCCTAGATGTCTTTCATTCACCATTAGACTATGGGCAACGACTCGTGAAACACCCTGTATACCGAAACTTAAGAATCTAACATGATCGGAAAATCTTGGGTTTAGATTTATCCACACACCAAAGCTCTTCTTATTCGGAAGACATCACGACCTGATTTCGGATCCTAACAAACACGTAATGATCTATGGATAAGGAAATAACAACTTTTCTTCCAAACATGAGAGCAAAAGCTTTTTTGGCATTAATTCCCAAACCTTGTTTTCGAAAGGATATCAACATAAATTCCTCGTAAACTTCTTCAGGATGAGATCATATTATGTAATACCCACAATGATTGCAAAAGATTTAATTAATTTGGAGGTGTCAACTTACCAAAGAATTGCTCTAAGAATCTAGAAAAAAGCAGACCGAAGACGATCTGAGATCTGATAGAATGTAAGATCACTTTATCTAGCACACCGGGGTAGAATTAATTAGCCTAAAGTTAATAAATACTAATATTTCTCCTTTTATGTTATAAGATCGTAAATAGTGGATCAGTGGCTTATCTCTACTCGTTTTTTTTGGTTGTAGGAAAAGGTAGTAATTAAACGAAATGAGTCAAGTCTCATGTTGTTTAACTCTTTTTTGCCATGAAGAAATTCAATTCAATTGTATTTTTTCTTCAAATTCAAAGCAGGCAAATTCAATGAAGTCTAGTGTCATCTTTCATCTCCTTCATAACCCTCAAAATCTGCAAGGTTGTGTTCCGATCCGTATATTTCACGATATTCAGAAGTTTGAAACAGTTCTCTTCATTTTCCAGGGATGTGCGACCACGGCAAATGCGTTAACATGGAAGGCTCCTTCCGTTGCATCTGCGACTCCGGCTACCGACTCGGACCAGACGGACGCCACTGCGTCGACATCGACGAATGCCTCTCAAGACCCTGCCAGTCCGGCAAATGCTTCAACACCCCAGGCAGCTTCAGGTGCGAGTGCCAAGCAGGCTTCAGCCTAGGCCCAGACGGCCGCTCGTGCCTGGACACTCGCCGAGACCTCTGCTACCAAGAGTACAGGGACGGGCTCTGCTTCAACCCTTCCACCCTCGCTGTCACCAGGTCGAGCTGTTGCTGTTGCGCGCTGTTCACAGGGAAGCCGATGGGCTGGGGGACGAATTGCCAGCCTTGCCCGATGCCTGGTAGCAGTGACTACGACGCCCTCTGTCCGCACGGGCCGGGATCTACGTTCGACGGCAACGATATCAACGAGTGCGCGCAGAACCCGAACATCTGCCAGAACGGCGCATGCGAGAACATGATCGGGACGTACCGGTGCATCTGCAACACGGGTTTCGAGGTGGACGAGACTGGGAAGGTTTGCACGGATATAAACGAGTGCGAGATTGAGGAGTTGGTGAGTTTGTTCTTCGAGTTTTGGATCATACAGTCCAACGAAAACTTGGCAACTCGATTTTCCAACTTTGAGATGAAATTATGGAATGTATAGGGTATTTGAAAAAAAGTGATACCCACACTGCGATAGATAGAAAACTGAAAAATAATAGGGGATTTTTCAGAAAGGAAATTTCGAAACGCCATTCGTATTCAAGATAATGGGCGTTGAATAAAAAAAACTATACACTTTTTTCACGATTATGCCAAAACTACGGGCACCATTGGAATGAAATTTAATAGAATATGTTTTGGAAGCAGTAACAATGAATTTTTAAGAAAAAGAAAACAAAAAATTCAATGAATTTGTTTTTATATCGAACCCTCATAGTGGGTGCTAGTTCGTACAAAGTAGTATTGAACATAGGTTTTTTCTATTTCAGTATCGTAATGAGTGCACTACAGTACTGAAAGTAGTGATATAATGAACTCATCACAGCATTGTTTTAAGTTATTTTTTTCCTTTCATGATCGTCAGTACTGACCTCCGATCCTATCAATTTCCAAATCAAATCATTTCAAACACTGTAACCTGACAAATTTTGTAAGTTACACCAACTGCTAACATACAATACAAAAGTCACTTATCTGAATTTTTATTTGAATTTCTATAATATTTCACAGGACTTGATTGAAATAAAGAAGATATCGTCTAATACTCGTGGCAGAAGGCAATTCTCACACTCATGCTTTCGAAAACTCGCTCCCTCGTCTCTCGTGTTGAAATAGGACCCCATTCTGCAACTTGTTTTCAAATATACTATTTTGATATTAGATTCATTAAAATACATTTCGAGTGAACTTAAACATCATTCAATTGTACTTGAAAGCGGTACTCTTTATAATACTCGACACTCTCCTCCGTTTTCGAAAATTTTTGATTTGAAAATTATGAAGAAAATTCTTTTTTGGTGTTTAATTGAATGAAGTTTGATTTCGCTCGAAATTAAGCCAAATAAATATGTTATCAAAAAGGTTACGTTCAATACTACTTTGTAGGAACAATGTAACCAGGGCCCTATATGATAATCAGACATAAAAACAAATTCTTTGAATTATAAGCTTTCAAAAATATTTGTATAGAATTTCATCACAATGTTTCAAGTAGTTTCGGAAAAATCGTGAATAATGTGTATATGTTTTTGTTCTCCAACGCCTTGTATCTTGAATACGGATGGCGAACAAAAATTTTCAACTGAAAAACCCCTATTATATTTCAGTTTTCTATCTATCCTAGAGAGGGGATCACTTTTTTTTTCTAAACATCCTGTATGTACAGCAGGGATGGGCAACCGTTTTTCGCAGAGGGCCAAATAGAAAAATTTTTCAAAGACCACGGGCCGAAAAGATATTTCTAACATAAAAAAAAATTAAATTCATTCAACAAAAACGAAATAAACTTAACGTTTCTTACAATAGGATAATTGAAAAAAAACTTGAACTCATATAATTCCAAAAAAACAACTCCATAACTCATCAGTCACTAGTTTTCAACTAATGAGACAGATGGGGTTGAGTTTTCTCCACAAAGCATCTTTATTTGGTGGGACTACTGATATTGTGGCTCACGTAAGTAATATATTTTCCAAATTAGAATCCATAATCCTTGATCGTTGATCGATTCTTGGATTTTGTGAATAAAAGTTTTTCAAAGGTAACTCGCGACACAGTTTTTCCAGAACAATGTGCGCCAATAATAGATGCATAGAAAAATTGATAATTCCAATCAAATTTATCGTCAATCTGTCATTCTAATCCACCTAATCAAAAAGTATTAAGTTAATGAATAATAAATCCATACTTGAAGAAATTTTCAATTTTACCTTGATTATATTTGAAAAATTAGGAATCCGTATCATACCTGGGGCCTATTGCAGATTGCACCAAACTATTTTGCCACTTTTCAGTTTGCACTTTTCAATTCTGAATGAGTTTTGTGCAACGTTATTCGTTCGAATATTTCCCTCCTGTCAAAAACTTCATGTAAATAGAATGCAATTATCGAAAATTACAGCGATAATTGCATTGTAGAGAGCGAAAGATCCCTGGGATAATTGCACTGCTCATAACTCGTGCAGTTTTTAGACAACACGCTGTCATGCAAAATTATCGGTCATTTTGATGCACTTGTGCAGTTACTTCCGAAAAGTGAATAGTGCGAAGTGAAAATTTGCAAAAGTACCTTTCAAACTACCTTACAACTTTTCACTTTTAAAATGTTCAATTCTGAATGCTTTTCGTACAATGTAATTCATTCGGAAAGTGAAAAGTTGCGAAGTAGTTTGGTGTAATAGGCCCCTGGATCAAAAAAAAGTGCCTGTGAAATGAAGCTTGAAGCTCGATCAATTCGATCTGAAGTGACATTCCCACTAGATTTCATATAGATTATATCTGAAAAATTAGAGTGAATATTTGAAATTGAAAGCTTAAAAAACACTAATGATTTCTTCGAAAATATCTTCGCCTCTCGTATAGTATCTTTCATTGGCCTTAGCGCAAGCAATTCTAAGTTAGTTTGAAATTTTCATCGACTGCTATGGAAAAAGCAACAGTTGTTTTCATCACATTTCCAAGAGCAACTTTTATATTTTCAGCCATTGCGCATGCAGCGAATGAAAACTAGGAAATTTGTTGCTGTGGTATCTTTGTAGAGTAAATTTGGGGTTGCGTCGTGTGAGAAAAAATTCATTGGCGGGCCAAGAGATACCTAATCGCGGGCCGCATGTGGCCCGCGGGCCGTAGGTTGCCCATGCCTGATGTACAGGGTATCCCAAATTGCTTGATTCTGACTGTTTTAGGTATTTCTGGACTAGATAGGTGAAAACTTCGTAAGGTGTCCTGGGCTCGATTTTTGTGAAAACACTATTAATGAAAACCGTTTCACGATATCTTCATTTTTTAATTTCGATTTCGAAAATGTGCCATAACTTTTTCATTCATTAAAATATCTGAAAACGATTAAAACTTTCAAGAAGCGCTTTTTTCCCGGAAATAAAAAACTATATCAACTTTTGTTTCTCTTGGAAAAAAACACTTTTTTATTTTAAATTCGAACGCATTTTTTCTTCATTTTATTTCATGAAAAAAAAATTTTGAGATCAGAAAATTTGAAATAATGTCTTATTCCTATTGAAGAAGTGCTTGTTGAAGGTTTTCATCTTTTTCAGATATTTTCGAAAATGAAAAAGTTATGGCACATCTCCTGAATCGGAAAAATTTCAAAATGTTGTTATATCTTCAAAACAAATGAAGATATTGTGAAACAGATTTCACTATTGGTGTTTTCACGAAAATCGAGCTCAGGATTCCTCCCAACGTTCTTACCTATCTAGTCTAGAAGTATCAGAAACAGCTAAAATCAAGCACATTGGGATACCCTGTACAGAGTGGGCAAAATTGGTTATACTGGAACTACAACTTTTTAACTTTGAGAGACAGAGAAAATTGAATGACACCTTGCGCTGGACTTTTCTGTAGAAACTGATGATGCCATCAACTGCATTCCTCTACTTTCGTTTGCTTTGGAGTTATAGGCCAAAATTGAAATTTGGGCAATGTCAACTTTGGCCATTATCTCCGTTTTTTTTTTTGTACTAGGATGTTGAAATGAAAACATTATACAGACACTTTTTTCAAAGCATTCTAGTAGCATACTTTGTTTTTTTCCAAGAGGTTTCCTTGCTGAGCTATAACAGAAACTTTTATTTTTTTTGTATCACAGAATAGTGAATTTTCCATTGAATGCTTGATTCAATTCTGCGTGGTTTGATCACTGTTCAGAACAACTGTCAATTATTAGAATTCGAAGTCATTATTGCCGGCAATATGGTAATGTTCGAAAACTACGAGAAATATGATATGTTAAAATGTTTTATTTTAGCGGCAATAATGACTTCGAATTGACAGTGGTTCTGAACAGAGGAATTGAATCAAATATTCAAACGCAAAATAATAATGACAACATGCGTAGAGACATAATAATATTATGTGTGATTCAGCCTACTTAATACTCAATAATTCAAATTTTAAATACAAACTATATTCTGCATGATATCTGAAAGAATCTGAGTGCGATGTATGATGTATGATATATTTGCTGAAACAAGAATAACTGGAAATTTTTTCTAAACCATTTCAAACTGTTGTTTCCAAAGGAAGAAATACAAGTTTATGTTAAACCTCAGCAAGAAAACCTCTTGGGAAAAACAACAAAACACTGGATTGCTTTGAAAAAAGTGCCTGTATAATGTTTTCATTTCAACATCCTAGCACAAACAGAAACGGAGATAATGACCTGAGTTGAAATCGCCCAAATTCCAATTTTGGCCCATAACCCGAAAACAAATGAAGATAGGGAAATGCAGTTGATGGCATTGTCAGATTCCCTAAAAAGAGGGCCGTAAAGTGGCATTAATTTTTTTCTGTCTCTTTCGGTAAAAAAAAGGTGTATTTCAGGTATCACCAATTTTTCCCACCTGTACAGGGTATCCCACCCTGTATGCCATCAAAAGTTTATGGAGAAATTATAACTCGATCACTTCGAAATTTTGTGTGGAGATATAAGCCAAGTGGACCTTCAGTTATGATATATTTTTAAATATCAAAGCCCTCCGCTTTTACTGGAAATGAAATCAATGAAATCCAATGGAAATGTATATTATGATTCTTTCGGATTTATCTTCGAATGATACATTCGTTTAATGTAACATTCTCTCCACCCATCTTGAGCTGTTTTCGAGTTATTCACTGTTTTTTTGAAAAAAATACAAATAGAGGAGTGTATAACACTGAGATATCCCTGTTCTGTCGTTTGTAATGGGTTACCGGAAAGATATGAGACGTCACTTTGTAGAGTACATAACGTTTCGATGTACCTGTAAGGTATATCTGTTAGGTAAAATGCGAGACTCAAAGTTGGAATTCAAGAAAAAAGCCAAGAATTCTATTTTTTCAAATGGAAACACTATATTTTACACTCACATATCAATTTGTAAAAAAAAATTGAGTGAAATTTTTTGGTTCCCTTTCTCTAAAATGTACCATTCTCGAGATAGGGTCAGATAGTACTCAATACGTTCTTCAAAATGAGTTATCGCAACACTCCTCATCCCTATTCAAAATCAAGGGGTTGTGCTCAGTTACAAGGATGGAAGAAGCAGAAAAATAATTCCCCTTCTGATCAGAAATAGGCGGAAGCGAGCTATTTCCACATTTTCATTTCAAAGTCTGAAAATCGAGGAGTATGAAAATATGAAAAAAATACCAAAAAAGTTCAGTACTTATTCGTTGTGGTAGTTTATCACCAAGAGGGTGTTTAAAAAAGTGACCCCCTCTAGAATAGGAAGAAAAATGAAAAAACGATTGGGGTTTGTTCAGTGAAAAATTTTTGCAGCGCAATTCGTATTCAAGATAAATGGCTTGAAAGAAAAACATGTACACGCATTTTTTTTGCCGAAACAATGGCAAAGTTGTATTAAAATCTCATACAAATATGTTTTGACTGATACATCCCATGAATTTGTTTTTATATCTCATTCTCATAGAAGGCGCTAGTTACATGGTTCGTAAGAAGCAGTATTGAACCTAATCAAGAGTTGAAGTGAACTGGAACATCATTCAATGGTACACCAAAAAGATACTCTCAGAGCGATTCGATACTGTATACCATTTAAGTCATATTTATATTCGGAAATTATGAAGTAATTACCGATCAGTATGACTTTTGTAAACGGAAAGATTTTTGTCGTGTAAATTACACGTTATCGATACAGCTGAAAATATTATAACATTTTTTTTTTCTCCAACGACCGCCATCTTGAATACGAAAATATTTCACTGAGCAAACCCCAATTATTTTCCAGTTTTCCTCCTATCCTAGAGACGGGGTCACCCTATGAAGTTAATTTTCAATGTCCAGTCATTTTGAATACAAAAATAATATGCTTTCATTATACAGGGTGCGGTACGGAGGATGGATGGTTTTAAAAAAATAATAAAAGCGTTAGTTTTTACTCAAAAACACATTTATTGACGGAATCAGATTCTCAAGGAAATAGCATTTGAGACAGTCAAGTGTGGAAAATCACATCAGGCATGTGGTGGCCGAAATCGGTGATGCAGTGCTGGAGGCGCTCTTGGAAGTTCGCGTAGACACTCTCCAACATCGCTCTCTCAACTTGGGCAACTTCCACGCGAATAGCCCTTTTCAATTCGTTATGGGGACACCTCAAGGCTAGAGTATACGAGACCAAGCCCCGAACTCTGGACGAATTGAAAAGGGCTATTCGCGTGGAAGTTGCCCAAGTTGAGAGAGCGATGTTGGAGAGTGTCTACGCGAACTTCCAAGAGCGCCTCCAGCACTGCATCACCGATTTCGGCCAGCACATGCCTGATGTGATTTTCCACACTTGACTGTCTCAAATGCTATTTCCTTGAGAATCTGATTCCGTCAATAAATGTGTTTTTGAGTAAAAATTAACGCTTTTATTATTTTTTTAAAACCATCCATCCTCCGTGCCGCACCCTGTATGTGTGTTGAATTTTTTTTGTTCGAAATTCATTTCAAATCCATACTGATATCCCCACAATGAATTCTCATCGAATAGACATCTTCAAAGAAATTGAAAAGAATTTTAGTTTCTCTCACATTTTTTCGTAATTGAAGAATAACGATTACAAAAACAAAGTCTATCGAAATTTCGAAACATACTCCCAAAAAAATTTGATTAGGAATTGTTAGAACACTTATGCAGGTATGTAGCGGCGGCCAATGTCGCAACACTCCCGGAAGTTACCAGTGCATCTGCCCCTCTGGAACGCAACTCAACCCAATCACTTCGGTTTGCGAAGACATCGATGAGTGCAAAGAGCTTGGTCCAGAGGCCGCCTGCTTCAACGGCGAATGTGTCAACACTTTCGGCTCTTACAAATGCGACTGCGACCCAGGATCTGTCCTCGACAACACTGGAAGGATATGCATAGGTTAGATATTTAATTAACACACATTATGAAAATCTCAATTTTAATGAAAGTTAACTCTACATTGACTTTATAACTTATTTTTTATGTTCTTTCGGGAAAGTTTTGAATGAAACAAGACACATTAGATGCAAGAAAAATTCAGGATTTCACCGAATCTTATGTGAAAGAAGAGAAATGAACAATTTTCAAAATACTGAAATGCTGATAAGTGATTCAATACTTGGTATTTCCACCCCTTGCGTTTATTACAGCTCGGCAACGACGGTTCATACTCAAAATGAGTGATCTTAAAATGTTCTGATCTAATTCTTCACAGATTTCTCCGAGTTGGATTCCTAAGTCATTTGGAGTAGCTGGATGATTTTCTGAAATTTTCAGCCTTCTATTGAGGTTGTTCCAAACCTGCTCAATCGGATTGAGATCTGAACTTCTTGGTGGCCATTCCATTCGAGAGACTTCAACCTCTTCAAGGTACTCCTGAACGATGCGCGCACGATGGGGTCTGGCATTATCGTCCATAAAAATTAAATTTTCACCAATGTATGGGGCAAATGGCTCCACATGCTCTTCAAGAATGTTCCTTATATACTTATCAGCATTCATAGCTCCATTATCAACGACCACTAGGTCTGTGCGAACAATCAAAGATATTCCACCCCATACCATAATCGATCCTCCCGCGAAACCAGTAGTATGCAAGAAATTGCACTGAGGATATCTTTCATGTGGACGTTTGTATCCAAGGGAACATCGATCACAATGGTAGAGGTAGAATGTAGACTCATCTGTGAAGAGAACTCTTTCCCGACGGGCCTCTTCCCAATGTATATGCTCTCTCGCAACATCTAAACGCGGGGTAAGAGCTGGGCCCCATGAGTTTGCTCAAGCTGATTTTGAAGGAGGCGAGCGGTTAAAAACCGTTGTCTCAACGAAGAAACTCTTAAGTAACGTTCTTGAATGGAAGTTGTTACCCGTGGTCTACCCTGTCCTGGTCTTCGGACATTCATACGTGCCTCCCTGAATCGTTGCAACATTCTGGAAACACTTGTATGGGAAACTCCAAACCTTTCTGCAATTCTTGTGTATGTCCACCCTTCTTCTCGCAAAACTACCGCTTGGGCACATTCCTCTTGGGTCATATTGCGTGTTTCGCGTTGCATAGCGATCGAGTGTAGAAAATCAAACGAAAGAAAAACTATTGATCACTAGAATTGATCGAGAACAACTGATTTTAGAATGGAGCCAATACATTCAAAATCTGATAATATCATCTTTTTGTATTCCTGCTGGGAAAAAACATGTATATTGAAGCAAAACTTTGAAAGTGGATAACATATGCATGCATAATTCTGATAAAAATAATTATCATTGAGAACACCTTCAGTTGTAGAATAAATTTGAGATTTCCATAATGTGTGTTTATTTTTTTCCGCAGTGTATATCTGATTTAATTTGACTTCTTTGTTACATACAATCTCTTTAAGTTCATTCTTCTCAGAAAAGGCCTGAATGAACTTATCTGGATTTTCCCTTTTGATTATTTCTTCATTCTTCTCTGCAGATAACAGAAGGGGTTCATGCTGGACCAAGTTGAACCACGGAAGATGCGAAAACAATCTACCCCAACTGAGCAAAAAGACGGAATGCTGCTGCTCCATTGGTGTTGCTTGGGGATCTCCTTGTGAAAGATGCAACAGAAATGAGTGTGACTGCCCTCCAGGTTATGCCAAAGTCGATGGAAAGGCGTGCGCAGACATAAACGAATGCGACCTGAACCCTGATATCTGTAGGGGAGGTGGTACTTGTGTCAACACTGATGGTAGTTTCACTTGCAGCTGTCCTCCTGGGCTGACCTTGGATGCTGCAAGTAAATATAACGCCCCTCAAATACACATATGATCAAAAAACTTTTTTGTACAACTGCCATTAAAAGTGACACTTTTAACTCATTACAGCATTGTTTTCAGTTATATTTTTCGTTTTGTAGTTGTCAGTACCGACCTCCGATCCACTCAATTTTCGAATCAAATCAATTCAAATTCCGTGATCTGTCAAATTTCGTAATTCACACCAACTGCCAAGATACAATATAAAAGTTACTAATCTGAATTTTTCTTTGAATTTCGAGAGTTTTCCACAAAACTTTACTGAAATAGAGAAAATATCGTCTAATACTCGTTGCAGAAGGCAATTCCAACACTCATTCATTTTCAATATGTAACAATCATTACTTAAGAACATTAATATTAATCGTAAACCGAGAACAATTACTAACATTAATATCCTGTGACGTAAGGGACCTTAGCAACACATAATTAGAATCCTCAGCACCATCATTACTTGTAGGAACCGGAAGCACAATATTGGATCTGTTGAGGTTGGGAGATTTTTTTCAACAATGACATTTCTTTATGAAATGAAATTATAAAAATATCCCTTGGCTACCGTCGCAGACTTCCACTCACCATGTTTTTTTATATCCGTAATATTTGCTCCCAGTAGCGCACCCAGGGGGGAGACAAGGGGCTAAAGCCCCCCCCCCCCCCTAGATTCATTTCTATTATACAAAAATTAAGACTTTCGATCATACGACAAAGATGCATGCTGATGCAGCCTCCCCGAAATGTAATCATGGATGCGCTCTTGTTTGCTCCTGATTCTGCTAGCAATGAAGCGGAGGATCTTTGGAAACAGTGTCCTGTATATTGCATTGGTTCTGGCAGTTTGAGGAATTCGGCAACAATAGAATTTTCCCAAATGTCAATACCAACTGGATTAGCAGTGCATTTATTATTCATGTATTTCAGGAAAAAACGACGATGTTTGATGACAGAAGGGCGCAGTGCAAAGTACTTATGAAATTAGTCTACATACTTCCCAATAATACTGAAAGAACGACTGACTTTCGTTTTTGTATTTGGAAGTTGTATAACCAATGATTTATTTGTCATTTCGCATTTCGATGTCTTCCACTGAGAAATTTCACAATCTTTAACGCCGACTGGCTCCAAATAATCCGAAAATAGCTGCAACCTTAACCATCAAGTATTTCTCATCTGGTTCCTCCTTTATACACTTTTCAACTTGTTCACGAGTGAGAATTGTCGATTTTTTGGGACGATATCCTTCACTTTTTCGTTTTAAATATGCTGCCACCTTGAAATATCCATCCACGCCATTTTTAACATGGGCGCTTGACTTCATCATTGAAAATTTGCTCCACAAAGTTGATGAACTCCAAATTATTTATTTTTCTTCTGAGTATGCCAGAAAAACAGTTTCACTGAAGTTCCCTTCTACATTTTTCGATTAACACCAGGTCAGGAAATTGTTATATGCAATATCGTACTGCTGAACAAATTTTTAGGTAGGAGTTCCAGATTTGCTTTTCTTGCAGACTCTTCAAAATCCAGAGGAACAACCTACCCTTTTATTAATAATTGGACTCTCGACAAACATATTAAGCAGTTAAAAACCCAAGACAAATATTGGACAGAAATGAAATTCAAATGACAGCGTCTCTTCTCATTTGTTAGTAATCATAACGTTGGCAACGTCTGCCATTCACAATAACCTTTTGATTATTTTAATATTAAAATGCATTTTGAAGTTTATTGTCATTGCACATTCGCCCATTTCATTATCAAAATAGGGCAGTTGTACAAAAAACATTGTATGGTATTTGAGTTAAAAGTGATTTTATTATGTTCGTGAAATCGTTCAATTCGCTCTGCTCATTTCACCAACTTTTTCACAATAAAACGTCACTTCTAACACTGATACCATAAATGACTATTATACCACCTCAAGAAAGTTGTAGAATTCAATATGATTACTTTACCCTAAAAGCTCAACTTTCTGAACCTTCCTCTCCTTCTCAATTTTCAACGAAACCCTTATCATGAGTTCTTTCTTCAGGAACTCAATGTCTGGACGTCAGAGAAGAGCTGTGCTACACCAAATACAAACACGGCAAATGCGTGAATCCAATCGAGGGCATCTTTTACAAACACCTCTGTTGCTGCACTTCAATCGGAAGAGGATGGGGTGATAAATGCGAAGCTTGCCCAAGGCCCGGAACAGCAGCCTTCGCCGAACTTTGTCCTAAAGGCCTGGGTTTCGTCGACCACAGAGACATTAACGAGTGCACCGAGTTTCCTGGCATGTGCCAGAACGGTAGATGCAAGAACACTATAGGAGGGTACAGTTGCAGGTGTAACAAAGGTTACGATTACGATGACAACAAGATCAAGTGTGTTGGTGAGTAGGTCAGAATGTTATGAAATTTTCATCTTGGATTCCTGGTTAAAATAAAGGCACAATTGTGATCGGTAGATTGCTCTTCCTCCTCTGTCTAACCAAAAACAATTTCATGTAGAAAGGCTCACATAGTCAAACAGTTATCAGATCTCATGTTGAACTGCTAACTTCACAAGCTTTAGTGTGCGTTAGATATCGACTGATTCAATGAATTGTTTTGCTTTCTCGATTACTCACCCAAAACTACACGCTTCAACTTTACAGGTCCTTACCTCACAAACTTTACACCTTAGTCAAAATGAGTGGCAATAGTTCTCATAGCAACGAAAGGGCTAAGTCACTTATTTTGACTAAGGTATAGACTTTTTGAATAAGGACTTGTAAGACTAGTAGTGGAACAACAATACAGGTTAACACAGCTTGACTTCGATTGTACAGGCTATGCTGATGAGATAGTCCAAATAATTAGAGACAAATTCGAAGGCACTCTGTGTGACTTATGGCAGAATTATCAATCAATGGTGCTTGTCTGTTGGGATGATCATCAACCCAATGAAGACAACAGTAATTCAGTTCACTCAGAAAAGAAATATTTCAGCGATGAAGTCGTTATGATTGAACGGAAACATCTTGCAGTGGAAGTCTGAAGTTAAATATCTGGGAATATCCCTGGGCAGTGAGCTTCTGTGGAAGAAGTTTGTGAATAATGCTTCTGATAGAGTTATAAGGGCTCCTATGGCCTACAGGCCACTATGCGGCAGGAATTGAGGTTGTAACCACAAAATATTTTGATGGATGTATCTTTAATAAGGAAAGAGGTTTGCCCCTGTGTGCATCAGGGGAGCTATGTGAATGTGACCAACTAGGGCACTTGAAATCATTATAGATTGCATACCTCTACATCGAATAATTGATAGGGTAAGCACAGGTAATCAGAGAATTAATTGCCAGAGAGTCCGATCCTCTCTGAATAACTACCTCTCATCTACCTAGTGACGCGATGATCAAGAAAGCACTGAGATAAATTCCAGTAGGTATGCTGTATCCAAAATTGGTTGAGACTGCACGGTATCTCTGTATCTCAGCTAAAGACGGTTTTCGCCACCATGTATCACTATTTTGTTAAACAAAAATATTCCAACTATTTTTGTTCCTGAAACACGGGGTGAAAACGAGAATGTTCACTTTTGGAGATGTAATTATTTCTCAGGCACTGTATAAGAAAGAAGAAAAATAAAAACTACTTTTAATGAATATTTGCACATAAAAGTCAATCACGTATTCATTTTTTTCATAGGACTGTTTTCATGAGTTGGCACAAACTTGGTTTTCTTCAAATAAAACCCGCTGCATACTAAACGTCAAATTCTTGCAATTTCTTCTGAATAAATTAATGCATCACAACCTGATTTTCAATAAATTTTAGCTTCAAAAATCAGAAGAATCTTGCAACTTCTTTCTGAATAAATTAATGCATCACAACCTGATTTTTAATAAATTTCAGCTTCAAAAATCAGAAGAATCTATTTGTTTATGTAGAACACAAATTTTTCACCACATGCACAAAAATTGAACAAAAATTAATAAATAAACTGCTCCACATGAGTTTGGGATATTGACTTAAATTGCAAAAAAATATAGTTTAAATGAGATTTTGTGATGAAATTTTACATTAATATGATTTCAAGTTGCAGGCATTAAAATTGATTTTAGCCTGTAGGTCTAAATCCAATTGATATGTTGCCTTGTCTATTCCAGTCTTTAACGCTTATGGTCACGTATTAATGGAACTCCTCTTAATGGACGTCTAGAACCTAGATTCACCTCTCTCAAACGTCGTCTGATGGTTTTGATGGAAACTTGCACCCCATCTGTATTTTGAAGAGTATTCCGTAGCATTCTACACGCAGATGTAGGCTTTCTTTTCGCCGAAACGGTGATGAAACGATTCTGAGCAGGTGTTGTTTTTGTCGCCCACCAAGTCTTGGTCTTTCCAACACCGAACCTATCTCCCTATCCCTATTCCAAAGTCGAGATATCACACTTTGGCTACAACAACCTGAGTTAGGCCACTCTTAGCATTCCGATAGCCCTATTAGTCTCAGCGTTTGTTAATTTCGAGAAAACTCGTATCAAATCGAAGTTGCTGATATTTCTAGATGGCCACTGACTTCCACAGGGCTTGAAAAATAATTTCAGCTGCAAAAAGAACAGTTTCTGTTTGTGGCTTTAAAAGTTAAAAATAAGTGATACAGAGTCGTGTAAACCGTAGATACAGTACAATCTCAACCAATTTGGGACATAGTTAAAAAAATGCAGAAAATTCAAAAAAAGGAATGGGAGCTGCAATAAACTGACCACAATCTTGAAGAAAATACAGTATACAGATGGTTCTGAAATACAGGAGCACAATAGACCATAAAGTTGTAATGGACTGTAACCCCTTTTAAACCAACGAACTAATTAAAAGGACTTGTAAAGCCATAGGGTATAGAGCGATCAGCTCGTCTCTTCATGAGGTCTCATAACTTTTCGACATGTGAGCCATGGTCTCGTATCGGCAATATTTCTCATGAAAATGGTTGGATTATTATCATAATGTTTTATATTACTTCTAGAGGTGGGATGTTTCTGAAATTTTTGTCAACTTTCTACCTCACCATGGACAATATGTATGAAGAAGATAAAATATAAATTCATTATTATTCAGTGCTTCCTTTCATATCTTTCAGTATAGTTACATTTCGTTTTCTGATGGTCGGATTTTAAGATTTTTCAGCAATCTTTTATTCCGAATTTTAACCCATTAGCGCCTACGGTTGCCATATGGCAACGCTTTCAGGGTGTTTTTCAAATGGTTCTCAGATGCGCAGATTTGTAGCTAGAAAGTTGGCGGTTGGTTCACTTGATACACAAATGTTCCTTATTTCACCAGTAACAAGAATTTTTTCTGTAAACTGACTCGTTCCGCCTCCAGAAGTTGTGAAACTTTGAGTTCTTCGTGATTCAGTAAAAACATGAAACCCAAGTTCGTGTAAGTGAAATATTTTCTATTTGCGCCCTGGTATTGTTATAATTTTTTTTATATGAATCTTGAAACTTCAATTCATGATCCTAACAGGCTAAATATAATCACAAGAAAATATTAGTAGGAAAAATTTTCAGTTGATTTCGTGGGTTGCCATATGGCAACCCTAGGCGCTTATACTCAGTGATAATGCTGACCAGATAGGAGTAGTAAGAAATGTTATTGGCCGATTTTTTCATAGTTGCTAGACGTAGCTATGCATGATATCTCGATTCTGTACAATAAAACAGGACCACCAATAAATTCGCAACTCGAATTCAAACGAGAAGTGGTCATCAGCTATTTGAAAAAGTATGGGGTAACAGTGGAAGGACAAGAAAACCGCTCATCCTCTTGTTCTTCTTCCAGGGATAGTCAAATTTCCAATTCTGTAAGATTCAATGAACTCAATAATCTTGCAAAATACACAGAAGACAAAAAGAGTGCGCTAGACGTGGACATAAGTCGATCATGAGAACAATGTGTTGAAAATGCGATGTTGGACTTTGCATATATTGTTTTTTTCCGTTTCATACCGCATAATATTTGTTTCATCACATTGAAAATATTTTATAAATGGATAAAATGTTTTGAAACTATCAAAATTTCGAGAAATTTCATATATCTTATCAGTAAAATAGTATTTCCTCTAAAAATGAAAATATTACCGATGAGTGATCACAAGCGCCTAGGGTTGCCATATGGCAACCATCAATTTTGAAAAAACTAGAGGGCGTATAAAATTTTTATATTATTTTTCGTCTCTACAGAGCGTTTCGGACCAGCTTTCATCAAAAAAATTTCAAAAATCGAAAAAAAATTAATTCCGGCGCTAATGGGTTTCGCTTCCTTCTCCTGGATCTTAGTTATTGTAACAGATGATTTGCGTGTAACTTTCCTTTTTCCGCAGATATTGACGAATGCAGCCTGACAACAACTAACGTTTGTGGAAACGGAGTATGCAAGAACATCCCTGGAGATTTCACCTGCGAGTGCAACGAAGGCTACCGGGCGACAGCCCCTATGCAAGTTTGCATGGGTAAGTATGTGACTCTCATTCCAACCTCCTGACAAGCTACACGAGCTACTTCCAGACATCAACGAATGCGAGGAAATACCCGGCCTTTGCAGAGGAGGCAGATGCATCAACACTGAAGGCTCCTACAAATGCGAATGCCCTTCAGGCCACGAGTTGACCCCAGACAAGCAGACCTGCAAAGACATCGACGAGTGTTCAATTACCAGCGGCATATGCTCGAACGGAGTCTGCGAGAACATGATGGGGACCTACCAGTGCGTTTGCAATGAGGGGTACGAACAGACTGGACACAAGTCGCATTGTGAAGGTTTGTATTATTATTATTATTATTAATATTAATATTATTCATACAAATAAGAGTTTAGGTGAAACCTAAAAACTCAGAAAACAACTTGAACGAATCGTTCAGATTGGAACCTAGCTCATATAAGTTCCATTTTTAAAAAAGGAGATAGGAGAATGTGCGGAAATTACAGAGAAATAATTGTGACCTGTTTGCTTCCTGGATTATAACAAAGCCTTTGATAAAGTACGCCATGACAACCTGATGCAGCTCCTCAAAGCGAAAGGTCTAGATGATAAGGACATCCGGATAGTAGCAAATCTGTACTTTAATCAAACGGCCAATGTCAAACTAGGTAATGAAACTTCAGAGGACATACAAATAAAACGAGGAGTTAGGCAAGGGTGTGTTTTATCACCACTGCTATTCAATTTATACTCTGAGAGCATAATTGAGAGTGCTAGCAGACCTTCAAGTGATCCTAGATCGGGTGATTGAAAGCAGCGAACAAAGCGGCCTCACATTGAACGTGAAGAAAACTAAATTCATGGCCATAGCCAAAGCTATGTTTGTGGATCAAAGAACAGCAAGTGGAGAAAGTGAGGAAGTATAAATATCTGGGAACCATTGTTAATGACAGTAATGAGTGTATGGAAGAAATTCGAGCGCGGATTGGCCAAGCTCGAAGTGTATTCAACAAAATGCGAAAGGTATTCTGTGGAAAAGATCTCACTTTACAACTCAAAATCAGGTTGTTATGTCTTCCCTGTGCTCCTCTATGGCATGGAAGCTTGGACGTTGAAACAGGACAGCAGTAATCGCCTGGAGGCATTCGAAATGTGGACGTACAGGAGAATCCTTAAGATAAAATGGATAGACAGAGTGCCAAACACAGAAGTGCTGAAAAGAATGGGTAAGGAGAAGGAAAAAATAAACACTGTAAAAGTCAGAAAGTTGCGGTATCTGGGTCATGTGCTGAGAGGGGAGAAATATTCCTTGTTGCAGATCATAATTCAGGGAAAGATACACGGAAGAAGGAGCATAGGAAGAAGAAGTATCTCCTGGTTGAACAACTTGAGACAATGGTACAAGTCCAGTTCCGTTGAGTTGTTTAAGTCTGCGATGTCGAGGATGAGAGTAGCCATTTTGATAGCCAACCTTCTGAAAGGAGATGGCACCTGAAGAAGAATTGTGACTAGCTCTATAGGGAGATTATACGGTCGCATATTGAAGAAAAGGATTGAGGAGGAATATAATGACATGGAAGAACAAGGTGGGTTTCGAGCAGGAAGATCTTGTATGGACAATATTTTCACTCTCCAACAGATAGTAGAAAAAAGAACAGCCAGAAACTTAGCAACTCATTTAGTGTTCATTGATCTCGAGAAGGCCTTTGATACATACCCTTAAAACTTTTATTTGATATTTAAAAAAAAATTGAAATGAATAAACACCTCACAAGAGCGTATAACATTCATAAAGATCCCCAAAGTGTGGTGAGACAGGAAATACTTCCTCAAATATATTCAAGGTTTACGAAGGGTTTGAAACAAGGATGCTGTCTTTCACCTACTCTATTCAAGATATATATCCAGGAGGCTCTTCACAATTGTGAAGAGCACAATTGTGAAGAGGCGTGAAACATGAATGGGAATCGAAATCAATGATCACTATTTGGCCACCCTATTTTTTGCAGACGATCAAGTTGTGAAGAAGATGCAGATTACATGCTCAGAAAACTTAAAGATGAGTATGAAAAGTGGGGAATGAAGATGAATATGACGAAAACTCAATACATGAAAATTGGTGAGGAGGATGAAGACCCGGATTTGGAAATAAAAATGTTAAATAAATGTGAACAATATAAATACCTTGGCAGTATAATTTCAAACGAAGGAACAACAAAGAGGGATATTAAACACAAAATTCAACAAGGTCAGAAAACTGTTAAGATACTAAATTCACTTCTTTGGTCTAATCAAATCTCTTCAAAGAACAAATTAATCTTGTACAAATCCATAGTAGAACCTATTCTAACTTATAGTTCGGAGTGTTGGCAAATGACCAAGAAAATAAAAGGAAACATAGATACCGTTGAAATGGATTATTTGAGGAGGTCATGTCGAATATCCAGAATGATGAAATAAGACGAAGGACAAATAGAATACTAAGAACATCCGAAAGAATAGAAACCCGACAGTTGATATGGTATGGTCACGTGCAACGAATAGAGGATAATAGATGGCCGAAACGAGCATTCCAGTACAATATAAAAAGAAAACAAAAACGAGGAAGACCTGCTACAACTTGGTTGAAGAATGTTTTTGAATTTATGAGGGATAGAGCAATTCATGAGGATGATTGGAGAAATCGACAAGTATGGAGATCGAAATGCGAGATGCGGCAGAGGCTGAAGGATCCTCGCTAATATAATAATAATAATATATAGAAAAGAAGAAACTGAAAAAGACATTCACTCTAACAAGTGTCCACTCGTCCAGAGAGTTCTTCAAACAATTCAAACACTCGGCCTCGACCACACCAACGGGCAAACGGTTCTCAGACTGAAATACCCTGTTAGGTATCAAATTCTGACGCTGCGTTGTTCGAAAATGTATGTATGTCCATAGAATCATCGAGTTGGTTTGTACTTCTTATTGGTACCTAGCGAGAACAAATCCATGGATGCATGAAAAGGCTTTTCAAAAAACTTCGACGAACTTGTTTTGGGACATAATAGCCGCCTGTGGCGGAAATTAACGGCCCAAATATTCGGACACTTGTTTTGACCTGTTGGTGGTTCATTCCAACACCCCAGCAAACACGGCGATGCAAATGTCACTCTTATGCGATGTATTGTTTACTTCTCCACTCGCTCGCATTTGCTTCCAAATTTCCTCCACATCGAGTACACATTTCGGAAAATAATAGTTGAATATGCGATCCTAAAACTGGTTACAAAGGATCCTTCATTTCTTGTCACATTTGTGACGCCCATGCGAGTTAATTTTGAGAACCCTTCTCTTTATTCCCTTCCGACGTCGCATAGGATATTTGATGTGAAACTACAAGACATCTTCAAATAGAAAGCTATTTTTCATCGCAATTGAGACATATATTGTTATACTCATTGCGTTCATAAATATCATACCATTTTTAATGGAGGTTATTAAATCATTGATTGCAGGAGAATACTAAAAAAGTTTATTCGAACAGAAAATATAATAATTATTAACGTCAAGATACATTGAAATACGAAAAAAAGGAAAAAAAAAGATTTTTGAAACATAGATTAATTCAAAATAGTAATTATCGAAATGAATACAATTTTCAATTCCCAGGCTCAGAGATCTTTTATCATGAGGTTGGAGAAATGATATTAGATTTTGTCACTGAGATGAGAGATATCATTTCTCCAACCTCATGATGAAAAATCTTTGAGCTTGGGAATTGAAAATGGTATTCATTTCGATGATTACTATCTTGAATTCATCTATGTTTCGAAAATATTCTCGAGTTGGCCTCCGTAAAGGCAAAGAATTTTTTTTTTTCTTGAAAAAAACAACAACAAAAAAAGTACAATATAAGTGTGAAAATTAATTATGTAGTTAGTTTTTTAATCTGCCTTTCCTTTCTCTGTCTGGCATGTCTCAACTATTCCTTCACATAGATTTAGAAGTCCGAAATTCCACTGTTCTTCCACACCACATCTAGAGGGAATGAAAGTATAAGTGAAAATAATTTTTTTTATTAGCAATTATTTGAGAAATAATATTAGATTATAGAAGTATTGACATACCTCTTCTCCATCCTTAGATTAGTGGTTAAGGAACAGTAGTTGGTAACTATTAAATTTATTAGTTCACTTCATTTCAATTGATGAGAAGACAAAGATATAACTGCGATCGTTTTTGATTTTCATTCGTATAGCTGTCAAAATCATTGAGAAATTTCTGGACAACAAATTTACAAGTAATATTCGAATAACTGCCGAGGTTGTGTTTGACAGTATCGCAACTACTCCTCAAATACTCACTGAAAAATTATCTATAACGGGACTCTCAGCTATTTAGTAATCAGACCCTTATTGGCATGTCCGTGAACAGCTGTTTAATCATTGAGAGTCCTTTTGAGACATCTCACCACGAAATCCATGCTGCTGTTACCCCCAACGGCTTCATATGTTTTGGACTGAAAAAGGTTAGAAATTCAGTTTTTGAAATTATAAGATATAAAAATTCCAAAGGAGATCGGATTTGATAGCAGATTCACTAAATAAATGTGTAATCAGTTCAAATCTAGGCTTTCCAAATATGGTGATATGAAAAAGATATGAACTACTAAGAAATCTGTACCTATATTATATAATTTCTGAAAAATTAGACCAAAGGAACAATAGAAGGAATAGTTTCTTTCAAGTATACTCACTTTCTAAATAACAAAACTTCAATTTCATTCGAATGCTTCAACTGTGTTATTGTGAATTTCGCATTGGGAAAACATCACCAATTTTGCCAACTGTGTATTTGAGACACCCAATTTTTTTAAAAGTGCTGGGATTGCCTATCTTATGGATTTTCGAAATATCTGAAGAACCAAATGAAATGAAAAATTATTCAACGGCAAAAATCAAGACATTTCTCAGAACAAATAATTTGCTTCCAAAATCGAAAGTTCTGCGTCAACACACATATTATGAAAACTTCATTATACGATAATTATATGTAGCTAAAATGAAATATCAAAATATTTGGTTTACAACAATAACCAAAAGAATTTACTCGGATCGAACAAACAGCGAACTTCTGAAATTGAACACTTGACACAAAATGTAATATTTTTCTCGAGAGAAAAATATCTCGTCCGAATATAATTAGGGGCAATAAAACCCAGATGCTGTAGTTTCTCTACTGTTAAAGATCGAAGAAATACTTAATTAACACTGTTTGGCTATGAGTCACAATACGAACGAATATTTGCATCGCATGGGAATCACATTTGAGATATCTTTATTCATCGTGAAAATGTGGAGAATTTTTCATAGACCTTTCGTTAACGAAGCAAAATGACTAGATTTTGGAGGCATACCTATGCGACATCACAATGAATTTATTTCATGTTGAAAATGTAACAAAAGTGTCAGGCGATGTTACCTAATTCGAAAAGAAAAGCAGAGTCTGAACATGCTGGACATAGATTGATGGTGGTATTTGTGAGGATTATTTCTGCATTTTCAGCAATTTTTTTCAAAATTCTATAATAACATCATGGAAACATTCCTATATTTTTAAATCACCCTGTACTCTATTAGACTACTAGACGGCAGTGTCATTCTTTTATTGTTTATAATCATGATATTCTTCAAACTCCTCGTGTTTTTCTATTAGATACAGAATTATATTTCCTTGTGTTGATACTATTTCTGATCTCCGAAGATCTATTCTTGAGCTGAAATGTCCGAATTGGAGAAACATATCCCGGTACAATCGTTACCTATGCCGCTTCAGATCTAATAATACCCGAGAAATTAGAATTATAATTAGAAAATGCATTATTGTTGCTCTGCCTCATAACTTTGTTAGTAAACAGTAAACACTACAAGAATCACCTCATTCAGTTTAACGTCCAGCGATTTTATTGCTTGAACCTGAACTTCCTACTGAATGGTCCGATTGTAAATTGGTTGTTAACAGAAAATAGAAAGATGTATAATAGCAATAATTCGAAGCTTCTGTTAACACATCAGAGTTCAGTCAACTGGAAGAAGTTGCCAGATCCACTCAAATTTTGTTTGTGCGTGATTTGTATAGTAAATCTTAACCAAAATGAGAATCATCAATCATTTTCTGAAATATAAAATAGTTTCTTCGAAAGAATAACGAATATTTGAAAAAAAAATATAGACAAAATGTGAAAATTTCCAAGAATCTTCTAGAAGATTTAAGTTTAAAAGGAATGTTAGCAATACAAGTTACAGCTTGTGTTGGTCTGATTTGCGTCGCTTTGTACATGGTACTCTCTGGTGAATATAGAATATTTTATCGCAAATAACTCTTAATTTTTTTTTAATTGAGATATGAGTTTTGAAGTCTTTTTTTTTTCAAGATATTGATGAATGCGAGGAGGAACCTTGTGAAGATATTTGTGTCAACACTCCTGGCAGCTTCGAATGTACCTGTGGGTAAGTACAGAACTTCTTCAGTTATGCTGACACTCTCGATGTTCTATTGAATAGTTTTAGTTCCTGTAAAAATACTGCTACTGTTTGAAATTGACAATCAGATCAACTCAGTTTCGTTGAATGGCCATTGGTACATTGTTCTGTACCATATACAACATGATATAAAATGTAGTAATTTCCACCAAAATTTTGAAGTAGTAAGAAAAGAAAAAATTATGCGAAATTAACACGCCCCGGTACAAATCGCACTAGCTTGGAATTTTTATATTATGTAAGATGTTTGAGAGTTTTTTTTCATGAGAAATTCCATATCGATATCTATTACCGTAACATAGACTGGGTGTTTTTCGAAATTGTCTATTAAAGAAATATTCCTTTATCATTCGTCGTGTTACAATTTCTCAATTTCTGTCAATTTATTCTGATATAAGGTTTTCACCAAGAATCCATTGGAACTGTGTAGATATTTCATGACATAAACATAAACAAAAAATTTATTCAGACATGTTGTATAAATTTTCATATTTTGATTAAATTAGAAATGCCTTCTGAATTTTAGAACAAAACGACTTATAAAAGTTGAAAAATAATAATACAAAATACCGAGTAGGTATTTTAGTTGATTTTTAACATTCTGGAATAAATACCGATATCGCGCTGATTTGTAACAAGTGATTATTAAGTATATATATATTCTTATGAAAAAGAGAGCTAAAATAATACATTAAATGTTGAAACAAAAAGTACCTAAGCTGAGGTAAAAAAAGAACGGGGTATCATAACATTCTTTGTATGATACTATAGAATCCTACGATACTATCAACACAAGTATCATACGATACTATACAGCCAGGGGAAAAAACCTCAGCCGAAAAAACCTGCCTCCCCGTAAACAAAATAACATAAAATATCAAATATCAGGAAAATCTTGAAAGACATCAGTGTGATCATCTTCATGTTATCCGTCGATGGGCTCGGATACACAGATTCTTCCCAAAACGACTCGTAATTCTTAATCTGAAATGAAAAAAGACAAAAGCAGAAAAGGAACCGATTATTCAGAATAAATTGAATGCATTTTGGAAATGCATTTGCTACTTTAAAAAACATCAACATTAAGATTTCTTGGCCAAATAATGTTCGGAGGTTTATAAATATTTATGACAGAAATGTCAGAAAATTTGAAAGAAATGAAAAAAATGAAAAAAAAACTCCATCAATTTCCCCTTTCCGAATCTGTTGAATGTTACGAAACTGATAATTTTTCAACATAACATGCTAAACTTGTAAAAAATCAATTAATACATAACCTTTCAACTGTCCTCTTTCACGAGGATTTTTTTTCTGTTGCCGTGTGGGTTTCTTGCAGAAGAATCTCTTTGATACCATGTTCATCAGCTAATTTGGAGACGTAATCACACTTTCCTTTCGAAATTCCTTCGATATTCAAATTCAAAATCCACAAATTGTTGCTCTCTGGTCGTGAGGGTTTTTTCAAACCAGATACGACCTTCCAGGTGATGATTTTTCGGCACTTCAGATGTTTGAAGACCGCTACGGGACCCCAATGAAAGGCAATCATCTCCCATAGATAAACCAAACATGTTATAACACAAGAAAACAGAATATATTTCAGGAGCAAAAACTGAGACATATTACGAGAATTGTCATTCTGACATAATAATAATTATTAAGTAATGAACAGAGAGATGCAGTTCAAAAAGGTATAAAAGTTTTGAAGCACAAGATTTTTTCCTTTTTCATATTGAATATTCTGTATGGGCAACATGAGTTGAAATGATATATACAGGGTGTACCAAGTCCGACGGAATATTAGGCGTTTCTGGAGAACTGGACCTATTTGAAATCTGAAAATTGGGATTATGATATTGTTTGACAGTATCTGCCGAGCTGAAATATTCTTGCAGCCTGACAACTTCCAGTTATACAGGGGATGAAAAATAATTTTTTTAAATTTTTTTTCTAATTCGATAGATTATTCAATTGTGAATACATTCGTATTCAAATAGTTGCATTTGTCATAATACTTTTCAAAATATCGAGAAAAAACTGGAGGAAAAAGGGAGATAAGAGTATTCGGTATTATGTTTGTTATTTCTAATCTAGATATCTTCAGCTCAAACTGTTTTCACATTTTCGAAGTCGAAGGCTGTGGAAATATTGTACATTTTTAAAATTTTTAAGAACTTGTCACAAGGTGTTCCAAATGTTGGGTCAATAATTGGGATCAAAATTGGCCCATAACTTTCGTTTTTCAAATTAGAACCCTATTTTTTCATGATTGCATTGGATTGTGCGAAGATAAATGATGATAATCTTTTCACATGTTAATGCTCCTAAAATTAATAATTCTTGAGTTATTTAGGATTTTCTGATTTCATGTCGTACGTACCGTCAAATTCATAGAATCTGTTTCATATCAACAATGACCTTGGTCATAGAAGATAAATCATCCCAATAACTCACTTGGGACACACCTCTTTTCTGCATTCATTTATCATTGTTGATATGGAACAGATTTAATGAATTTGACGCTACGTACGACCTAAAATCAGAAAATCCTAAATAACTCAAGAATTATCAATCTCAGAAACATCATCATGATGAAACATTATCATCATTTTTCTTCGCACAATCATAAAAAAATAGAGTTCTGATTTGAAAAACGAAAGTTATGGGTCAATCTTGATCCCAATTTTTGATCCAACATTTGTAACACCCTGTGACGAGTTTTTGAAAATTTGAAAAATATACATTATTTCTACAGTCTTCGACTTCGAAAATGTGAAAACGGTTTGTGCTCACGATATCTAGATTAGGAATAACAAACATAATACTGAATACTCTTATCTCCCATTTTTCTCCAGATTTTTCTCGATACTTCGGGAACTGTTTTGACGAATGCAACCATTCCAGTACAAATTTATACAGGATTGCATAATCTATCGAATTCAAAAAAAAAAACAAAAAAAATTTTTTTTTCAGTTCCTGTATAACTGAAAGTGGTCAGGTTCCAAGAATATTTCAGCACGGTAGATAATGTCGAACAATAACATAATCCCAATTTTCAGATTACAAATAGGACCAGTTCCCAGAAACGCCTAATAGGCCGAAAACTTTGATTAGTTCTACTACCTGTCGAAAAATCCTTATCTCTAAAAACACTCTCTATATGTGAATTACGAAGAATGTGCGAAGTTTCAAGGTAGGTTTAATTTCGATAATTTCTTGCACTGAAGGAGTATAACTTTGAAAATATCGATATAACGAGAACTTGAATTGGATTAAGATAGCATTAGAAAAAATGGCGAAATTTAGTGACATTGATTCTTCGGAGTACATGATATTTTTTTTCAACTATCCAATATTTAGAATATACTTGTTCGCGAGTCAATTCAAATTTATCAGTTTGGACTTTCCTGATATTAATATCATATCGTGATTATGATTCTGATTCAAATTTTTTTCAAGGTCTGGTTATGCCTTGATGCTGAATGGTAGAGGATGTATGAACGTCGATGAATGCAAAGAAAATCCGAGAATATGCAACGGTGGAAGATGTGAGGACATCCCTGGGAGCTACATTTGTCATTGCACCACGGGCCTGATTCCTGGACCAAAAGGAACATCTTGCTTAGGTGAGTAGCATATTAGACAATAGGCAATAATAGAACAAGCCAAATTATTGGCATAACTGACATTTTGAATGGAATTGTATTTTTGTGAACCTATACACTATCAATAATTAACACCAAGATTCAAGTACGAAAATATTTTCAACAACTTATTCATTCTTTACTCGAGTCAACTGTATCGCAGAGCCAGGTAAAAAAATGTTTCAATTTTCAACTTCAGGTCTGTAGTTTCGCTGAAACTATTTTGTTGAGATGCTGTGACATTTCTGATATCACATCCATATTCTTGGCACTATAATCACTAAAAAGGCTCCTGGTTATGGTGTTGACAGAAGATTATACTTTTATCATTCTTGGGACTCTATGGATCTCCATTCAGTAGTTTTTCCTAACAATCGTAGATATTCTAGATATTGCCTAGATGGTGGTAAGTGTAATAATTCCAATGTGCTTCCAGATGTGGACGAATGCAAGAACCCCAATATTTGTGGAAACGGGGAATGCATAAATATCTTGGGATCCTTCCACTGCAGATGCGAAGAGGGTTACTCTGTGAAACCAGATGGAGGACCATCTTGTACAGACGATGATGAGTGTTACTTGGGTACTCACGAGTGCCACGAGAATGCCAACTGTATCAACATCCCGGTGAGTATCCATGGGTAGTCATGAAAATAGCCAGCAATATCCGGATCAATAAAATGAGTAGATCTTGGGGCTCGCCAAGACAAGCCAAGCCTATATTTTCTATATACCTTTTATTTTCCCGAAGTGTTTCGTCGTATTTTTGAACCCTTATAACTTGAGTTTGGAATATAGTAGAAGAACAATAGTTTCAGGATATGATGCCAGTATTTAACTTATTGAACGTGCAAAGTTTCAACTGCATAGCTCGTACCCTTCAGATTTTATAGATATCTATAAACCCCTGATTTCGTCACTCTTTCACTGATGATCATAATAACTGTAACGGTACTTCCTGTTATCCTATCAAGTTGAAATTTAGTATGTGAGCTGGTTTCAATACAAGAACAATGGGAAATTGATATATGGAAATTGATTTTTATATATGTTGAAAAAAATATGCAAAAATTCTCTGCGAAAAAAACTCCCACATTTTGAATAAAGAGAAAAATGAGTGCTCGTAAACCGCCTTATGTGTATTTACACCAAATACAATTTCCCTGTAATTACCTCAACCACAGTTCCATTGTGCAATTTCCCGTTGTGATCATTGTATAATGAAAGGATTCTTTATACAATGGTTGTGTTGGCAGCTCTCAAATACATAGCCATCGCAGCTTGAACCTAGGTAGGTAAAGGCATATTTCTATACCTCGTACATTGTTCATTTCGAACATGAATAATTGTGAATGAGTTTGACTTGAAATATATCTCGAAATAATTATATTTTATTTAATAATTATTGGGGAAAAATAAACAAAATTAAAGGATTTTGTCAAAAGCAACGTACAAAAAGAATTTAAATCCTACCAAAACCATTTTCATATAAAATATTGCCAAGAGGAGGCCGTATTCCATAACACTCTTCATCTTCACAAACCCTTATTTCACAAACTCTATGCCTTAGTCGAAATAAGTGACTTGGCCGTTTCGTAACTATAAGAACTATTGTATAACAGGAAAGTTATGAACTTTTTACCTTACTCTCACGTATCGAAAGAGGAACGACCAAGTCACTTATTTCGATCAAGGCATAGAGTTTGTGAAATGAAGACTTTTGAAGAAGAAATTGTCAAGTGTATTTCAGATAAGTCACTTCAATTTCAGATAGCGTCAATTGAATTTCAGATTAGTCAATTGAATTTCAGAAAACATCAAATGTATGTCGGATAACTCAATTGAATTCCAATTGATATTTTCTGAAATTCAATTGATAAATCTGAATAACATTTGACGTTTTCTAAAATACCATTGACTAATCTGAAATACAAGTGATGATTTTTTAATATCAATTGACGATTTCTGAATTACAATTGGAAATGGTGTAGTTGTCCATTCTTTATTTCAATATAAAGAATTTTCCGTCTTAATACGAAATCAGTTGCCTGCATTCATGATGCAAGTACAGAAAGCATTGATATTCTTACACGAGTTCATAATTCAAAAACGAACCACGAGTTTTGGAATGAGCGAGTGTTAGAATGAACCTTCTGTACGAGTATCATACATTGTTTTCTCTAATTATCTTCGAAATTAATGAAATATTGCCTTAAATATCGTTTAGTAATTTTTACTTTGAAAAATATTGATCGGCAGAACTGATTTCTATCCTATGAAATTTGACAGATGTAAAAAAAATCCGTGGCAGGAGGCCAACATGTCATCAATAAATATTACTGAAAACAGTGTAAGAATGAAATATTCTAACATTGTTTTGTTCAACGAGATGTGGCGGAATGAACGGATTTGACACATAAATAGAGAAAGATAATACCATGATGAATAATGGAGGAGCGAAAATTTCAACAAAAAAAACTGCCTTTCTGCTCTTCAGAAGTAATTTTCTCAGATTACCAAATATTGAAAATTTTCTACTCTCGCAAAAATTGAAATTTTTTTATAATTCGTCAGCGTTCCCACTATAAGCTAGGAGCAGAGAGCCTAAATCTCTTCGAAATAAAACAAAAACCAGATTTGAATCTACTAAATTGAATCACCATCAAAACACACATTAAAACAGCCATTTTCACTCAAAAAAACATGTTCACCACCACTCCGGTTTAACAAAAGGTGGAGGATATCTCAGACAATCCGTACAGGTACATCCAGTGAAACAAGGTCTCTTGTATATGGCGAAATCGTCGATTATCAGGTTCCTGTGCAGCATATGGAACAACCTCTTGTTGTTAACACTACGTTCTCGCCTCTTCTTTACCGTCAACCTCTTGGTGAGATCCGCCAGGTACTTCTTCTGCTTCTTGTTGACCCTCTCCATCCACATCTCGTCCACGAACTTTCCAGGAGGCATCATGCCGTTGCCAAACTTGAATCTCTTCGCTTTTGGCACAACAGGTTTAGGGTTCCAGTCGTAGGTAGCCTCAGTTTTTCGGGCGAAGATCTTGACTTTTTTGCAGTCGACGATGATGTGGTCTTGAGACAGGTTGTAGTCGAGGCAGAGGTTCTTCTTCGGGCGCCAGTAGGGGTAGACGTTTACTTTGGGCTTTCGGCTGGTGGCCGGTATGTCGCATATCTTACCGCCTCCGAGTTTTTCTATGATGTCTTCCTCGATGATGAGGCTTTTGGCGGAGCGAGGCCTGAAGACGGGAAAGGCCGATGGGAATGGGGAGGTTTTGGACATGGTTGGGGGCAGATTGAACTTTGCACTGGAATTTTGAAATTTTGGTTATCAAAAATGACAGGAGATATAGAATGTTTTTCATTTTCATTGGAAGCATAGATCTATATGACTCCCAACCCAAAGATTATAGAGAAAGATGGAAAACGCCCTCATATCTGTGGTACTAGACTCCGACTACGAGCTTTGGCTAGTTTCTTACTTTTGACACTTAGAGGCGCTGAAAACATTATTAAGAGCAGAAAACTACTTTAATAGGAGCGAAATTCGAATTATCCTCTTCATAAACTTCCATTGAATTGAGTATAGTTTGTCGAGCTTTTAAAGAAACATCCTGATCGGCAAAACAAAAGCAGGGCTCCGCTTTTCGATCAGGATGATATTTTCCATCCACACATTGTTTGGAATAAAATGAAATACGCCTCTGGATTGTTTATATTTTCATTTGAAATGATTGTGTAAAATCAATTACAAAACAATAATTATGAAATTGAGAACATTTCAAAATTTGTTAACATATCAGAGAATTATTATAACAGTTTCAAGAACCTATTCATACAGTGAACTCTCTATAAATCGAACAGTTGTTCTGGACCCGATTCATACATATCTTACCCAGTGCATTCTCACCTCAATGAGTCTAAAGGGTCTAGTGGAACTGCTGGAAGAGTTGTCAAGAGAACCTCCACCTCTATAAGTCGTTCTTCTAACCACCATTGCCTCTATGAGTGGAACTTTTTGACCTAATGAATGAGACCGCAGAAGATTCGGTTCGCAAACAAATCACCACACGTGATGAATATCATGCGATTTTTCGACCTCTAAGGACATGTTTCCAGTGCTTAGAAGCTCGTTTCTCATTGATGATGATTTCGTGATTACCTGAGTTTTTCTCTCAATGAAGTAAAGTCTCACTTCAATAACTCGAATGTTTGGTGAGTCGAACAGTTCTTTTGGTCCCTAGGAGTTCGACTTAACGAGAATCCTTCTTTTTCTTCAGGTGCCATCTCCTTTCAGAAGGTTAGCTATCAAAATGACTACTCTCATCCTTGACATCGCAGACCTAAACAACTCATCGGAACTACCCTTGTACCATTGCCTCAAGTTGTTCAACCAGGAGATTCTTCTTCTTCCTATGCTCCTTCTTAGGTGTATCTTTCCCTGAATAATACCTTCACCGTCAACCTCTTGGTGAGATCCGCCAGGTACTTCTTCTGCTTCTTGTTGACCCTCTCCATGCACATTTCGTCCACAAACTTGCCTCCAGGCGGCATCATGCTGTTGCCAAACTTGAACCTCTTCGCTTTTGGCACAACAGGTTTAGGGTTCCAGTCGTAAGTAGCCTCGGTCTTTCTGGCGAAGATCTTGACTTTCTTGCAGTCGACGATGATGTGGTCTTGAGAGAGGTTGTAGTTGAGGCAGAGGTTCTTCTTCGGACGCCAGTAGGGGTAGACGTTTACTTTGGGCTTCCTGCTGGTGGCCGGTATGTCGCATATCTTACCGCCTCCGAGTTTTTCTATGATGTCTTCCTCGATGATGAGGCTCTTGGCGGAACGAGGCCTGAACACGGAAAGGCCGATGGGAATGGGGAGGTTTTGGACATGGCCAGGAGCAAATTGAACTTTGCACTGGAATTTTGAAATTTTGGTTATCAAAAATGACAGGAGATATGGAATGTTTTTTCTGATTGTCATTGGTAGCATAGATCTATATGAATCGCAACCCAAAGATTATAGAATTAGAAAGATGGAAACGCCCTTATATCTGTGGTACTAGACTGCGACTACTATTTTTGGCTAGTTTCTTAATTTTGACACTTAGAGGGCGCTGAAAACATTATTAACTACAGAAGACTATTTTAATAGCAGCGAAATTCGAATTATCCTTTTCACAAATTTTCATTGAATTGAGTATTCTTTGTCGAGCTTTTGAAGAAACATCCTGATCGACAACACAAAAGCAGATCTCCGCTTTTTGATCAGGATGATAATTTCCTTCTACACATTGTTTTGAATGAAATGAAATACGCTTCTGGATTCTTTATATTTTCATTCGAAATGATTGTGTAGAATCAACTACAAAACAATAATTATGAAATTGAGAACATTTCAAAAATTTGTTCACATATCAGAGAATTATTATAACAGTTTTAAGAACCTACACTTACAGTGAACTCTCTATAAATCGAACAGTTGTTCTGGACCCGATTCATACATATCTTACCCAGTGCATTCTCACCTCAAAGAGTCTAAACGGTCTAGTCGAACTGCTGGAAGAGTCGTCAAGAGAATCTCCACCTCTATAAGTCGTTCTTCTAACCACCATTGCCTCTATGAGTGGAACTTTTTGATCTAATGAATGAGACCGAAGAACATTTGGTTCGCAAACAAATCACCACACGTGATGAATATCATACGATTTTTCGACCTCTAAGGACATGTTTCCAGTGCTAGAAGCTCGTTTCTCATTGATGATGATTTCGTGATTACCTGAGTTTTTCTCTCAATGAAGTAAAGTCCCACTTCAATAAGTCGAATGTTTGGTGAGCCGAACAGTTCTTTTGGTCCCTAGGAGTTCGATTTAACGAGAGTCCTCCTCTTCTTCTTCAGGTGCCATCTCTTTTCAGAAGGTTGGCTATCAAAATAGCTACTCTCATCCTCAACATCGCAGACCTAAACAACTCATCGGAACTACCCTTGTACCAATGCCTCAAGTTGTTCAACCAGGAGATTCTTCTTCTTCCTATGCTCCTTCTTAGGTGTATCTTTCCCTGAATAATACCTTCACCGTCAACATTTTGGTGAGATCCGCCAGGTACTTCTTCTGCTTCTTGCTGACCCTTTCCATCGACATCTCATCCACGAACTTTCCAGGCTGCATCATGCCGTTGCCAAACTTGAATCTCTTCGCTTTGGGCACAACAGGTTTAGGGTTCCAGTCGTAGGTAGCCTCGGTTTTTCTTGCGAAGATCTTGACTTTCTTGCAGTCGACGATGATGTGGTCTTGAGAGAGGTTTTAGTCGAGGCAGAGGTTCTTCTTCGGACGCCAGTATGGGTAGACGTTTACTTTGGGCTTCCGGCTGGTGGCCGGTATGTCACATATCTTACCGCCTCCGAGTTTTTCTATGATGTCTTCCTCGATGATGAGGCTCTTAGCAGAGCGAGGCCTGAAGACGGGGAAGGCCGATGGGAATGGGGAGGTTTTGGACATGGTTGGGAGCAGATTGAACTTTGCACTGGAATTTTGAAATTTTGATTATCAAAAATGACAGAGGATATGGAATGTTTTTCCTGATTGTCATTGGGAGCATAGATCAATATGAGTCGCAACCCAAAGAGTTAGAAGATAGATAGGAAACGCCTTTATATCTATGGTACTAAACTCTGACTACGATTTTTATTTAGTTTCTTACTTTTGACACAAAGTGGGCCCTGAAAACATTATTAAGTACTGAAAACTATTTCAATAGCAGCGAAATTCGAATTATCCTTTTCATAAATTTCCATTGAATTGAGTATTCTTTGTCGAGCTTTTAAAGAAACATTCTGATCGACAGAACAAAAACAGGGCTCTGCTTTTTGATCAGCATGATATTTTCCATCTACACATTGTTTTGAATGAAAAGGATTACGCTTCTGGATTCTTCATATTTTCATTGGAAAAAATTGTGTGAAATCAACTACAATACAATAATTATGAAATTGAGAACATTTCAAAAATTTGTTCACATATCAGAGAATTATTATAACAATTTCAAAAACTTGTTCATACAGTGAACTCTCTATAAATCGAACATCGATGAGTCGAACAGTTGTTCTGAACCCGATTCATACATATCTTACACAGTGCATTCTAGCCTCAATGAGTCTAAAGGGTCTAGTGAAACTGCTGGAAGAGTTGTCAAGAGAACCTCTACCTCTATAAGTCGTTCTTCTAACCACCATTGCCTCTATGAGTGGAACTTTTTGACCTAATGAATGAGACCGCAGAAGATTCGGTTCGCAAACAAATCACCAACCGTGATGAATATCATACGATTTTTCGACCTCTAAGGACTTGTTTCTAGAGCTAAGAAGCTCGTTTCTCATTGATGATGATTTCGGGATAACCTGGGTTTTTCTCTCAATGAAGTAAATTCTCACTTTAATAACTCGAATGTTTGACGAACCGAACACTTCTTTTGGTCCTTAGGAGTTCGACTTAACAAGAGTCCTTCTTTTCTTCTTCAGGTGCCATCTCCTTTCAGAAGGTTGGCTATCAAACTGGCTACTCTCATCCTCGACATCGCAGACCTAAACAACTCAACGGAAATATACTTGTACCATTGCCTGAAGTTATTCTTAGGTGTATCTTTCCCTGAATAATACCTTCACCGTCAACCGTTTGGTGAGATCCGCCAAGTACTTCTTCGACTTCTTGTTGACCCTCTCCATCCACATCTCATCCACGAACTTTCCAGGTGGCATCATGCCGTTGCCGAACTTGAATCTCTTGGCTTTTGACACAACAGGTTTAGGGTTCCAGTCGTAGGTAGCCTCGGTCTTTCTGGCGAAGATCTTGACTTTCTTGCAGTCGACGATGATGTGGTCTTGAGAGAGGTTGTAGTCGAGGCAGAGGTTCTTCTTCGGACGCCAGTAGGGGTAGACGTTTACTTTGGGCTTCCTGCTGGTGGCCGGTATGTCGCATATCTTACCGCCTCCGAGTTTTTCTATTATGTCTTCCTCGATGATGAGGCTCTTAGCCGAACGAGGCCTGAAGACGGGAAAGGCCGATGGGAATGGGGAGGTTTTGGACATGATTGGGAGCAGATTGAACTTTGCACTGGAATTTTGAAATTTTGTTTATCAAAAATGACAGGAGATGTGGAATGTTTTTTCTGCTTATCATTGGGAGCATAGATTTATATGAGTCGCAACCCAAAGATTATAGAGTTAGAAAGATAGGAAACGCCCTTATATCTGTGGTACTAGACTCCGACTACGATTTTTGGCTAGTTTCTTACTTGTGACACTTAGAAATCGCTGAAAACAATATTTAGTACAGAAAACTATTTTAATAGCAGCGAAATTCGAATTATCCTTTTCATATATTTCCATTGAATCGAGTATTCTTTGTCGAGCTTTTTAAGAAACATCCTGATCGACAAAACAAAAGCAGGGCTCCGCTTTTTGATCAGGATGATATTTTTCATCTACACATTGTTTTGAATAAAATGAAACACGCTTCTGGATTCTTTATATTTTTATTTGAAATGATTGTGTAAAATCAACTGCAATACAATAAATTGAGAACATTTCAAAAATTTGTTCACTTATCAGAGAATTATTATAACAATTTCAAGAACTTATTCATACAGTGGAGTCTCTGTTAATCGAACATCGATAAATCGAACAGTTGTTCTGGACCCGATTCATACATATCTTACCCTGTACATTCTCACCTCAATGAGTCTAGAGGGTCTAGTGGAATTGCTGGAAGAGTCGTCAAGAGAACCACCACCTCTATAAGTCGTTCTTATAACCACCATTGTCTCTATGAGTGGAACTTTTTGATCTAATGAATGAGACCGAAAAAGATTCGGTTCGCAAACAAATCAACACACGTGATGAATATCATACTATTTTTCGACCTCTAAGCACATGTTTTCAGTGCTTAGAAGCTCGTTTCTCATTGATGATGATTTCGTGATTACCCGAGTTTTTCTCTCAATGAAGTAAAGTCCCACTTCAACAACTCGAATGTTTGGTGAGCCGAACAGTTCTTTTGATCCCTAGGAGTTCGACTTGACGAGAGTCGTTCTTCTTCTTCAGGTGCCATCTCCTTTCAGAAGGTTGGCTATCAAAATGGCTACTCTCATCCTCGACATCATAGACCTAAACAACTCAACGGAACTACATTTGTACCATTGCCTCAAGTTGTTCAACCAGGAGATTCTTCTTCTTCATATGCTCCTTCTTAGGTGTATCTTTCCCTGAGTAATACCTTCACCGTCAACCTTTTGGTGAGATCCGCCAGGTACTTCTTTTGCTTCTTGTTGACCCTCTCCATCCACATCTCGTCCACGAACTTTCCAGGTGGCATCATGCCGTTGCCAAACTTGAATCTCTTCGCTTTGGGCACAACAGGTTTAGGGTTCCAGTCGTAGGTAGCCTCGGTCTTTCTGGCGAATATCTTGACTTTCTTGCAGTCGACGATGATGTGGTCTTGAGACAGGTTGTAGTCGAGGCAAAGGTTCTTCTTCGGACGCCAGTATGGATAGACGTTTACTTTTGGTTTACGGCTGGTGGCCGGTATGTCGCATATCTTACCGCCTCCGAGTTTTTCTATGATGTCTTCCTCGATGATGAGACTCTTGGCGGAACGAGGCCTGAATACGGGGAAGGCCGATGGGAATGGGGAGGTTTTGGACATGATTGGGATCAGATTGAACTTTGCACTGGAATTTTGAAATTTTGTTTATCAAAAATGACAGGAGATTTTGAATGTTTTTTCTGTCATTGGAAACATAGATCTATGTATAGTTATAGAGCTAGTGAACCCTCCGAGTAACGTTTCGTCTGTAAGGCTATAAATTCTTATTGTGGTAGTTCATAGCACGATGAGGACGGAAATCATCGTCTTGCACGCCTCACCCCTGCACGTCATCAACCCCTATATCTTTGAAAGTGTTGAAAAAAATAAACTTGTTCCTGTAAGCTCGAAACTTTCGTACAATTTGGTTTTTTTATTGTAAAGTTAAAAAAAAAATCGACAGGTGATTTCGACGAGCACAAGTACCTGCCAACCGACTCGAAAAGAGTGTAAAATTCGAACAAAAATGAACTTTTTTCTGTTGGGCTGGAATTTATATATGTGTTCGTCTGAGGGAATGAAAACATTTGTTTTATTATTTTTAATCTTCATCATCATCATCTGATATGTTATGATTTATTTCTTCATCATATAGTACAGTCGTTTCAAGCGTAGTACACTGTGTCCTTAATTGGTTGAGAGTGCATCAGAAAAATTTATATTTCTGTTTGTTTTTTTCTTAAGTAAGACAGAAATTCTTCCACACATGCATCAAAAAACCATTTTCCAGTTGATATTTTGAGTTTATGTTCAAAATAGGATAAGATGAATGGGTTTAGGTCACATGGCTTCTCGAAAAAGTAATGATTAAATGCGTGTGAATATTGATTAAATGCGTGGGATATTTTTTTAAACTGAAATTTATTGAAGGATAGATTGTGATTCTTCAAAGTATTCAAATAAAAATGCAACAATTTGACGTTTAAATAAACAGGGTTTTCCGTATGAAAAATTTCATTCTGTTGGAATTTCCATGTTATAGACCTATTTTTTCACAAATTCACTACAATCAAATATATTAATATATCAATTATATTAATTCGAAAAAGATTTCATGAAAAACTCCGATATCTTTTGAGGAATCTATGAATTTAATTCAAAACGTTCCAAAAACGTAAATCCAATGTTTTGATCAGATGATCTTTTCGTTGATTCAACCAGCACCATCCAGAGAGAAATAAACAGAAATATAGTTATTTACCTAAAGTATAGAGAACGAACTTTTAGTTATCTTTGATGAAGTCTTAATTATTTAATGAATGATATCTCTACATTGGAGTTCCCCGAAATACTGCAGGATTCGACGTCATTTTAAAGCTCATATTGCTATATTTCAATCTATGATGAACACAGAAATTTTTAGTAACTTCTTGTATATTCTGTTTCAAAATGATTGTCATCAGAGCAAGCCATGGAACTCCAGCCGGGGCTTTATTTCTAGTTACAAAAAGTTACTAAAAATTTCTGTTGGTTCATCATAGATTGAATTATTTCAATATAAACTATAAAATGATTGAATATATTTTTCAGGGCAAATAAATTTGAAGATTTTTCGTGAAATAATATTATTTTCGTCATTGTTGTATTGACACATTTTCAATCTTAGCTTCAATTACAAAAGAAAAACAAGCTGAGATGATGACTAAAATATACACACCCACACTATATCGCTGTAGATCAAGCTTTGGAATTGGAAATTCAGGATTGATAATAAAAATAGCGTGGAATACTTCAACATGAAATCTTGCAGGCTTTCGATGAACTCCAATTTAGAGATATCATTTATTTAAATTATCAAGGATAAGGTTCGTTCTCTATGAAGACTCTTCAGCAAATTTTGGAATCTTGATTACTATCGAAAATTCAGCCAAGTTCTCACCCTGTGTCATTTTTTCTGAGTATTGAGGAAAAGAAAGTATAAAAGAGCTGACATAACTTCACGATATCATAGCCAAGTTGTTGAAACAAATAGAAAATAATTGTTGACAAATTGTGAATCATTGGAAGTGTGATATGCTATAAAATAGATCATTATTATTCCTATTTTTTATTAATACTGTCTATATCATGATTCATTAAATAATATACCAAATGTTGATTTTGATTAAAACTCGGTTACTTTTCAGGCAGTTTAAAAAATATGTAAAAACTGATTGATTCATTGTTTCTGATTTTAGAAAGAATAACGTCGTATGTCTCTTTGAAGGTATAATCATGTGGAATAGGTTTCTCTCCACTGCTCACTTCTGACCTTAATGACTTGTCTTGCCTTCTTTCTTCTCCAAAATTCATCTGACAATTCTAGGTGAAAATTGAAATTTGAGATTTATTTATTTATTCGAAAAAATCGAAAACACCTCGAACAAGTAAATGATTGTTACTTGAATAACTAGCAAAACGCGATTAATACTGACAGAAACCTGCTGAATTTTCGAAAAACTCGCAATACCGACGATAAACTGCTTCGCGTTTCCTTGTAGTTAGGCGGGGCGAGAGGTCTTGATGAAATCCAGCCATTTTCACCCGGTAATACTTGAGAAATATTCAAATCCCAAACTAATTTGTCGATTTAATCAAGAACATAAGCATACAGAAATATATTCAGGAGGTTAATTCAAACTCTGAAATGTCAAAACTTAGTGTTTTCAATCAATACCAACCTAAATCCTAGAACTGAAAAGTTACTGATGGGATATTACCAACATATTTTCGAGATTCCACAGCCTCCCGAGATGCCAATCATTTTGAAACGGACTATAACTAGAAATAAAGCCCCGCCTGGAATTCCATGGCTTGCTCTGATGACAATCATTTTGAGACAGACTATAGTGCTCCAATAACTATTCACTATATATATTCTTATGAAAAAGAAAGCTAAAATAATACAATAAATGTTGAAACAAAAAGTACCTAAGCTGAGGTAAAAAGAGAACGGGGTATCATAACATTCTTTGTATGATACTATGGAATCATACGATACTATCAACACTAGTATCATACGATAGATACTATACAGCCAGGGGAAAAAACCTCAGCCGAAAAAACCTGCCTCCCCGTAAACAAAATAACATAAAATATCAAATATCAGGAAAATCTTGAAGGACATCAGTGTGATCATCTTCATGTTATCCGTCGATGGGCTCGGATACACAGATTCTTCCCAAAACGACTCGTAATTCTTAATCTGAAATGAAAAAAGACAAAAGCAGAAAAGAAACCGATTATTCAGAATAAATCGAATGCATTTCGGAAATGCATTTGCTACTTTAAAAAACATCAACATTAAGATTTCTTGGCCAAATAATGTTCGAAGGTTTATGAATATTTATGACAGAAATGTCACAAAATTTGAAAGAAATGAACAAAAAAACTCCATCAATTTCCCCTTTCCGAATCTGTTGAAAGTTACGAAACTGATAATTTTTCAACATAACAAGCTAAACTTGTAAAAAATCAATTAATACATAACCTTTCAACTGTCCTCTTTCACGAGGATTTTTTTCTGTTGCCGTGTGGGTTTCTTGCAAAAGAATCTCTTTGATGCCATGTTCATCAGCTAATTTGGAGACGTAATCACACTTGTCTTTCGAAATTCCTTCGATATTCAAATTCAGAATCCACAAATTATTGCTCTCTGGTCGTGAGGGTTTTTTCAAACCGGATACGACCTTCCAGGTGATGATTTTTCGGCACTTCAGATGTTTGAAGACCGCTACGGGACCCCAATGAAAGGCAATCATCTCCCATAGATAAACCAAACATGTTATAATACAAGAAAACAGAATATTTCTCAGGACCGAAAACTAAGACATATTACGAGAATTGTCATTCTGAACACTGCTTTTAAACACTGCTCTGTCGACAATTTATCATTTCGTGTTCTCAATACACAAAAGGCTATGTATTGAAATTTCTTGTTGTGCAGTAGTTTTAATTTATACCCAGGTTTTTCATGTGGGAAATATTTTCTTTGTCATAGTAATTTTTTCATTTTCTTCCCCCAACTTTTTGTACATATTCTCGTTGTCAATACTAACGATGACTCTTTATCTTCCTTTTTTCTCAGGGATCCTACCAGTGCCGGTGCATGGACGGCTTCACGGGCAACGGCAAGAGCTGCCGAGACATCAACGAGTGCAAAACCAACAACGGAGGCTGCGACCAGAACGCGCAGTGCATCAACAACGACGGCTCGTTCAAGTGCGAGTGCGACGCCGGGTACAAGGGCGACGGCTACAGTTGCGAGGACATAGACGAGTGCTCCAACGACCGGAACCTCTGCGAGAACGGGCAATGCGTCAACTTCGCGGGCTCGTTCCGGTGCGAGTGTGAGATGGGCTTCATGCATCCGGAGGAGGGGAACGACAGGTCGTGCGTCGGTAATTGATTTTTCGTTATTTTGAAGTTAGCTTTATTGTGTTGTGAGATATTTATGGTTATAAATTTTGTTTCGGTACAGAATTTTTTGTTGCGTTCTTTAACTTCGGGATTTGAAAAAAAATTCCAGTGACAGAAGAACAAAATAGACGAGCTTCTGCTAGACAAGGACTTAACGAATAACATCTTGACCTTCTTTCTCACTTTAATGGCAAAAAACGTGTAACTTCCGGAATGAATTTTTTGCATTTTCCTATCTGGTCTATCAAAATTTCTATTGGAAAGATGACATTTGAACAGACGGGTAGGGCACAAGAGTCCTCAAGGCTGGGGTGAGTGCAAGGAAACAAAGAGCACTCCAAAGACTTTTATTTATTTTTCCCAAATATCTCAAGGTACGTGAGGTTATTTTTTATCTAAGGATAGGAAAATCCTTGTGTTGAAATCTGGCAACTGATATTTCTGAGGCTATGCGTGTTGTTTACAGTATCTTGAAAAATTTTTCTCTGCCAAAAGATGGAATCGAATTTGGAATACAAAGATATTGGCACAGTTCGGGAAAATATATTTTTTGTACAACTGCCATTAAAAGTGACACTTTTAATGACAGCAAACAATGTTTAAATTGATTGTTTACGTGGAAGCGTGTTGAAAATATTTTCATCACTACACTTTCTTATGATGAAATCAGAAAAATTCAGCAATTGCAAATTTTTATTATCAAAATTTAACAATCATAACTTATGAACATTAATATTAATCGTAAAACTAGAACAACCTGTTGAGGTTGGGAGAATTACTTCAGCAATGACATTTCTATATATTTCTATATGCAATGGAATGATCAACATAGCCCTCGGCTACCGTCGTAGACTTCTATCCACCTTGCTTTTTTATATCTGTAATATTTGCTCCTGATACTACTAGCGATGAAGCGGAGGATCTTCGAGAACAGTGTCCTGTATATTGCTTTGGTTCTGGCAGTTTGCGGAATTCGGCAACTATAGATGAAATTTTTCCAAATGTATCAATACCAAATGGATTGGCAATGCATTTATTATTCATGTATTTCAGGAAAAAACGTAGATATTTTTTGACGAAAGGGTGCAGTGCAAAGTAATTATGAAAATAGTCTACATTCTTCCCAATATTACTGAAAGAACGACTGACTTTCGCTTTTGTTTTAAGGAATTATATAACCAATAACTTATTTGTTATTTGGATGTCTTCCACTGATAAATTACACAATTCTTCACGCCGACAGGCTCCAAATAATCTGAAAATAGTTGCAACCTTAACCATCTAGTATTTCTCATTTAGTGCTTCCTTTATAAACTTTTCAACTTGTTCACGAGTGAAAATTTTCGAATTTTACGTTTCAAATATGCTTTTTCCTTAAAATATTTTCTAACATCCACGCCATTTTTAACAAGGGCGCTTGACTTTATCATTGAAAATTTGCTTCACAAAGTTAATGAACGCCATATTTTTGATTTTTCTCCTAAGTATGCCAGTAAAACAGTTTCACTGATGCCAGGAAATTTTCATATGCAATATTGTACTACTGAACAGATTTTTTAGGTAGGAGATCCAGATTTGCTCTTCTTGCAGACTCTTCAATACTTCCAAATCTTCAATTTTATTAATAATTGGACTCTCGACAAACATATTAAGCAGTCAAAAATCAAAACGAAAATTGGTCAAGAACGAAATTCAAATGACAGCGTCTTTTCTCATTTGTTAGTAATCATAACGTTGACGACGTTTGCCTTTCACAACAACCTTTGGATTATTTGAATATTAAAATGCATTTTGAAGTTTATTGTCGCCCATTTCATTACCAAAATAGGGCAGTTGTACAAAAAACATTGTATGGTATTTGTGTTTGAAGTGATTTTATTTTGTTCGTGAAATTTTTCGCACACAAAATAAAACGTCACTTTTAACACTCATGTCATGAATAACTATTCTGAACTGTGACCGTAGACTGGCAGAGATCTAGAGTGAGAGTAAACCACGAAGAACGTGGATAGTGACAGAACGGTTTCTGGGTTGTTACGCGGAGATCTTTGCTCATTTATGAGGACCGGAATTTCTTCTACAATAAGCCTCCCATCTCGATTTTCCTGTTTCTTTTGCATTTGATTGGTGAGAAGTCTCTTGTCTTCTTTCTTTGGTAATTTTCAATTTGTATAATTCATTCGTTAATTTTTGCTTTAGTTTTCTCTTTTATTTTCCACCTTTTTATCATTTCACTCCCTTCACTTCATTTCATCAAGCAGCCTTTTCTTGCGTTCAAAATGTTTCTCATTCTTGTTTTCTCGTGCCTATTTTTCAATTTTCATCTTCTGTTTGTTTAGCATTTCTTCTATCCTTTAGATTTTGAATTGTTTCCTGATTTGCAAGTTTATAATATACGAGGGGGTACCGATTGTGTTTCTCACTACCTCGTTCAGACTATGTTGGCTGTTGGAGTTTTTTCTTCTTGTAGCTCATTCTTGAAGCGTTTTTCCTTAAATTGTTCACCATTCTGATCTTTCATCCATATCCAGTATCTTATTTTTTCTTCCTATCCTGCTCAAAAACATCACCTCCAGAATAAACAACTGACAACCTGCCATCAAATTATACTGCAGCGGTTGATTTTTATGGATTTTTCTCTGAATACTGTCAGTGAATATTTTCATCGATTCATCCCGAATTAGAATTGGATGAGTAAGTAAATTCAGAAACGACCAAGTTACAATTTTCAAACCAGAAATCGTTTCAGTTCTCGAAACATAGCGATAAAGCATAATAAAATGATAAACCATTAGGAATGAGAACTGAAAAGTATGTATGAAAGAAAGATATTTTTGCTTGATTTGAAATGTGGCTTTTTGAAAATTGGACTGAACTAAATTCAGAGCTTATATGTAACAAGTGTTTGCATAAAAAACGCGATCGAAGAATTCGAACAGAATCATTTCATTCTTAGAAATTTCCATTCAAATCTGAATGAATCAGCTTTGGTTTTCAACTTACTTCAATTTGCAACCCTTTGACAAAATCATGTTTAAGTAACTATTTTGCAACATAAATAGTGAAAACCAGCCTGCTCTAATAAATTTTCTCCTCCTGAATTAAGCTTATCGAAATCACAATTGTGAAAAAAGGAATTCTCGGTTATCTGTCTAACCCTTCAACACATATTTCTCACAGGAACTATTTAAAGTGTAGAAATAATCAACATTAAAAATTTCTGCACTAGGACGGTCGCCAATGAATTTGAGTTTTGTCAAGAGGTTTGAGTCTAGTTGATTTCGTATCCTTATTGCAAACTTGGTATAAGGGGAATCATCTTACCTTCATGGAAGAACCCTTTGATTTAATTGAAGCCCAAGTTGATTCATCATGAAGTACTGGATCTCGTTTTTTAACTCTCTCACTTGAATTTTCAGAAGATTATCAGCAAATGAATTTCAGAATGCAAACTAGGTATTTCATAAGTAATTGGCTATATTAAGTTGAAATTGGTGCCGAAGAAACATGAATATGCATGTAACTTCTTGCTCAATCTCTCATACTTACAGTTTCCGAGTAAAGCTTACGAGAATAATTCCAACTAACAGCTAGGACTTGATCCCATCATTTTTACAGATATTGACGAGTGCACCATGTTCAACAATCTCTGCGTTTATGGTAAATGCGAGAACTTATTTGGCGTATTCCGCTGTGACTGTCACGATGGGTACAAACTAGATGGCTCTGGAGGTAACTGTACCGATATTGACGAGTGCGAAAGTCCCCAATCTTGCCTCTACGGCAAATGTGGCAACCTGGAAGGCAGCTACAAATGCACCTGTCCGATAAATCACGAATTAGTGGCTGATGGAAACGCTTGCATCGGTAAATAGCATATCATGGATTCAATAAAATCCCATTATTAACCTTCTTTTAACTCTACAGATAGAAGAACTTCACGCTGCTTCCTACATATAGACCAACAAGGTTGTTCGTCACCTTCCGCCAACTATGTTACTAAAGCGTCTTGTTGTTGCTCTGTTGGAAAAGGCTGGGGTCCTAATTGTGAGCTCTGTCCAGCCTTGGACAGTGAGGAATACCAAGAACTCTGCCCTGGTGGAATGGGATACAGACCAAATGACGTCACGGTAAGTTAAAACAACTCCTTGCGTATTTTTTTAATGGACCAGCAAAATTTGTTCCAAATATAATTTCCGTTGGTAATAGTTGTTGTTTATTCGCCCAAACAAACAAATAGCCACGACATCAAGGAATAGATAATAGTGTCTCGATAAGTGTATAAACACTTGTTTCGAGGTATAGTATAGGGAAAAAAAGTACTCATACACATACCTATATAGATACATCATTCAAATAGGGCACGCGAGGAGTCCAAAAATAAAAGACAACAATGACAACCCGGAACAATACTGAGTCACAACCACCAACAGCAATTCGCAGTCACAGTCCTCCAAAAACATTGGCATCATCTAGAATACCCGAATTACGCGATATATATGTTTGTAATGTTGTAAACCCAAAACAGCTGTACCACGCAGATCAAGACAAATGAACTGCACCACATGAGTTAGGGATATTGACTTATACTGCAAAAAATATAGTTTAAATGAGTTTTTGTGATGAAAATTTATATTAATACGATTTTAAGTTGCAAGAAATAAAATTAATTTCAGCCCGAGTTTCAGCCTGTAGGTCTGCAGCGTATACTGGGTGGTTAAGAAAATTCAAGTAAAATAACGAAATTTAATTCCCAGAAAATTCAAGCATTTTAAGACTACCAATACAATGTATGACCTCCACTGGCATCACTAACAGCTTGACATCTACTTTGTATATTACACACGAGGTTGTTGAATATTTCTTGGGGAATTTGGTTCCATAAACGTGACAGAAGCTCTTTCAGATCATTTAAGGATTCTGGAGAAGGTTGATGATTATCTAATCTTCTTTGGAGCATATCCCATGCATGTTCTATGCAATTCAAATCTGGTGACTGCGGAGGAATTGGTATATGTGGAATACCAAGCTCCTCGTTCACATACTCAACTATGGCTGCACGGTGCGGTCTAGCGTTATCGTCTAGAAATAGAAAAGTTTCACCCTAGCAACGTGAAAATTTGATGAAACATCTTCAATGATATGATTCCTATAGTGTAAGGCGGTTATATTCCCAGGACAAGTGTGTAGATCTGTGTGCCCATTGAAACATATTCCGGCCCATACCATAACACTACCCGCTCGGAATGGATGGACTTCTTGGACATATCGACGATCACGGTATATGCGTGGGATTGTCCCAACCCTTATTCTTCGAGAATCTGAAAATCGTCCATATCTGGATTTATCAGTGAAAAGGACACTACGCCATTGATCGTTCCAATTGATATATTGCCTTGCCCATTCCAGTCTTTTACGCTTATGGTTACGTGTTAATGGAACTCCTCTTAACGGACGTCTAGAACCTAGACCTCTCCAACGTCGTCTGATGGTTTCAATGGAAACTGGGACCATATCTGCATTGAAGAGTATTCCGTTGCATTCTACACATAGATATAGGCTTTCTTCTCGCCGGACCGGTGATGAAACGATCCCAAGCAGGTGTTATTTTTCATCGCCCATCAAGCCTTGGTCTTTCCAACACGGAACCTGTCTCCCTGAACCTATTCCAAAGTCGAGATGTCATACTTTGCCTGACTTAGAGCCTTTCCGCTACATCAACCTGAGTTAGGCCACCCTGTAGCATTCCGATAGCCCTATTAGCCTTAGCGTTTGTTAATTTACGTCTTGGCATTTTCAGAAAACTCGTTTCAAATCGAAGCCGTTGATTAACTGACTTTATTTCAAAATAAAAACATTCATGCAGCATAGGCAAACAACCAAACTTCAGAAAAAGTGTGACCAGATTGACGAATTGTCTCATACTGATTTTTATGAAATCCATTCAAGTTGTTACCGAGTTTTAAATGATTTCACAGCGATTTTCTCGAAGATTACATTCTTTTTAAAACGATTGAATACGATATCCCTAACTCTTGTGGAGCAGTTTAGTTCACTAGTTATATCTGCAACTAACATATTATTTTTATTGATTTTGCTGCTTGATTTTCAAGTGAGATGATGTCGTTTCAGGTTGTGTTGGAGGACATAAATGAGTGTGAAGAGCACGAGAACCTCTGTCAGAATGGATACTGCACCAACACTTTCGGCAGCTTCATGTGTTCATGCAACGAAGGTTACAAGTTGGATGAATCAGGTTACGAGTGCGTTGACATAAACGAGTGCGTTGAAAACCCTGGCATCTGCAGCGTTGGGCAGTGTATAAATGAACCTGGAAAGTATCACTGTCAGTGTCCAGAAGGATACATGCCCCTTCCTGGAAGAAGTGAGTTGAACCTTTAATCTTTTATAATTGCTTCAGCTTGTCACCTTGCAGCTTATAATTTGGCACTACTGAGAAATTCAAATGACAATATGTTAGTGCAGATTCACTTAATGAAATAAGGTCAATTAAATTGCAACTTGACATTTCAAAGTCATTGTTTGTGTTAGATGAGGTCTGCAAAAATGTCTTAGAAATTATTCATATACAAGAAGTTTATTTAATAAACCCAGCAAATAAGACTTTTGCCTGTAAATAATTGGTGGAGTTCTGGAAACTATTTTGATTATTTATTCAGGCTTCTAATAAAAGTAGTTTGAGTTTTGCCCCAATTTCCAAGTGAAGCGTAAGTCGTGACGTTCGAAAAACCTTAAAATTTTCGCACTATTTTAGGTTTTTTCGAATAACTCCTAAACTAAGCACTTGATCAAAAACATTGTTGCTTCAAAAGTGTTCAGCATTAAATTCTGCTTCTAAGAAGTATTAAGATATTATATGTTAAATGATTATATGGCAAATATATGAAACGTAAATTATCTTTGCAACTAGGAGCTTCAGAACGAAATGTTGTGGAGAGTTGTAGACCATCAAATTGTGATAAAAATTAAACCTGGCCTATCCCATCCACAACGTAAAATAGCGCAGTAGATCATCCTACTGAGGATGCTGATCATTCAATCGTAGCTAGTGCTGTTGAAGTTGCTCAGAAGTCCCATGAGTGTGCGGTTATTGTTGGGGAGGACACTGACCTTCTTGTGATTTTGACTGCTCCAGCCCCTATGTGCACCAAAATTTTTTTACGGAAACCCTGCAAAGGCAATCAAGACGATAAATTGCCTATTCTCCCTTGCACTACAAGTTCGTTTCTGTTTTTAGTGGCTTTGTAAAGGACAACTGAAATTCCTGAAGACGTAGTAAATCACCTAAACAAGTATAATAACAAACGTGGAACTCATAAACTAATAAATAATAATACAAGTCATAACTACTCAAGAACAATATATTACATATTTTTATTACCTGTAAATACGTCCTTAGCGAGTGTTGTCGAGGTGCTGCTTCAGTTGGAGGCACAGAAGCATACTTAAATGAGGGTTTCGTTAACAATTTTTCAAACATTTCTTACTACAATACATTGAGTTGCTTCAAATCATTTCTTTAAATGGCTGGCATGCATTTCTTCCCTGACTCGTCGAACTTATCGGCAGAAGCATTAGGTTTGCTAAAAATTCTGCTGCTTTCAGCAGGTTTGTGTTGATTTCAAACGTCTTGAGGAATTTAATTTTTTCTTCACCAAAAATTTATGACGTAGTGTTGCATCCACTAAAAGCACGAAGGAATAATATGTTGTTTTACGAAACAGATGAAAACTTGCAGTGCAAGGGAGAAAAGGCAACATCGTCTTACTTGCCTTTGCCAGGCCCTAGTAAAAATATGTTGTTACACATAGGATCTGGAGGAGTCAAAATTACAAGAAGGTCAGTGTCCTCCCCAACATTATCCATACACTCATGAGAGTGCTGAGCTAATTCAACAGCACTAGCTACGATGAAATGATCAGCATCTTCAGCAGGATGAGCTACTGCGCGATTTAACATTGTGGTTTGGAGGGATGGGGTTTCGTTTTTATCTCAACATGATGGTCTACAACTCTTAGTCTCTGCATTTCGTCCTAAAGTTCGTAGTTTTATGGGTTTTTTATGTTTTATAGTAAAAATATATGTTTTTTCGAAAAGTGTAAAAATTTGTTATATTTCGACGTATGATTTCTATGAAACTACTTGTTCGAAAGGTAATGTCGTGGAACTTTTTAAAAGCAGAATTTAATGCTGAACACTTTTGCATATCATAAAGTGTTTAGTTAAGGAGCTATTCGAGAAAAACCTAAAATAGTCCGAAAATTTCGAGGTTTTTCGAACGTCACGACATACGCTCCACTGAAAAATTGGGGCAAAGCTCAAACTACACTTATTAGAGGCCTAAGAGAATGATCAAAACAGTTTCCCCAACTCCACCAATTATTCCCAGGGACACCAATTTTTGAAACTAATTTTGTTTGGCCTATAAGAATATTCAAATTGTGGTGTCCAACAAGATCCTATTCGTGGATACATTTTTTTTGCAATGAATCACAATTGAAGACAATCGGATAAATACTAGGAATTTTAGATAACAGGGCCCTGCCAGAGCTCATTATATTATCTTCCAGTACGGACCTGCAATGAAATATCTATTCAATATTTTTCAGAGGAATGTGTTGACCTAAGGAAGGAGACCTGTTACCTCGAATACAGTAGGTGGAGATGTTCCGCTCCAATGACGCAAAACCAAACCAGGAAAGTTTGTTGTTGCTCCATGGGACAAGCATGGGGAGCACCATGTGAACCATGCCCCCTTCCAAACTCCAGTAGGTATACCATATTCGCGAATTATTGTAACCACATGAAAAACCGAGAATCTTTGACCATAATTCCTGTTTTCTAGGTGAATACGTCGGCTTGTGTGGACCCCACCCAGGACAAATCATGAATCCCATGACCAACAAATCCGAGGGAATCAACGAATGCGAGCTGATGCCGTCTATGTGCAAGCATGGGCAATGCATCGACACTCCTTCCAGTTTCGAATGCCAGTGCGACAGAGGCTACATCTACGATGCCAATTCACACCAATGCATAGATGATAATGAGTGTTCGAAGTCTCCGTGCAGTGGAAACGCCCAGTGTATAAACTTACCTGGGAGCTTCGAGTGCAAATGCCCAGAAGGGTGAGTCCCAAAGTTATTTTATTCACGGAATATAATTCAAAATTCAATTCTACACCATTTAGATTAGATCCGTTTGCACCATGGTTCCTTAAAAATTCAATTGACGTTTCGATCCTTAAACCTAACCTCAAATTTAAGGATGGGATTATAACCTAAAATAATTTGTCAAACTGACTGAACATTTGTTGTTTTCTATGAAATAATAGCAAAAAATTTGAAATTTCTACTAGCATGAAATAAAAGTTCAGAAGACAATTGTATTGTCTGATGAAAAATTGATTTTAATTTTATTTTTTGCCGACGGCGATTTCACTCTGTTTATCTTTACTAGAAGGTTTTTTTTTTGTATAACTTATACCTGTAATTGGGCATGTGCCTATTGGATGTAATATATTTTCTCTATTACAGTATCATAATGACTTCATTACAGTACTAAAAGTAGTGCTGTAATGAAACTCATTACAGCATTGTTTTCAGTTATATTTTTCATTTTATGGTTGCCTGTACTGACTTCCAATCGAATCAAGTTTCGAATCAAATCAATTCAAATTCCGTGATCTGTCAAATTTCGTATGTCACACCAACTGCCAAGATGCAATACAAAAGTCACTAATCTGAATTTTCATTTGAATTTCGAGAATATTTCACAAAGATTGACTGAAATAGAGAAAATACCGTCTAATACTCGTTGCAGAAGGCAATTCCAACACTCATGCTATCGAAAACTCGCTCCTTCGTCGCTCGTTTTCGAACTTCGCATTCGTGTTGGAATAGGAGCTCATTCTGCAACTTGTTTTAGAATATACTATTATCCATTCCTATTGAATAATGTATTCATTATTCAACTGCATTTGAGCAATTAATAGTATCTATGAACAAACAGCGGGATTTATAATAACTTCCGCCTATAAATCCCTCTGATTAATCAGAATAGACTCATAGAATTATTTGACGACCGAATATCAAGCTACTTTTGTGCTTCTGTACGAGCCGGTTGACAAAGCGGGAACATCTCATTATTGTTATTGATGGGAGCAATGTCACTTGAATAATTCTGACGTTTCAAATTGAGTTGTTGTGAATGTTTTTCTCAATAAGACCTCCGATAGTGAGGATGAAATATTATGTAGGTACACTTCCAGAAATAAGACAAGCAGCTAGTGCTACAGTAGGTAGAGAATTTATTGCCCGCGAGAAATCCCAAAACAAATATAAGGGTGTATCAAAAATGTATGGTAGTAAGACTGTATATTTTTATAGTTGTGGATAAAGTATAGTATTCAACTTGCAGTAATGGTCATAACTCCCTTGATGAATTACAGCACTTGCCTGCGGCTCATGCTGCAAACTTCATCTGTGGGAGTTATGACTTGCATTACTGCTCGTTAAATAATATACTGTGAATAAATAAAAACATGAATAAGGATTTTCTTCATCTTTGTATGCATTATAGATACATAAATATATATTGTCGGTTTCAAAACGTCTTGTGACGTTGTCAGTATCCACTCCATAGTTCTCTTAGGTATTCTTGTAGTCGGCATTCTCTGGAGATGTCCGTACCAAATCAGTTTTTTTCTTTCGATGTCTGTTGTCAGAGATCTCCCTATACCCATTCGGAGCTTCACTTCTTCATTCCTAATTCTGTCTCTCCGAGATATTCCTAGGGATCTCCTGAAAACGTCCATTTCTACTGCTTCCAGTTTCTTCCTGTTTTTTTCTGTTACCCTCCAAGTCTCGGTTCCATATAGAAGGCTGTTCTTAATGAGTGTTTCATAAATGTTAAATTTTCGTTTCTTTCCTATCTGTTGGGACCAGAATATTCCATTATAGATACATACTGAAACATAATATTCCAGATACAAGCACGGCTCTACTTTCGTTGATTGCGTGGACATAGACGAATGCATAGAGAGACCCCACATCTGCCAACACGGGGAATGCAAGAACCTCCAAGGCAGCTTCCAGTGCATCTGCGACTCCGGCTACTACCTGTCTCCCTCCAGGGACACCTGCGTGGACGTAGACGAATGCACCAGGCATCCAAACGTGTGCAAGAACGGCACCTGCGTGAATATGGCTGGCGAGTACAAGTGCCACTGCAACCTAGGTTTCAAGCTGAGCCCTAACAACGACTGCGTGGACGTGGACGAGTGCCATATGATGCCTTTCTTGTGCAGGAACGGCAGGTGCAGGAATACTATAGGTTCTTTCGTTTGCGAGTGCGCCACTGGATACACGCTGTCTTCTGATGGGCACAACTGTAGGGATGTCGATGAGTGCAGAGAGGTAAGGTTGTTGCTTTTGACATTCTACTGGTGGTAACACCGTCGTCAACAGACGATTAGGAATTAAAAACCATTCACCTTTTCATTCATTACTACAGTCGATGAGGATATTTGTTATGAAATCTATCCTAATGCGTCAATTTACTTGAAATTCCTGCAGTCTTCCCTTGAGTATGATTTCATCTTCTCGGCGGTGGACATTTTCTGGTGGAAATAACCCCGGGAGTTGATAAAGTCATTCGTGATTTAAAACCTGACATTTTCATTGAAAAATAATACTTTTTGGGACTGTTATTTATAACTTTGAATCGGACGTAATAAAGTATTTCAAAGATATTTGTAGCTTATAGAAAAATGAGGCTGGATATCGTAACTAAAAGGAGACATTTTTTTGTGAATGCTCGTAACGATACATTCAACTCGAAATTATGAGAAAACGATAATACTATGAACCCTTTTTGTAGTGCTAGAAAAGAGCTTCAAAATGAGCAGTGGACTAACCCCGCATCCACCACAATTGAAATGGATCGTTTTCCGTTTACGATACCTTTTATTTGATTGTAAGTTGAATGCTCAAAAATTTTGATTGGTTTGAAATGCACAATTAATAAAAAATAATATCAAGACACAAAGTTTTCTTGGTCATTTGCCAACACTCCGAACCATAAGTTAGAATATGTTCTACTATGGATTTGTACAAGGTTAATTTGTTCTTTAAAGTGATTTGATTAGACCAAAGGAGTGAATTTAGTATCTTAACAGTTTTCTAACCTTGTTGAATTTTGTGTTTAATATCCCTCTTTGTTGTTCCTTCGTTTGAAATTATACTGCCAAGGTATTTATATTGTTCACATTTATTTAACATTCTTATTTCCAAATCTGGGTCTTCATGTATTGAGTATTCATCTTCATTCCCCACTTTTCATACTCATCCTTAAGTTTTCTGAGCATGTAATCTGCATCTTCTTCACAACTTGCAACTATTACTTGATCGTCAGCAAAAAAAAGGTGGCAAAATAGTGATCATTGATTTAGATTCCCATTCCTGAGCATTTTTCACGCCAATTATGAAGAGCCTTCTGGATATATATCTTGAATAGAGTAGGTGGAAGAGCATTCTTATTTCAAACCCTTCGTAACCTCGAATATATTTGAGAAAGTATTTCCTGTCTTCACCATACTTTGGGGATCTTTATGAATGTTATACAGCGCTCTTGTGAGGTGTTTATTCATTTCAATTTTTTTTTAAATATCAAATAGAAGTTTTAAGGGTATTGTATCATAGGCCTTCTCGAGATCAATGTACACTAAATGAGTTGCTAAATTTCTGGCTGTTCTTTTTTCTATTATCTGTTGGAGAGTGAAAATATTGTCCATACAAGATCTTTCTGCTCGAAACCCACCTTGTTCTTCCATGTCATTATATCCCACCTCAATCCCTTTCTTCAAATACGACCGTATAATCTTCCTATAGAGGTGGTCACACTTATTCCTCTGTAATTTCCGCACATTCTCCTATCTTCTTTTTTAAAAATGGAACTCATATGGGCTAGGTACCAATCTGAAGGAATATTTTGGCCAAACATCTATTGAATAAATGTTTTAAAGCATCTTATAGATCATCTTCTGGACCTGAAGCTTTTCCGTTCTTCATCCCTTTCAATTCCTTCCTTAGCTCTTCTTTACTTATTTCAAAGTACCCTCATGAAAATTCTCCGTTGCAGATACCAGGAACCTGCCCTCTTCCAGGAAAATGCACAAACGTGATGGGCTCCTTCATATGCACCTGTCCAGCGGGCTACGAGCTCAACCAAGACCTCAGCACCTGCGAAGACATAGACGAGTGCGAGGTCAACTCGGGTTCGTGCGAGAACGGCGTTTGCCAAAACACCATAGGTGGCGCTTTCTGCACCTGTCCAGATGGTTACAAGATCGACCATGTGCTGATGAAGTGCATAGATGTGCGGCAGGAGCAGTGCTACGATAGTTTCAACAGGGGACAGTGTCAGGAGCCTAGAGGGATGCATATAAGCTTCAAGGAGTGCTGTTGCTCCAAAGGGGCAGCCTGGGGACGGTTTTGCGATAGGTGTCCGCCAGAGGGCTCTCGTGAGTGTTTTGTAGTCTTTCAATCATAACTATAATATACTCCCCGTCAATAAATTCCGGACAGGCAAAATTTTTGTCAAATTCATCACCCTGTTTCTTTTCTCGTGGTTCTCCGATTTTGTTGAAATTTTCACCAGGTAAAGTATTGGGTCTTATTATATTAACCTGGAATTTACTTTGAAAAATACCTGTAGTGCATCTGTTATGATGATCTGTTATAACAGATACAGGTATACAGGGTGAAATAAAACTTTGTTTTATACCCTTCGTTTCTGAACACCCTGTGGTGAATTTGAGGCGGAAAATTTGATATCATTCAGTTTTAATTTGGATCTTAACAAAATGTTTTTTGATTTGCGTCAGTATCTGCTAAAAAAAAAAAAGATACACATTTTCAAAGAAAGTGTTTTTTCAATTCTTATAATCGACTAGTAAACATAAACAAACATCTGAAAATTAATAGCGTGTACTTCCACCTCGCTTTCTCATCACTTCTACCATACGACGTGGCATACTTTCAATGCATTTACGAATTGATTCAGGGGGAAGAAACAATTTCTGTGAATAAAGAACAATGCTAGGCCTCACGTTGCACGGGTTGTAACAGAATACTTTGAAGAGGCAATTATTCAACGATTCGTGTGGCGAGCTAGAAGGCCGGATTTAAAACCAATTGAACATGTATGCGATATGCTAGGTACATGTTCGAAATCGTCAACCCAACACCTCGCTCGATTCACGTTCTTGAAGAACCGGAAGATATTCCCCCAGAAGCAATTCGGAAATGCATTGAAAGTATGCCACGTCGTATGGTAGAGGTGATGAGCAGGAGAGGTGGAAATAAACGCTATTAATTTTCAGATGTTTGTTCATGTTTACTAGTCGATAAGGTATTGTAATGTTTTAAATTGTTATAAAAGTTGAAAAAATGAAACATTTTCTTTGAAAATATGTATTTTTTTTAAGCAGATACTGACGTTAATATAAAACATTTTGTTAAAAGAGGGTCACACTTCAAATTTAAACTTAATGATATCAAATTTTTCGCCTAGAATTCACCACAGGGTGTTTAGAAATGAAGGGTATAAAACAAGGTTTTGTTTCACCCTGTATAACGGATGCACTACAGGTATTTTCGCAAAGTTAATTTCAGGTTAATATAACAAGATCCAATTCTATACCTGGTGAAAATTTCAACAAAATCGGAGAACCACGAAAAAAGATACAGCGTGTTGAATTTGACAAAAATTTTGCCTGTTCGGAATTAATTGACGGGGAGTGTATATACTCCCCACAAAAGTTATAGATATCGTATTCAATCGTTTTGAGAAGTATGTAATCTTCGAGAAAATCGCTGTAAAATTATTTGAAACTAAATAACAACTTGAATCGATACAATAAAAATCAGTTTGAGACATTTCGTCAATCTGGTCGCCTTTTTTCTGAAGTTTGCTTCTTTGCATAAATATGCTTCATGAATGTTGTTATTTTGAAATGAAGTCCGTTTATCAAAGTTCTCAATTTGAAACGAGATTTCTGAAAATGCAGAGACGTAAACTAAAAAACGCTAAGGCTAATAGGGCTATCGGAATGCTACAGGGTGGCCTAACTCAGGCTGTTTTAGCGGAAAGGCTCCAAGTTAGCCAAAGTGTGATATCTCGACTCTGGAATAGGTTCAGAGAGATAGGTTTCGTTGTGGAAAGACCAAGGCTTGGTGGGCGACGAAAAACAACACCTGCTCAGGATCGTTCCAACACCAGTTCGGTAAGAAGAAAGCCTATATCTACGTGTAGAACAATCAATGGCGTAGTGTCCTTTTCACTAATGAATCCAGATATGGACGATTTTCAGATTCTCGAATAATAAGGGTATGGACAATCCCACGCATACCCCGTAATCGTCGCTATGTCCAAGAAGTCCATCCATTCCGAGGGGGTGGTGTTATGGTATGGGCCGGGATATGTTTCAACGTGCGCACACATCTACACATTCGTCCCGGGAATATGACCGCCCTATACTTTAAGGAGCATGTCATCGACAATTTTTTTCCAAATTTTCACGCTGCTATTCTGCCGTGTTAACTGAAAAGGGCGTATCTGCGTAAAAGCACTTTTGAGATATTCGACTTTGAAGACTTTCATTTATGCCATCAACAATTTTAATTGAATCAAAATGAAAAAGCAATGCATGATATGCCATATCATGCATTGCTCCTTCATTTTAATTTAATTAAAATTGTCTTTAAAGTCAAATATCTCAAAAGTGCTTTTTTGCAGATACGCCCTTTTCAATTAACACGACAGTATTGGTGAAACTTCTCAATTTCTAGACGATAACGCTAGACCGCACCGTGCAGCCATAGTTGAGAATGCGCTCGAGGAGCTTGGTATTCCACATTTACCAATATCTCCGCACTCACCAAGTTTGAATTGCATAGAACATGCATTTGATATGCTCCAAAAAAGATTAGAGAATCATCAACCTACCCCATAATCCTTGAATGATCGGAGAGAGCTTCTGCCCCGTTCATGGAACCAAATTCTTCAAGAAATATTCAACAACCTTGTGTGTAGTATACAAAGAAGATGTCAAGCCCGTGGAGGCCATACATTGTATTAATAGTCTCAAAATGCTCAAATTCTCTGGGAATAGAATTTCGGTATTTTACTCGATTTTTCTTAACCACCCTCCCTGTATACTCTACAGACCTGCTAAAATTAATTTTAATTCCTGCAATTTGAAATAACATTTATATGAATTTTCCTCACAAAATCTCATTTAAACTATATTTTTTGCAATTTGAGTCAATATCCCTAACTTATGTGGAGCAGTTTATTTTATGTTCATCTGCACAAGCCTGTCTCAAGTCCAACTTAGATTTGATATTATGTTGGAGGCATTCTTTTTCTTGCACCACAGTTTAAGTACCTCATAAGTTGTGCCTACTCTAAGCCATCAATCATCAAGGCTTGAGCAAGCCTTGATAAATTGTGAATGCTTCAGAATAATTCATCAATTTTATATCATTTCCTGCACAGCCGAATTCCACAAGCTCTGCCCTGAAGGACCTGGAAGGCTAGAAACCGGAAGTGACATAAACGAATGCGAACTGATGCCCAACATTTGCGAAGGTGGAGATTGCATAAACACAGATGGATCATTCCGTTGTGATTGTCCTCAAGGCTACGTCTTGGACCAGAGCGGTAAAAAATGCATCGACGACAATGAGTGCGTTGCCAATCCAACAATCTGCGGAAATGGTACTTGCACGAACGTGCAAGGTGGATTCGAGTGCAGATGTAACGATGGTTTTGCTCCTGGTCCAATGCAAGTGAGTATAGCCCTAGTTTAGCTTGAGTTGGTTGTGATAGAAGGCAATGCTTTCAGGTGTGTGAAGATATAAACGAATGCTTGGAGATGGGTAACCAATGTGCGTTCAGGTGCTACAACATTCCTGGTTCGTTCAGGTGTATATGTCCTTATGGTTATGCGTTGGCTGCTGATGGAACCCATTGTGAAGGTAAGGCTGATGTAGTTCTTCGATTTGAGGTTGTAACTAAGGATGTCATTAACTTACACCTAATTAATGCTGGAATGGACCTTTCCCTTTCTGATTAAAGAGATGTTCCAGAACATTTCTGATTTTCATGAAAATCCTATTCTTCTAGAATTCTTTTTTTTTTCGAAATTGATCATAGGATTCTCAAGAAATGAACAATCTATCGAATAGTTTCAGGCTTTCACGAACGGATATACTGACATAAAGAGAGTCTTCCGGGCTCATTGGCCGTGGTTTATTAGGAACTATTTCACCTAACGTTTCGCCTACAACTCAGTTTGTAGAAAAGCTGCAAAACATACAGTTGGGACCAAATGACCGACTCGTTAGTTTTATGTTGTGTCTTTGTTCTCACTAGTTTACCTCAGGGAATCGCTTAACTATTTGTCTGAGTTATTCCCGAAAGACATAACAAAGCTCTTCGAACTTTGTCTATCATCCAGCTATTTTCAGTAGAAAGGCGAATTCTATGGGCTAATAGACGGTGTCGCCATGGGAAACCCTTCAAGTACTGCAAATGCAATTTTCTTCATGGAAAAATTCGAACAAAGTGCAATTGAGGCGGCAACAAAGAAACCATCCACATGGCTATGTTATGTAGATGATACTTTTGTCGTTTGAAGTCATGGACTTGAAGAATTGGATGCTTTCCTATCCCATCTTAACAGTAGGCGCCAAAATATTATTACCAAAATATTCAATTCACAATCAAAATAGAAAAGGATGGTGCTCTGCCCTTTCTAGACGTCTTGGTTACTATAAAGCCTAATGGGAAGCTAGGACACAGGATTTATAGAAAACTTACCCACACTGATAGATATCTACACAAGCAGTTCAATCTTTACCCTCAACAGAAACGGGGAGTTATAAAAACACTCGAAGACAGAGCCCGACGATTGTGCGAGCCGGAATTTCTGAACTTGAACATCTACAGCATGCATTCGTCGCTAACGGATATGATGCTAAAGAAATTCAGAGGGCAATAAGACCAAAACTTTCCACACGTGATGATAACACTCACGACTTACCCCAAACGAAGGAGCTATCTTACCATCCCCAAGATCACCGATAAAATTGGTAGAATACTAAAGAGGCACAATATACAGACTGTCTATAAGCCAACTCAAAAACTTGGCCAAATGATCAGAACTACCAAAGACAAAGTCGACTCACTCTCTCAACCTGGTGTTTACAGGATACCTTGTGACTGCGGCAAAGTCTATAACGGTACTACTAAACGGAGTATTAATACGAGAATTGAGGAGCATGAACGATGCTGTCGACTCAATCGGACAGAGAAATCCGCACAAGCGGAACATGCCCCAATAGATGGACACAATATTATTTCCTCAGAGACAGAGGCTATTTAGAACATCAAAAGTTTCTATCCTAGGATGAACATGGAAGCCATTGAGATATTCAAACATAAGAACTACATGAACAGAAGGGAAGAAACTCCTATGGTACATAACGCGTGGTTGCCGGTATTCGAAAAGACCAAAATCAAGCCAATAGGAAGTGGGAGCGTTGGACCAATCAACATCGCACCCACTACCTTCTCCTGCCATTAATCAGGGTATAAGTTGGACTAACAGATCGAATCCAGCAACACTTTCGGAAATTCAGCGGTCGAGTTACAACCTCAGACCAAGAATCCTCTGAAGATGCCTACCGCAGTTGTTAGCGAAACGTTAGGTGAAATAATTCCTAATAGACCACGGACACTAAGCCCAGAAGACTCTGTTAATGTCAAACAATCTATTGTCTGGAAATTAGATGAATTTTTTCCTCGAATTTTGATAAAAAATCTTTGTTTGTTACTCTTTGCCTTATGCAGGATGAGACAAAACAGGAAAACTGAAAAGAATCTAAATCCATCGATTATTGATTAATTAATTATGGTTATTCCAACTCAATCTGAATTCAATAGTCTGAATTAACAACTCTTCTTCCAATCTTTCTTGTGAAACTGAATTTTTTCGAGTCCTTTCAAAGGGATAAGTATAAGACCATCATGTCTGCTCTGTTTCATCAACTTATTGTCATTCTTGTTTTCTCCAGTAGCTGATATAATTTTATCTAAGTCTTCTTTGTTAATCTCAATCTATTCGTTGCTGATATTACCAATTTTCATCACCATGGCTCAATGACTTGTGTTGATTTTTTTTGTAACTCAATTCTGGGGATTTTCATTTATCTTGGTGTTGAATGTATTCTACATGTTCATTATGGTATGTTATGGCGATATCACACACAAGTAACAATTTATCGTAGTTGTTACTTCAGTGATGCCATTGTTTATTCAAACTTATGATTATGTTATCCAAATTTTACCTTTTGTCTGAGAATAAACATCATTATTATTATATATTATTATTATTATTTTACAGATGTTGACGAATGCAACACTCCAGCGAACACCTGCAAATTCCAGTGCAAGAACCTGATAGGAAGGTTCATGTGCATATGTCCTCCCGGTTATCTCCAAGTGCAGGGCAGCGACGACTGCATAGACATCGACGAATGTTCCGCGGATCCGTCTCTGTGCAAAAACGGACGTTGCTACAATCTAGAAGGCTCCTTCAGATGCGAGTGCTTCGAAGGTTTCGAACCCACTCCTGACAGGAAAAGATGTGTCGGTAAGTCTACCAGAAGATTTTTCTTGAATGCAGACGATTGATACCTCAATTTTAGATAGGAGGAAGGAGTTCTGCTTCCGCAAGCTCATCCAGGGCCGGTGCAGCACTTCGAATAGGGAACTACGAAGGGTCACGAAGGCGGATTGCTGTTGCTCTATGGGAGAAGCTTGGGGACCTAGTTGCGAGATTTGCCCGTCTAGATACTCGCCTCAATATCAGGAATTATGTTTGGATAGTGGTTTCACAGTTGATGGAGCAGGTAAGCTTCAGTATAATCGTGTTGTAGAATTGTTCCCAAGTGTCTAGGTTTCAAATTCGAAGTTACATCTCGTACTTCAGCGAAGGTGTTTAATCAACACCATATTTTCATAATCGACCACTCCCAGATAGACAATAGCAGATGCTACCCTTCGATCTTCCTCAGAAATAACCATAATTGCATTGAGATTGAGATTGATGAGAAATTAAAAATCGACAAATTCAAATTAAATGTTCAAATAATCCTACCTTGAGGAAAAGAAAATTCTTTGCCCTTACGGAGGCCACATCGAGAACATTTTTGAAACATATATTAATTCAAAATAGTAATCATTCAAATGAATACCATTTTCAATTCCCAGGCTCAGAGATCTTTCATCATGAGGTTGGAGATATGATATTAGATTTTGTCACTGAGATGAGAGATATACCGGTTTCGACCTTGTTCGGCCTCATCACAGTATTCCATACATCTCAGGAACAAGATCTTCATAAAAAACTTCGATATTTGAATCATCTTTGTTTCAAAAATGTTCTCGATGTGGCCCCTGTAGAGGCAAAGAATTTTTCTTTTTCTTAAAAACACTTGGCTTCAAAGTCGCAAAAAGAATTGGGCTTTTTCCATCACTTTGAGAAACTAGCAAACAGGCCCTGAATAGAGCCACTGCTAAAATATCATTCAGTGAAAGAGGGTGTACAAATTTCTGTTTTAGCATTTGATTGGAGATGTGAACCTTCATTTTGACGCGATTGGATGTCACCACCTTAGTACTTTGTAATATTTTACTCATTACTTCACAAGCAATTGCTTCCAATATCGAAGTGTTTCATGAAGATTTGCCCCTGAGTTGTATGGGATACTGATAAGGCCAAATAAGGCCGAAACCGGTATATCTCTGATCTCAGTGACAAAATCTAATTTCATTTCTCCAACCTCATGATAAAAAATCTCTGAGCCTGGGAATTGAAAATGATATTCATTTCGATGATAACTATTTTCAATTCATCTATGTTTCAAATAATCCTACCTTGTTGTGCCAAATAGTACCCAAATCTATTACGAAGAGATATTCTCAAATATCTGAGAAGATTAGGCATACTTGCTATTTTGGCAAGAAGTTGGATTATTCTGGACCTTAATTCAATAATATTCGTCGCTCCTTCAATTTCTTGCCCATACACAAAATTTTTCAGATATCCGCAAAGACATAAATCATTGGGAGATAAATCTGGAGATCTGGGGGGCTATTTGATCGTCCCATTTGTCGGAATGACACGGCCAGAAAAAGTCGTCCTCAGATATTCAATGACTATTTTCACGTTACGACTGGGTGAGACATACTGTTGGAACCACACATCATCGAAATTAATTGGTAGCTGTCGAAATAATTAGATGCTCTAAAATCTCCAAATATTTTGAAGCATCTAGATTACCCTCGATGAAAAATGGCCCTATGATGTAATTCCCCAGTTTTCCGGTCCAAACATTAAGTTTTTCAGGACACTGGCTGCCCACAGGAATACTCAGGAGCTTATTCTTCCTAGACCAATAGCATACTACCGATGGGTTATGATTACTCATTAGTGAATAAGATATTGATCAGAAATGAACTACTCTCGTTCTCTTTCTTCATCACTATTTCACAAAATTCCATTCTTTTGAAATAGTGTTCTGGAAAAATTTCTTGAGAGGTTCGCATCTTATAACATTTGTTACCATTTCTTGTTCAGCAATTCCTTTGCTAGAACAAGGGGCACTGATTTCAACAGCAGCACACACATTCACTTCATTCGTCAAATGACTTTCACTGATGGTCTTCGGTGATCTATCAATCCTGTAATGACGGCATGTTTCTAAACATCCACATTGCTCGAAATTTTCGATTAATTTGGAGATAGCCGAACGTGAAGGATCGGCCTCTCTCCAAAGGCAACAACGAAGAAATTCATTGTTTCCGCAATAGATTGACTACCGAAGTACCATTTCATGATTCGAATTTTCTCTTTAACCGTAAATATTTTGATTTTCGCGAATCTAATTTATTTTCAAACCGTCTAGCTTTCACATCTGACGTTCGGATGCGACTAATGTGCATTGCAATTCGCGACAGCCGAGATCAGTCCCTCCTGCCAAGACTTGCCATTCCAACAGTCCAGTCCTTTATTTGTTATCGAATCACAATGAGATTTCGATTCTTCCACTGTTCTACTAGACTCGGAGCTCATTAGAATTTAACATTCGTATTCCCTCTCTGTTTTCAATCCTATTTCTAATGTAATTTATCTGATCCCCATGAAACCATCCACAGAATATCTGAAGAGGACACTTGTAATGAGAAGATCAAGTGTAATATACAGGGTGTTTCAGAATAAGGTACCGTGAATTCGGGATCTTAATTCCAGATTATTTCATGATATAAAGTACCTATGAACTATGGCTCTCTCACGCACTGTTTCTAAGACACATAATGTTGAAATTGAAAAAAAAAATTGGTTTTATGAAATTCTTTTCTACAACGTACACTATTTCATTTTACGTTTTCGAACGTTATCAGTACTCATTAAGACACACTTTTTCCGAAACGAAACGATGTTTAATTTGCACCAGTGGCGTCCGTACTGACTTCTGTCCCAACAAATTCGGTGAAAAAATTTGTACGCCCATGTCTTTTTCAAATTTCAAATTATTTTCGTAATAACCATATAATTCACAGTAAGAATGATCTCTTGAGTTTTTTACCTGCGACGAATATTTTCTCAGAAAAAAAAAATAAAAGGCAAATTCAGCTTGTGTTTCAATAACGACTAATTTTTAGACTAATAAGGTTCCGTGAATTCGATTTTTTTTTAATTTAAACACCCTGTCTTTTAGAAAAAGTGCGTCAGGGACTCATTGTTCATAAAATCATCTGAGGATTAAGATGCCGAATTGACGGAACCTTATTGTGAAAAACTCTGTATATTTATTGCATCACCCTCACAATTGTCTTCCAGCCTACAACAAATTACTGCTTATATTTTTCACTTCTTGCTAGAAAACGTCTCGATGAAGGATCTCATCAACGACAAGTTGCATTATCATATATGTAATCATGGAGAGATTAATATCTCTTCATATACCCCACAGAAATTTCTTGAGGCTATAGTATACCCTAATTCTGAAATCAAGATGTATTTTACATCAATTGAAACTGATGATTGTATCTCTCCAAATGAAGATATCTCCAACTCCTCTCTGATGAATTCATAACACATCCTCAAATTATCTTCCAGATGTCAATGAGTGCGAAACGATTCCTGACCTGTGTAACAACGGACAATGCATAAACACCATGGGCTCCTACCGATGTATCTGCAACAAAGGGTTCAAAGTTGACGAGTCTGGACTCTTCTGCAGAGGTACGCATACTCCATGAACTATCTAGAATCTCTCTTTCATTAATTTTTTTATCTTAAGATATTAACGAATGTAACCACCACCCATCACCATGCGAGCATCACTGCCACAACACCGAAGGAAGCTACAGCTGCTCTTGTCCTTCTGGATATCAGTTGAACGTCGATGGCGTGTCTTGCGTGGACATCGATGAGTGCGAAACTGGCCAACACGTTTGTCCTCACGAATGCATCAACACGAAAGGAAGCTACAACTGTAGTTGTCACGAAGGCTTCAAGCAAGTTGGAGACGAGTGTCATGGTAAGTGGATCTCTATCAGTCATTTCCAAATGTAATTCAGAAACCGTCAATTGAATTTCAGATTAGTCAATAGAATATCAGAAAAAATCGAATGTAATTCAGAATAGTCAATTGAATTTCAGAATATCATATGAAATTCAGATAAGTCAATTGTATTTGAGAAATCTCAATTTGGAATTCAGAAAGCTCGAAAATTATTTGAATTAAAATCGAATTTGGAGTCATATATCACTCATTTTCATAATGGTTATCATTATCGTCAATCATTCTATCATCATATTCAATCAGGTATGTTTCCATGTATGGATAAAACCAAATAATCTGGTGAACTATCTTGGTGCTGGCTCTTTCTTTTCTTCAACACTGGATTTTAATAAAAATATGGCAAACCTTCCCAATCGACTCCTCATTTAACACCGTAGCTTCAGGAAGCATATAACACCTGATGAAAATTAGTAAATTAGTACATATTTAATTGAAGATGCAATTGACAACAGTGTCTGCAGCTGGTGTATTAGCCATGGAGAGACTACGAGGTTCTTTTACAGCGCTTTCAGTAGATGAATGGATTGAGGGTTTGTTGCAACAGTGGCAAGGTATGAGGAACAACTTGTCAGATTGAGTGATCGTCTGTGATAATGCTGCATGCCATACGAGATTGGAGACCGTAATCATTCAAACAGTAGCAATACTGCGGATGAGCCCTTATTCTCCCATGCTAATCCAATTGAAATTTTATGGTCGAAAATGAGAACTTACGTAAAAACAAACCTCAAAATTCTAAACACCGGGGGTTATTGAAAAAAGAATAACATTCCTGGAAAATATTTTTGACCGAAATATGATGCAATTGCAATGGCAGACATGCCTGTTTGGCTTCAAATTTTTTCAGTTTTGTGTTGAAGATTAGACGTTTCACGTGAAATTTAAAGTTAATTTATTATCATTGTTTTATTTAAGAATCACCTACAATTGATATTATCTGAAATGAAATCTGGTATCAATATGCGTATGAAATGAATTCCAAATTGCCATTTCTGAAATATAATTGACCACATCTCAAATTAAATCGAGTGCATTATCTGAATTACAATGAGGAATGTTCACATTTTTCAATTTCTACATATTCCTATTTTCCGTAGAAAATGAAAATATTGTGTCCAAAAATTTGTTGAATACGTCAAATAGCGCCCGAGATATTGAGATAAACATGAGTTTCCGAGACTGGCGATGGATCCGTGTGACGTCACTTTACATCCAACGACTAGCGAGGTTCAGTACGTCGCCGAGTCCAATATAAGGGCTTTTCCACTCACGGAGTGCGATGAGCGAATGTAGTATGTCGTCACATAGCGGCTGTCCATGCCGCGAGGAATTGAATATTCACGGGGTTGTAAAATCCGAACTACTAGGTCTTTTCGACTGAAACAAAAACTAGTGATTTCATATACATATAGGTTATACTGTGACGAAGTTTCGATCGATTTTGCATACCTGTGAACATTCCTCATTGATCCAATTGACTTATCTGAATTTCATATGATAAATTCTGAAATTCAAATGACCTGAATTACATTTGATGTTTTCTGAAATACAGTTAACTTATCTGAAGTGATGTTTTCTGAATGGCAATTGACATTTTCTGAATTACAATTGGAAATGGTATAGAACTTGTTACTCTTTTAATTTCAGATATCGACGAGTGCAAGTCCGAAGATCTTTGCCCAAGACCTGGCAGATGCATAAACACCCTCGGAAGCTTCAGGTGCATCTGTCCAAGAGGTTTCAGGGTGGATCCAACAGGAAGCTTCTGCATCGACTCGAACGAGTGTATGGACGATTCGAAGTGTCCGGAGGGCTGTCAGAATCTGATCGGAGGGTTCAAGTGCAACTGCGGTCCGGGATACGTTCCACATTTCTACTACAACCAATGCGTGGATGACAACGAGTGCTTGAGGAATCCTTGCGGCGAAGCCGGTAACTGCTTCAACACTCCTGGTTCCTATAGGTGCGGATGCCCTCCTGGGTATCAGTTTGATGCGGGACTCAGCATATGCGTCCAGGTAAGTTTGTTGAATAGTGATACTGAACTGTTTGCTTCATGTATTCGAGTAGAAATCAAGAAGAAAAGAGGGATGCGTGGTGCAACAAGTGGTGCTAAAAAGACGAAGTGTATCTTCGTACATAAACATGATTGCATAATTAGGGGAAGTACAACTAGATTTTCTCAATTATTTGCGCATCACTCAACCATCAGTGTTCCAAGAATGGGTACACTGGATTATCCCTTAATTGTGATAATAAATTCAGTCATGAGTTTGCTGTATATGATATCCCTTTTGACTTGATCATGGTGTCCAGCAGAATTAACTTGCCATAAGCAAGTTAAGTTCCGATGTATACAGGGTGTCCCACCGTAAGTGCCCATAAGAAGTTCATGGAGAAATAATGATTCCATCAATTTCAAATTTCGTGTGAAGATATAAACCAAGCAGACCTTCATTTATGATATATTTTTCAATATAATCGGGCGCATTCACCGAACGAAGATTTCGCTACCGCTACCTAGCATAAATTGAAAGTGCTCCCAAAAATGTCCACTTCTCCCGAAAGTGTTGAGTTTGTAGCGTATGTGCCACTGGACGATTCCGCAACCGTTGCCCATTGACTGACTTCCGGTCTCACCTGAAATGGTATTAACTTCTTTATTTCAAATGGAACACCCCGCATATTATGACATTTTCGGATAGATCTTTGCCACAATCATTTTACATATCATTCCCTTTAGCCATCTAGAGTTGTTTTCGAGTTATTAACTGTTTTTTGAAAACACAAATTGCGGCTTGTAGAACACTGAGAATTCAATGAAAGCGCAACCCACAATCTCAGATCTGTTTTATGAAATGAGTTACCGAAAAGATATTCGACGTCAATGTGTAGAGAAAATAACGTTACTGGAGGGTAAAATGGGAGAGTTGAAAAAAAAAGCCAAAAATTCAATTTTCTCAAATGGAAACCGTATATTTTTAACTCACATCAATTTGTGGGGAAAAAATATGTGGAGTATTTTAGAGTTTTTCTAGATCTAAAAATGTACATTTTTCGAGATATTCAGAAATAACTGCTGCGAGCATAATATAATATGATCTATGTTCGCCCTTTCATAAACTTTTTTGACTTCATTAAAAATATTTTTTCAAGCTTCTGTTGTTGACATTTCTCAAAAATTAGTTCATTGTTCGAAGTGTAAATCGAAAGCTCAAATTGTAATGCAAAACTTATAAAAAAAGTCATGAAGCTTCTCGAAATTTCATTCAGATAATTCAGATAAATATGCAGTGAATAAAAACACATTTTCAAAATTTCATCCCCCCACTTTCAAACATTTTTCGCACCTTCTCAATATTTCTTGGTTGTTGGATTTCCTTATTTATTAAGGTCTTGAGTTGAAAAAAAATTTTGAATAAAGTAATAGAGATTCTCATAAAAGGGCGAACATAGATCATATTTTATACCTCACATATTATATTATGCTCGTAGCAAGCAGTTTTTTTCTGAATATCTCGAAAATGGTACATTTTAGATATAGGAAACCTGTGAGAGACTCCTCTCATTTTTTCCTCAAAAATTGATATGTGAGTGAAAAAAAATACAGTTTGCGTGGAAAAAATGTAGCTTTCGACTGTTTTTGAACGCCAACTTTGATTTTATGGTAAACCATTTCAAAAAACAGATCTGAGATTATGCGTTGAATTCTCAGTGTCCTACAAGCCTCGATTTTTTTCAAAAAACAGTGAATAACTCGAAAACGGCTCTGGGTGGTTATAGGGCGAATGATACATAAAATGAATAAAATATAGGGTGTTCCATTTGAAATAAGAAAGTTGATACTATTTCCGGTGAAAGCGGAAGACATTGATATTTAAAAATCTATACTAATAGTACAAATGTGAATGTCCAATGTCCGTGTGTTTGTGTATTTGTTTGTCCTCTATGGACTCAGGAACCAGATGACCGAGTTTGATGGATTTTTTCTATAATGTAGAGAATTTATATTGGGAGGTAGGGTTCATTCCTATATCACGAAGAAATGAGAAAAAATATCGAGTTTTCATGAAAAAGTTGGTAATCAACTAGGTTGTTTCAGGTTTTTACGGCCGACGCTGGGTAAACTATGAAATATAGAGAATCATGGTCAGACACAATTCTGTAGTTCTCAAAAAGTTCTATATAAAAGTCCGCGACGGCATATGTCTAACAGCTGAGGACAACCACGATAACCATTTTTAACATTTTCTGTTCAATTCAAAATAATGTTCAATTTGAAAAAGGCTCCCGACTAGCATGCAATGAATTCATATAAAAATCAATGTGATTGTTATCTGCGACATTTATTCCTGATCGAAACTGCTTTTTACAGTATAGTTTTCTAATGGATACTTCAAAAGTTATCGCAGGTTGAATGAATGCGAATTTGAATCAACCCAGATAGCTTTGACACGTAGTCACGCGCCTGTCTCTTCTTCGATACGAGGTTATGAATGTGGGGTTGCGGACCTATCAGTACCGTTTTAAATTGAAATATTATGCGAGCTTTTTATATAACGCTATTAATATTAAATTAGTATATCATAAATGAAGGTCTTCTTGGCTTATATCTCACACAAAATTCAGAAGTGATCGAATCATTATTTCTTGTGCCTTCCTGTGGCGCAACAATCTATGGTGGATGAAATTAATGGTTTCAAGTATTTTCTCCAAGTTGTCCAGACAGTTTTGAATATCTTCGTTCCAATGCCAAAGTCACGAATGTGCTTTTTTGATGTTCCGAGAAATGCGTGTTTTGAAAATTAAAGACAGTTCTATAAACATAAATGTTTTTGTGGTACTAGACTAGAAGTAGGAGAGGGGGATAAGCAAACTCTTTTGCGATTTTTGCATTGATACCATGACTTCAATTGCGATATAGTGCACATAGGCGAAAAGCACATTCGTGACTTTGGCATTGTACCGACTATATGATCTCATTATTTCTATTTGATGAACACTAGAAATGATAGCAACATCAAAGGAGACATCTTGTTATTCGCGAAGATTTGAAATGACTGTTATTTCTAGGCTAGCGCTAACTGTGCCAATGCGCCTTGCACCTATGGTTGCACCAGGGTAGGTGCTGGGTTCTCCTGCGGTTGTCCGGGTGGATACCAAAGAATAGAACAAGGTCACTGTTTCTCTTCTCTGAATGCGGTATATTCTGGAGGAGATGACATCGGAGATGTGCCTGTTTATCCCATTGACCCGAACCCAGATACGAACAAGAAGTTGATCAGTACAGAAGGGTGCTTCTCATGTCGGGTGAGTGAAAATTTATATTTATCATCTCATGGATTCCATAAATTTCGAAACGAATATAGGAATGTTTAAGGAATTTTTGAAGAATTCACTCAAATTTTTCCTATTTGAGCATCTCCTGGTATAATAATCAGTAAGCAATTTTACTTTATCTCTGCTCCACCTCAGGCATAATACCCTCGATTGTTAACTGAATAGGGGGTGGTGAAAGAATACCCCGAAATTAATTTTCTCATCAAAGATTCGAACTTGCATACTTCATTTTGTTATAGTTTTTCATATATTTGACCCTATTTTGCATAAGGAATTTTAATCGACTCCATATTTCCAAAAACCATTATTAGATTATGATAGGGATATCTATAAATATTTAATTGAGGAAATAGATTTTAAACTTACAAATATTTACAAACGAAGAGTCAATCAGTACCAGCAAGAAAATCTGATATTTGATATTGAAAGAAACACTTAAAATTCAGGTCTATTGGATATCAATCATATACAAAATATATATTCATTTCGGAACTAGAGACATAGATACATAGATAGATCAGATTCCACCAATCACTTCAAGATTTGATTCTTGATTCTTATTTAAACTTTTATTTGGTGCGGGATAATTTCTCATACTATAGGGAATATGTTTGAGGAATTGAATTCATCTGCCATGTTAGGGCGATTTGGTATCTCTCTTCGTATATCATAAAACATGTTTCCATGTTAGCCATACGCTAGATAGATAGATAAAAAAGCTCTGATTAAAATCGGCGATTTTGATGCCAATCCGCGATCAATGCAGGATGGTGTTTTTTAAGTGTAATAAATTTTTTATTATCTGTGTCACTTGTTTTTCCGGGCATTTCGGCCATCGTTGTTGATTCAATCTCGACGTTTCGCTAATCCGAGTGTCTGGCATCATCAGGAGAACATCTCCTGTGCGTGGCGACGGCCGAATTGCCCGAATGATGGCCGCGAAAGCCTCAACCAATTCATTTTTATTTTCTGTTGTGATATTCTATTTTATGCGTTTGTTGCGAGATTTTTTCGATAGGTAAATGCATTTAGAATATCGTTATTTAGTAGGGATAATAATTTTTTCTGTTCTTAAGTTTCAATTATAAGGATAATTATAATTCTGACGACTGTTTATAATTTTTTTTTCAGAGAGGACTTTTTGAATTAGTTTCATAAGAGAAATTATACTGTCCCAAGATACACACCTTTTTTTGTACTCTGGGTCAAAGTGTTTTTTTTTTCACTCTTTAAATTCAACTCAGAAATTTTATAGAGTGGGAGTATTCTAAATACCTTTCAATTTGAACTTATTGAATCTGAGTATTTTAAAAGTGATAGTTGTTTTGAATATTGGTGATTAAAAAAAATATTTCCTGAGGTATAAGGATCTCCCATAGGTACCTGATACGAATTTCTTGTAGTCAATGTAAATAAGGTACTCGAATATTATGGTCTTCATGTTGACTTATGTAAGATTAATATTTTTCCATTGGTCTTCTTCATTTCCTAGGAACATGAAGTTGATTGATTAATCGATTATAATGAATATATAGATTTCTAAAATTTCTACTGAAACTGGCAGAAACTAATGAATTCGATAAGAGAGATTTCTCGTGCATTTTACGTTGTAGAACTAATATACTAAGATCTCTAGAAACTATCTAAAAGGCTCTGTTTTAACTTTTTATAGTTTGTGTGTTTAGTGCCATCTATCATATACATACAGGGTGGCCATTTGAAAACGAAACAGACGAGATTACAGACGAAATAAATTTTTTCGATAGAAATGCTCGGACAGGTCGATTTCTGTTTCGAGGGGGACAACTTAAGATGTAGGTTACGGACGCATAGCGCTTCAACCCTAGCTACTACAACAAAGGTTTTTCACAAAAAAACACTACAAGTGCCATGAAAACACCACTTCATTTTCAAATGCTTAGTCAAGAATATTTCAAGAACTAATGCATATAATGAAAAAACAATTACTGTGCTGAGATCAGTATGAAAATACCTTTCAAATGAGGTACTACTCACCCCATCTTCCCTATTCAAAAATTGGGGGTGAGGGTTGTAGTAGCAAGGGTTGCAGTGCTATGCGTCCGTAACCTACATCTTAAGTTGTCCCCCTCGAAACAGAAATTGACCTGTCCGAGCATTTCTATCGAAAAAATTTATTTCGTTTGTAATCTCGTCTGTTTCGTTTTCAAATGGCCACCCTGTATTTCGAGGACTAATGCATAAAATGAAAAAATAATTACTGTGCTGAAATCAGTATAAAAATACCTTTCAAATGAGGTACTACTCACCCCATCTTCCCTATTCAAAAATTGGGGGTGAGGGTTGTAGTAGCAAGGGTTGAAGCGCTATGCGTCCGTAACCCACATCTTAAGTTGTCCCCCTCGAAACAGAAATCGACTTGTCCGAGCATTTCTATCGAATAAATTTATTTCGTCCGTAATCTCGTCTGTTTCGTTTTCAAATGGCCACCCTGTATAATAGCGGTTCATATTTTCACAAAGTCCAAACGGACAAGAAGTTGGGTAGGGGTCGAAGTTGTCTATGTTTGCTAGGGAACGTAGAGTGACTGAAAACCAGGGGCAACAAAAGACCTCACCCGCAGCGCCCTCTCCGATTCACTGACTCACTCGAACGCTCTAAGCATAGGATTTTCAAGAAAACTTCAATGGAAAGACTTAAATATCTGCGGAAAATCAATTTTTCTCCAAATGTTCATTTTATGTTTGTAATAACTGAATGGAAAAACCCAAGCAAGAAAAAATCAGGTGCTTTTTAATATCCCAGAAGTTGTAGTGTTTATGATTTCTCTGAGTTTTCGGTCCCATGAAAAATACAATAACTATTCCTACAGCGTGTTGAATGGTTCAGAAATCTTTGGAGTTCTTTATGATAAAAAGTAAATAAGATAATTTTGAGTAGGAAGCAACTAGGTACCTACTTCCATCTCTACCTACATAAGGTTATTTGTGCTAACTCAACCAATTATCGTACAAAAGATCGACAGAATTCGGTGCAGTGAATGATGTCCACTCACTGCACAACACGATTTTCACAATGATGCACATTTTCTCTTCTCTCTGATACCTCTGACAACTCCTTTCATCGTGTGATGAGTAAACTCATCAAAGTTAGTTTGAATTCGACAATGAATTATTTTATTTTCAAGTCAAGTTTTTCAGAAGAAACATCAAAATCATTGTTCTAGGTCAATGGAAGACACAGACGTAATTTGAGACATAGGCGTCATCGAGATAGGTCTGCTTCCACGGATATAGGTGAACTTTTGAAACACCCGAAGAGAAATAGAAGGATGAGAAGGGATACTGAAGAAGGCGTAGAATATAAGGTGTTGACAGTAACAATGGATCAAACTAAACACAGAACTCGGATAATGAAGATCTTACCGAACGTAAAGGTAGGTACAACTTGCAGCTTATCAGAAATAATATAAATAAGGGATAAGGGGAAAGAATGGACCATTTTCAATTTTTATTCGAATTTTCTTTTTATAGTCTAGCGTCACGAATATCTATACCTTTTCAACTTCAAATTTAGACTAACCTTAGTACTTTGTAATATTTTACTCATTACTTCACAACCAATTGCTAATAAATTCTGAAGTTTTTTATGAAGATTTTGTCCTGAAATGTGCGGGATACTGATGAGGCCCAACAAGGCCAAAACCGGTATATCTCTCATCTCAGTGACAAAATCTAATATCATTTCTCCAACCTCATGATAAAAGAACTCTGAGCCTGGGAATTGAGAATGGTATTCATTTCGATGATTACTATTTTGAATTCATCTATGTTTCAATAACCACATTCAAAATGGGTCTATACAATTTCAAAAAGGTCACAATCAAATTGGAATTAAACAAATTCATATTGACATTAAACTATTCCATATTGAAAGCAGTCTTTTTATTTCATATTTCGAGAGAATTGTAGTTCTGAAGTAACTGAGAATCCAATAAGGAAAAAATGGTGAGATATGTATAAATTTATGAACAATTACGTTGAAAAATGTGAGAATCATTGCTCTGCAATCTTCTGAAATTTATTCAAGGTTTCCTCTATCCATGGTTTCTCTGGATCAAAAATCATTCAGAAAATTTTTCAATACATAATAAAAGAAAAAACAACTGTGTAAAAATGTACACAAATTGGTCAAAGGCTAAATCCATTCAGAAACTTGTTAGAGTCAGAAGTTAGAAAAAAAATAACACTTTCATCGAACTTTATTCATGAAATTCTTCAGAATCGTGACAATTCTCTATAAAAAAGATGTTATTTCCCAATTCGATTTTGTTTACCAATTTGAAGTTGCTTATTCTTATTTTGAAATTGTTTGATCCCAATGTGAATGTGATTATTCTCAATTAGAATTTGAAAAGGTATGGAATGATATTTATTAAATTATTCGAGGTGGATCGGTAATTTAGGGACAAAAATCACTTTTTTGAATCAGTCAAAAAAAGAAACACGGTAACGCACATAGACGAACCCTGTGGCGCCATCTGATTCCCACCGCCGTAACGTTGTAGTTCTGGGCCGCTCCAAAAGATGGGAGTGCAAGCAATGTTTCATAAAGATCTTATAAAATTTTGAAATTGGCCTAGCACTTTTGGATTTTTTAAGCAAAACTTTTTATTGTGCTAGGTTTGTGCTGCTTTTGCCATTAAATTTTTCTCGTAATTCAATTTGGTTCTCGAGATATCCTAAAAACTGAAAAAAATGAGTCAGCCTAGCACTCGAAAAATTGGATATCAATTTCAAAAAACAATTGGGCAGCACAAGATCTGAGTTGTTCCGTATGAATTTATCCGAAAGTTAGTCTGATTTTCCGAAATTTAGCCAAGCATCTTTTTTTTGTTCTCAAAATTAAATGGAAAAATTTGTACCATGAATATTTTCGCGCAATTTCTTCGGATTTTCCAGAAAATTACGAAAAGGAGTCAGCCCGACATTTTTTTTTTAGGAGAATATACTCGATTAATTATGCTACTCACTAAAATATTCACCATAAAAAAAATAAAGAAGTGTGCAAATATTTGTTGGTACAAAAAGTGCTGGTGCACTTTTTTTAACTTTTACCGGACATATTTTTAGAAAATCAAGTAGTTCTTTTCTTTATGAACAAAAACACAGAAATTAGTGGATTGTAGTATAATTAATATACCTTGCTACTAGCTACAGTGAATGTGAAATTGGCTCAGAACTTTTTGAATTTCGAAAAAAAAAGTTTTGTATCTAATCGTGCTAGATTTGTGCTCCTTGGTGCTATTCAAATTTTTTTTCATTCCATACTGTTCTCAAGATAGTTGACAAAATGTTTCAAAGGCTCACATGCTTCGTATAAAAGTTTATGTTGAATATCTTGAGAATCGTATGGAATAAAAAAAAAAATTTTATGAAACAAAACCTCACAAACTTGGCAAAATTAGAAGGGAACATTTTTTTTTCAAAACGAAAGGTGCTGGGCCAACTTTGCATACAGAATTGCACCGTATGAGATTAAGCTGTTGATTTTTTCTGACAATATGACTGGCACAAGTTGGTACAAATGCGGCAGAATCATATAAAACTATTTTCGTCGAGAAAATTTTTTTTTCTAATTTCTTTATTTTTTCGGTGAGTTCGTGGGATATTCGAAGAGCTTAATTCTGTAAATGGGTAGCAAAATTTTTTTCGGGCATTGAAATCCAATTTTCCGAAAACTGCTGTCCCATTTCCTTCATTTTTTGGAATATCTCCAGAACTACATTGTATCAAGAAAACAATTCAACTGCGCAGAACAAGCACAAAGTTTTACTTCTGCGAAGGACATTAAACGTTTTTATTGTATAAGGTCAATCGGAGATATTTTGTGTTGTCATCCGGTCACCTAATTTTTCATTAACGAAAACTTAAATTAATCTCATGATTAATCATGTGTTATGTAATTTTCATTGTCTACAGCCATAAGAGCATAACTACTTCAAATGAAGTAAAATTCCTCATCCAATTGTCTTCATCAACTTAATGGTTGCAAAAGTCGTTTCTCATGAAACGAAATTAAATTTTTTCATAAATAGTTTTCACAAAATTGTGTCCAATTCTTTTGTCATTGAAAAATATTCATTTGCATGAAATTTTTATAGGATCGCTGACGAGTTGAATGTTTCTCGAATTTTGTTTATGCAAACAATTTTTTTCGCAGGCGGACATCGAATACCGTCTTGGAGATGAAAGAGATCGCGCAAAATTCGAATTGTCAGAGAAGAACGGCATATGGTCGCTCTACTTCAAGAAGCGAGTGAAGAAACCTGGTGAATTCCATTTGGTCCTATACGGAATTCCGAATCTTGAAGAACATAGATACCCTGAGGAAGCGTACGCGAAATTGCTGACCTTATGGTTGAAAATTATTGTTACCGAATAAGGATAATTTATATTATTTATAATTTATTTAAACTCTAAGTGCCTTGTAACAAATACAATGAAATTATATTTTAAGTCATAAGAGAAAATAATAGGTGATATTATCACGTAGAAATGTCGAAATATTTGAAGATATAAATTTTATCGCATAGGCATATAACGAATGGTCACTGCCTTCTGTGTTCTCTGGAATAATATCCTCCATCTGTCGGTGGAGTTTAAAACTGCCTGAAAAATTGTGTTCAGTGTCCTATCAGATGATTATTGGCGAACATGTTTTCGAAAATAGTGCAAGAATAAGTATTAGGAATAAAATATTTTATTAAAATTATGATTAAATGAAGCTTAAAGTAAGTTACCTTTATATTTATAACGAAATCCTTCTGTAAGATATTGCTTTAATTTTTTATTATTATTATCTTAGATGCAATAAACTAATTTTTTACAACAATGAGTTTTATTTTTGCTTAAAGTTGAAAAGTTGATGATAATTGAAAAAGGAAAGTTTCAGCATGAACTGATATCTCATAACTTAGAAAAGTTACTTTTGTTAAAATATTTCAAAGTTATCTCATCTGTTCATTCATAAGCAACAGTATTTTCAAACTGATTTGTTCCTAATAAATTATTGCAAGAATCACGTTAAGCCATTTCTATTAGTTTGCGACAAAGAAATTTGGCATTCTGAAAAGAATGCATGCAATGTTTTGGGCGTTCCTGATCCTTCCATCAGAGTTCTTGGATTTGAACACTAAGAAAATAAAATTCTTGATGCAATTATATCAGAAAGTGACTGGTGACTCTGGCTTTTCGTAAAAAAAAACGGATACACTAGATCTTCAAAAAAAATTTAGACTTTCCAGTCAGCATTGATTTTAACAATTCTGAATATTTGTTGAAATATCGTCATCCACAAGTTATTATTCACGATATTTCCACAAAAAATCACCAAAAATTTAATGTTATACTGAAAAATAATAAGCAAGTGAAATTTTAGGAAATCTCTGTTATTGAAAAAATATTTTCCATAGTTCAGACGAGTTAAGTTCTTGAATAATTGCGAGATCAACAATTGGTTTAAAGTTCTCAATGTGAGTTTTAGTGAAGCCAAGGTAAAAAATTCTCAGGAATGCAGAAAAAAATAATTTGTAATCATTTTAAATGCTTTTGAGAGAATAATTAACGAAACATGTAACAATTTCATTACTGAAATTACAAATTTCCCTACCATGACAAAAAAAAATTCTAGAAGTAAGAATTTGAGGAAATTATCCTTAGCTTTGAAAAATTAAGAAAAACTGAACTCGTCTGAACTATAAGAGAATATTTTTTCGATAACAGAGATTTCAAAAAATTTCTCTTGACCGCTAATTATATTCCAGTAAAAATCACATTCGGGATGAGATTCAAAATTGAAGACGAAATCGTTTTTCCCGAATATCTCGAAAAATATTCATAGAATAGGAATAGGAATAGATATAAAAGAGGATAGAAGTCTTGGACGTATGCTGCTATTATTTTTTGACGATTTTTTTGATGTTTCGTCACTTCTAACTTTCAAAAAGAATTTTTGAGCTCCTGTATCATATTCTGAAAATCACGCTATCGAAAAAGAAGCATCAGCCTTTCTTCTTGGAGAATCTCAAAAATGGAAATTTTTAACAAAAAAACCTCGAAGTTGTCTGTATTCCAACAGAGTTCAATTTTGAGATTTTTTCTCGTATTTCCTTTTCTCGGAAAAATTCAAACTTTTGTAATAAACAAACTCAGAATTCAATGAAAAATCTATTTATGCAATAAAAAATGGGTCTTTCCATTTGAAAAACGAAAGTTGATGTCACTTTCGGAAAAAACGGAAGTCCTAGAACCTTCAAAAAATATACGAGAAGTCGTCTTCTTAATTGAAGCTCACCTTTAGAATTTCAATCCTGAATCTTGTGTCTTTCCCACAAATATTGTATAGAGTCATATTCGTGAATATCACTGAATAATCAATGATAATTAATTGGAAGGGTAGATTTATTTATCGCATGTAATTATTTATTCAATGATTTAAAGAAAAGATTTTGTATCCACATATATATTTACATACAATTATTAAATAACAATTTTACATGAAATTATTTACAGATATCCAACAGATAGACGAATATGAGCTGTTCTTTTCATGATATCTCGTCAAAATTACATTTTCCCAATGTATGAGAAAGTTTTTTTTCTCTTATAGTCATAATATCGAAGTTTTCAAGGGTCGTTAGTGTATGACCAATTCTCATTACTACATTAATTTGCCTTGAAGACCACAAGAAAACAATTATACAAAGCAAGCGCTCGTTTCGTTTACCTGCTAAATGCTCGGAAATATGATCTATTAATAGGTACAATGAAAACCAATACTGAAAAGTAGTTGGAGAAAACAAATAAAGATATTATAATGACATGGTTTCGAAAGTTGAGACATATTTTCTTTTGAAATGTTGCTGAAATAAATACTAATGGTTTCTTCAATGGATAGGACACTTTGAAAATTTACAAATATGTACAGTTATGATATCTTATCACGGGTGCAGTGCAGCTCTACTGGTATTCAGCAACTGAAACAAGAAAAATTATTAGATGTTTTTTTTTTCAAGGCAAACAACAATCTAACATAGTCAATTCTGGGAAAAAAATACAACTCGACTATTTTGTAGTAGCTTTTGTTCCCAAAATTTGGGAAATTTTTCAATGGAAGGAATTTAGGATACTTAAGATCCTCCACGCCTATTCACAACTTTTCAATAATTTTTTTTGACTAGCTGACCCGGCAGACTACGTACTACCCCGATCGGTAAATAAAGAAGCAACTTTAATAGTATAATGAACAATTATGGTATAATACTATGAAAGTGCAGATAAAATTGCCCAGTACAATTAGTCCAGTCAATGAGGGCGTAAATTAGGCATTTACTCCGAATTCTATCAAGATGCTTCGATTTTGATGAAATTTTGGATATAAGCTATACTTGTCTCCTACTCCTACCCTATGTCGATTTATGCTTATTATTTTTAAGTGGTCAAAACAACTCCTTTATCCAAAATTGAAATAAACTTGTTCTTACGTAAATCAAAGTAATTTTTGGATCTCAGTAGCGTCTTACGAAGTTAAATGAAGGTCTTCATATACTTCAAGGCCGTATAAACCACCCCCTTTCAGAATAAAATGTGTGAAAATGGGTCTCTATTAATATAATTAATTAATTTCAATAAATTTCATAACCGTAGTTTGGATCAATGTTAGTTTTAATTACTTTTATTTTTCAGCCCCTATCTGTTCAAAATAGTGGCTATCGCCACTGTCAATTATTTCTTCATCTTTGCCAAAGATTGAACAACTGTTTTGGCAGTTAACACCTGCACATTCTCCACATGTAGCGTTACAAAAAAGACTCAATTTTCTGCAGGTGCATGACGCATTGCATCCTTTTTTCAGTCACAAAAAATCATTTTCAATAATTTTTGTAGTGCAGGTGTTTTTTGCATTTTTGTGGGCTGCAAATATCTATTGGTACTATTCCAACCGAAAGATAGGTTTAATATCACATGGACTCAAACGCGTTAATATTATTAGAAAATTTAGTTCACGGAATTAATATCAAATATAATACTTTTACGAAAACGCTATTGATCGTAGCGATACCTACTGGCGTTATTCGTAAGAACAAAAATTATTTCGATTTTTCATCACTTTTTTCAGAGTTTTAATGTATTTCATGTTAACCCCGTCGTAGAAGAATCCAAAAAAAATCTTTCGTCACAAACAATTCATCCAATCTTGAGTTATTAATGGTGTAACCAACAAGATGGCTGACTTAGTTTTATATATTAAGATTTCTGTTGATTGATGTACATTTTTCATTTTTTTACATAAGTGTTTGCATTTGAGGGAAATTCTTCTTGTTGAGTCTCTCATTATCAGCTCTAGTTTTCATTTGAGATATATGTGATTTTTTTTGTAATTTTTATCCCTCAGATAAAAGTTGTTTTGTAAATAGTATCATTACAGCCAAATGTTTTGGAATATCAGAATATACTGTTGTACTGATGGCTGTGTTTTTACTGGTGCCATCAACAAAAAAAACAACTCCAACATATTCACGTTTCGAATTCTTTTATAACTCATATTTTTTATGTATAAATTTGAAACTTACCACCAGTATTCACACAATCGCAACAGAAGTTCACGGCTCTCTCCTCCCAAACCCACATCTCCCTGAGATCCCTAGGGATTCCCTTGTATCCAATAATCATTCCTTTTTCCGCCAAAACGCACAGGTTCTTCTTCTTCCTCAAGAGCTTCACAGTAAAGGACCTGGGCTGACACTTGTACATGCTGTACCAGCAGTTAGACTGGGTGCATTCCACCGATCTGAGGAATCTCGGGAAGTAGTCGGTGCCCAAATCCTTCCAAACGACCACAGAGTCGCATTCCCATTGTTCTCTGTGGCGCATTTCCCGCTTGAATCTCCTACGGCTACGCTTGCCGTCTACGATCTTCACGTGGTTCTTCACCATCCAGGCTGGATCGTCGGCTAGTTCTTGGAAATGCTGGTCGTCGACGTAGAAGTCCATGGCGTAGCTGGAAGCCCTTTTTCTGCCGTTGGTGGGGATGCTTGTCTCGATTGGGGGTTCGATGCTCATGTATCTTGGATTGAAAGATGATCCGAGGACTTCCTCAAGGATCTCTTTTGGGATTTTCTCGCACTCCAAGTCTTTCCTTCGCGACATTATGAGAGCGCAAAAGGTTAAAGGAACGCAGAGTAACAAAGAGGTCAGAATGACAATTTTGGAACACATCTTCGGTTTTCTCGAGTTGAACGCACTTTTTGATCTCGAAACGACTCTGTTCGTGGCTTGGAACAAACTAAACTGAACTGGGAGCCATCCGAGTGATTATATAGTGGGGTCGTTAAAATCAAATTTAGAAAAAAGCCATTAGTAGTAAAATTTCGGTCGGAGGTCTTTTGGTGCTAGAGAATTGAAGAGGGGTGAAATTTGTCATGGTACCTGCGATAAGAGATAAGGGTTGTTATTCGGAACCTTTTCGTAAAATTTTCAGAATTTTGCGAGGGCAAATTCTGTAACTTGAATTTGAATATTTACACTTAATATGTGTTAGAGATCTGGTGAAAATATAATTTTTTTTCAATAGACCCATTCTACAACATAAAAATTAACAAACAAAAATTTCCGGTGTGATTCATCATTTTTGTTTAAGTTAATTTTACGGACTAAATCGTTACGTGAAAAAATTATGCTTTGTAGTATGTAAACAATTCGAGAGGGAGAAGTTGAGTAATTTTTTAAATTTCCTTCAAAATCTGTGACATTTCTGATATTGATTTTCATCAACCACCAAAAACTATTTGACCAAGAAATTGAAATGGGTGATCACTTTTGATTGTTTTTCTGCTTCTCCAAATCTAAGTTTTGAATTGTCTGATTCTGATTTCAATTTTTTTTCAGGAGGTTCTCAAATTATTTTCGTCCATCAAGTTGAAAGTTTAAAACTTTTTAGCTGAAGTATTGATAGTTATCAAGTTGAAGCTTTCGTTTGCTGCCAGGTACATACGACAGGGCTAAGTGAATCGTCGATCGCTTTCTGTATTCACTTAACTGGTGGTATTGTTTTTTAATTTAAGTTTTTTCATTCGAAAATTTTTTCAAGGTGAGGGTTTGCTAATCATAATAGGGAAGAGAAAGAATTCAATGAACGTAAATTATCAATTGTATAAAATTGTTGAATGTTGCTTATATTGATGAGTTCATTAATCTTCATTTGTAACCTGAAAAAAAATGTTTAGCTCATTTGAATTTTTTTTAATTAACGTGAATGCGACAATTAAAAATTGAGTTCGACATTTCACGTCCTTCTTGGAAATAATTAAACTAGTTTAACACTGTTGATACGACTGTTTTTTTAAAGTTTCAGTCATCAACAGTCCTATCGAAACTACATCAATCAACACATTGAAATATCATGAAAATGCTTAATTTTTTTCTGAAAGTTTCGGAAAATTTCTCAAGATTCACAACGAGACATTATTTGGATTGGAGACTCCCCAAATTTTGGTTTCATACTGAGGAAATTCAGAAATGCAAAAGCAACCAGGTTTGAAAAAATTCCAGAAAACTTTGTGAAGCGATAATGTAATAATTCATGTTTTGCTTGGTCAAAAGTGCGTGGAATGATATTCGGAAAAGCAAATTGAATTTCAGATATTAGAAATTATAATTTAGAAAATGAAGTTGATACACAGAAAAGCGAATTTAAAATTCAGAACGACAAACTTATATACAAAAAAGGAATTTGAATGAGAGAATAGCGGTGTATTCAGAAAGGAAAAAAAATGTATATCAAAATATGAATTGGTTACATGTAGGTACGTGATGGAACGTCGCGGCAGAGTATTATATATCTTGAGGATATTTATGCCTCTATAAAAGGTTTAGATCCTTACATAAGCTTATTTCGAAAGGTTCGAATCATAACATCAATTTTATTACGAATAAGTTATAGACTCAATCTTTTTTTTTGTCAAAAGCACCGTGTAGCGAACTTGTTGACATAGCCAACTTCTGCTTTCGGATTGAATTACTTACCTACGAAACACAATTTTTTTCTTCTGAAATATAATTTTTTTAAGGTTTTCAGGATATCTGGCACTGTATTAAAAAGAGGCTATGCGATATATAAGCACAGGAGGAGAGAATATTAGTTGTTTCGATAAAATTATAAGAACAATATTCAACACCAATAAATATTTTCAGTTCCAATGATAAAACAATTTTCGAGTTATGTAAATGTTATAATGTTTATTCTTGATCTTAAATGAAATACATACCATGAAACTAACTAACCCCTTTCTGGGGTGTCTATGAAAAAAATATATTAGAGACCAATTTTAAATAATAGCAGAAGGGGTCCTATGTCAAACTTCCTCACTGATTTTTCAGGGGCCAATTCATACCAAAAAATTGAAGCCTAAAAATGAAAAATACTTGGAACTTTCAACATTTTAAGTGTTTCGGAGTCTATTTCCTTCATCACGCTAAACATTAAAATTCATGCAAAACTTCAGAGAAGTCAAAATTGTTTCATTTATCAATTGAAATTTGTCTCTACGTGTCCCATAGTAAATGCTATGACAATAATCTATTTCATCTCGAAATTCCCCGCTATCAATTCTTTCCTCAACAAATTAATCCGAATACGATCCACTCTTACTAAACAATAGGCCAGATTTTTACTCAAATACAACAAAATATGAGCTGAATCCTTAATTTTTCTTTCATATCCTTTTTTCAGGTTTCGTCATCGGAAAATTCTAATTATTCTAATTCATCATGTGGATATTGTATTGTTTCCCCTTTTGCTTATTTTATATTATGTAATATATCATACTCCTGTTTATATTACAGTGTACTGAAGAAGACACTGAACATATCGAAACATTGGCAGAATTGATAGTGTTTCATTAATCTGAAAGATCCAGTTATTTCAGAAAAATATAAGATGTTCAAGGTCATGAAACAAGTAACTTTTTATGATTTTTCCCCTCAATCGTGATGCTCTGAATTCGAATTTCTAAATCCGAATCTCATTCCCAAATCTAATTTCTCCTCTCGAATTATGATTCATTTTTCCGAAATTGCACAAGATTCTCTAAACAACAAATGAAATAGGTGTAGGTACAGCTCATTGTCGGCATTCTCAAATATTTTCTGTTGTAAAACTCCAAAATAATTTCTCTCAGATTGCTGTAAAAGTCATTTCGGTATACATATATTTTGGTGGTACCAGAGAACCACCTCTGAGGTTGAAAAGTGCCAACATGAATGAAATGTGAAGCTTACTTTCAATCACCTCAATTACATTTTAATGACCTTGGTCTACCTGAATTCGGGGATTTGTGGGTTTGCAGTGATAACATTGAGTTCTGAAAATTGAGAGGTAGGTACCTGGCATTGCTAACCCTAGTAATTACCAAAATTCGTTTTCCCATTTACAGTCGGTTTGAACGACTTTCTCCAGTGAGTCGGTAACTCTTCCAGTAAAGGAATCATAAAAATTAACCTCAGATCGAAATTTATTATATTACCTTTCTTGACGAAAATATTATCCATCACTACGAATAGTGTCCAAAACTATTTTTGACCAGTAACTGTGCAATATTCTAAGTGAGAATTCTCGATCTCTTGATTTTTCACCAGAAAAAATATTCTTTCAAAAGTTCATTGTCTATCAAAAGACAATGTAAAAATTAAGACAATTTTCGGAAATACTATGAAAAAAGTAGCTTCATAAAACACGGGGGATTTATAACGAAGTAAAATATGTTACGAGATATAAAGCTTAGTCAAATAGTCCCAAACTTTGTTGAGCATAAAACAGTTTCCAAGTTAAAAAATTGATATAATGTAGACAAAACCGAAACTCATAATCTTCGATAATTAATTCTTTGATGAAGTCGGAACTTACAGTGCTCCATTGCTGCAACATTGTGGTGAATTATTTGCTATATTTTATCTTTTATTCTGTTTCATATCTCATTAAATCACATATCAGTGCCTTCTGCACTTGTATTATAAAAAATTATTTTACTGGTGGCTAAGATAAACAGAATAGGCACAAATCTTCGAAAGGTGCGTGGGAAAGACTAAATGTTCATTAAAATAATGAAAAAATTCACAAACAAATTTAATACATTGAATATTGAAAGTGACAATACAATTAACTATTTTATCTGCTGATGGAAATAGCGCTGACTCGAGAAGTAAATCAGAAAGGTATTAGTTTTTCAATTCAAACAAAAATGCAAGCAATGATTTTTTATGCATTTGGCTGCCATTTTCTTGAATACGTTTCTCAAAGGTCTCGTATGTACCCCCCTAAGGAAGTGTAGATTTCTACGGAATAACTGAAGAATAGCCGGATTCACTAGGCTTTTCGTTTTCTCCAGACTATTCGATATCTCCCATTTTTTAATTATGTTATGAGTGAATTTAGTTTATTATTGTCACTTTGGCAGCCCAAAATCAATAAGTTTTCAACGCAGAGAGGCACATCCTCATATAGGTGCAGCCCTGCTGGAAATTTTGTAAAATATCCTCTCATTCGGACAGAATGAATTCATAATTGAAATATGTCATGTTCTTCTCTTTATAGCCAAATCATATTATTACGCTGATGCGTTAGAATATGCATATTATAGCAACAGTATTAATATGTACCTACATCTCATCTTGGTGTACGTATAGATATGTAATCCATCTCTATCAATCTCCTAATAACCAAAGTCGACGTTTGCAGAGAGCGACTGGATAATTGGCAAAGCACATCACCGAACCATACGATTTGCATTTAATCGATCTGATTTAATAACTCACTCTGAGGATGGAATTTGAGGATTAGTTTAAGATGATTGGTATATAAAAGAGATTCCTAGCTTTAGGAATAAATGGTTATTTTCTAAACTGGAGTTTAATTCCAGCGATGTTCGCTGTTTTTACGACAAGAAGTTAATCATGAGCATGAAAACCAATGTTTATACTAACCATCCTTTATTATATATATATTGTCATACATAAATTATCTTAATACAGAGTTCATTGAAGTGAAAGACCGATGTACGGATTAAGAATTCGAGTTTTAACATCGTGATTTTGAGACAGAGTGGATATTTTGAAACAATCTATTGAAGTTCATGCTGTTCAGAAGGGGAAAAAAATTTGAAAGACGGCAGGCTCGTGAAGTCTAACATTCACACCGATGAGAAGTTGATATACTACTAGCTGTTTCAGCTAAAAAACTTTGAAACGATGCTATAGGCCATAAACTATCATCAAGAATTATCGTATTATCGCTGTCATTTGAATTTCGTTCCTGTCCAATTTTCGTCTTAGGTTTTTAACTGCTCGATATGTTTGTGGAGAGTAAAATTATTGATGAAAGTGACGATTTAGTTGTTCTTCTGGACATTGAAGAGTCTGCAAGGAGAAAAAATCTGGAACTCCTACCTGAAAAATCTGTTCAGCAGTACGATATTGCATATAACAATTTCCTGGCCTGGTGTAAATTGAAGAATGTAGAAGGGAACTTCAGTAAATCTGTTTTTTTATCTTACCTAGAAGAAATATGAAAAATATGGAGTTCATCAAATTTGTGGAGCAAATTTTCAATGATAAAGTCAAGCGCCCTTGTTAGAAATGCTGGGGATTTTAGTAAATATTTTAAGGTAATATCATTTTCAGAACGGAAGAGTGAAGGATATCGTCCCAAAAAATTTCTCACTCTTGATTAAGTTGGAGAGTTTATAAAGGAGGCACCAGATGAGAAATACTTGATGGTTAAGATTCGGATTATTCGGAGCCTGTCGGAGTGGAAAATTGTGTAATTTATCAGTGGTAGACATGGAAATAACAAATAAATTATTGGTTATACAACTTCCAAATACAAAAACGAAAGTCGTTCTTTCAGTATTATTGGGAAGTGTGCAGACCATTTTCATAAGTACTTTGCACTGCGCCCTTCTGTCATCAAACATCGTCGTTTTTCCTGAAATACATGAATAATAAATGCACTGTCAATCCAGTTGGTCAATTTTTAAGTTTTCGTTGAAAGACTCACTTTTATTCTTGATCAGTGCGTATAAGAGGATATTGATTTCATAATTTCATAATTATTATTATTATTATCATTTTAAGCTCCCTAACGTCACAGGGCATTAATGTTAGTAATTGTTCTAGTTTTACGATTAATATTAATGTTCATTAGTAATGATTGTTAAATATTGATAATAAAAATTTGCAATTGCCTAATTTTTCTCATGTGATTTCATAATGAGAAAATGGAGTGCTAAAAATATTTCCAACACTCATGTTAAAAATATGTTCCAAACGCTTCCACGTAAACAATCAATATTTACATTGTTTGCTGTCATTATATGTGTTACTTCCAATGGCACTTGTACAAAAAATATAAGCACTGTTTTTTCGACGGAAATTGTTTTATATGGTTGCGTCGCATTTGTGCTCTTCGGATTTTCATGAAAAATCACCCGGTTGTCTTCATAAGGAGAAAATACGAAAAATCCAGCACTCCTGGATTTTCGAGAAAATTTTAATTGTGCTCTTTCGTGTGAAATATTTCACAAAATGTGTTGAACGAATACTTGCTTCCTAAAAATCATTTGGTGGAATATCTTGAGAACCTTGTGTAATGAAAGAAAAATTACTGCGGCACAAAGCAAGACAAACCTATCATAATTCAGCACAACGAAAAAATGCTGGGTCAATTTCACACATAAAGTTGCTAGCTACGTATGCTGATTCTCCCAGAATCTACTGATTTATTAAATTCATCCAATATGAGGTGAAAAATGTTTCTGAAAATCTGACCGGCACAACTTGTCGAAATCATATAAAACAATTTTCGTTGGAAAATAAGAAAATGCTCAGGTACCTTTTAAAATTTTTATATTTTTTCGATGAAGTTTCGGGATATTATAAAATTACAAACCCTTCCTACGAGTACCATAATTTTTAAACATATTTCCGTTGGGAATGAAGAAGTCCTTGGCTGACTTCTATTTCATTTTCGTAATTTTCCAGTAAATCTGAGCAAATTTCGTGGAAATATTAACGTCACAAGACAGCAAAAATGTAGCACAAATATCATTCATTTGTGGAAAAAAATGCCTGGCTATATTTTTAAGCTTTTTTACATAGCTTTTATCTCAGGCTTTGAGAGCTACGACCCAATGTAGAAATTCCGTAACCTAAAAACCTAACACAGCTGTGTATCGTCGGTTCAGTTCGGCAGACTTCGGCACGGTGTTTGGGTGCTTGCGACTAGACGGATGCGTGCAGCCACTCTAGCAGTGCAAAATGGGGCGGCAATCTCGCTGTTCCCGTTGAATTACGAACGGCAAATATTTCATCAATATCGGATAGAAAATGTATAGCCTAACGCAAATATTTTCCATCAACTTTTTTAGCTCTTGCTCTAACTATACATAAGACGCAAGGTGGAGTATAGTAAATCACATTTTCAGGAACTCGTCTATGTTGCACTCTCTCGGGTGACTTATATTGAAAAATTGTATATTACGACAAAAAATGATAATTCAGCATTTAAGTTTTATCATAATCGAAGGCAAGCTGCATCGACTGCATCTTTGTTGCAAGAATTCAAAAGAATGTCTTTAAATAGTGTTAAGACGATAGCTCAAAGTGTCTTAGATTTCATTAGTAATAGAAATCGCATTTCAATAATTACTTTCAATTGCCAAAGTTTACATAGTCACAAATACGACTTACAAGATTCAGGTACGAGCCAAACCAATGTGTTACTTCTTACCGAAACATGCATGACGCTTGATAATCCGATTGAAACATCTAATTTGAATTGTATTGTTTAATTCAAACGAAATACTGTTCCAAAAGGTGGGGTAGTTATTTACTAAAATAGTAAAAATGCTGCTAATATTATCACTCCGAATATTGAAATAAATATTGAAGACGTTAGCGATGTTAATGTTAGACGCTCATTTGTTGCATGCTTATGCAAACTTAGAAATGGCCTACACATAGTCCTGGTAGTAATTTACATTTCTCCGAATCCAAACTAGGACGAGGTAGGGCATTTTATTCATCGCGATTTACTTCAGTATACTGAAGAACGATTCAAAATACTTGGTACAAATGGTAATAAATTTCCACTTATCTTAGCTGGCGATTTCAATATAAACTTCGCTGATAAAAAATCAGAGCGGTTGACAACTTTTTTTTTCGGAAAAATTGAATATAAAAATGAATAATGACAACAAAATATGGGACCACTATTGACGCTGATATTTAGAAGACATTAAGTCTCAAACTTATGTTTCTTATTTCAGTTACCAGAAACCTATAGTTTCAATGATGAACATTCCTGAATAACCTACATGTATTGTTAGATAAATGAAAAAAATATTTGAAATCAACAATATAATCTTCTTATATTTGAATAGATGCTATGCAATAGCTTTACCGCGGCAGCCCTCGAGTGCCACACGTATTTTTTTCAATTCTGACTTTTTTAGAAATAAAAACAGACTTTCGGAAAAAATTCGTTTCAGTTTATTGAAATTCACGAAAAGTGTTGGCTGTCCAATTTTTCAGTACTTGAGATATCTCAAGAGAATACAGGAGAAAGTTCAAGACCACAAAGCAGCACAAACCTAGCACAGTTCAGCAATCTTTTTCGAGGATCCAAAAGTGCTTCATGGAATCTTTAAAAAAAAATTAGTTCCATTCGAAAATGTTCGTGTATTCGCATTTCAACAAGAATCGAACTTTTAGCAAATTCTGATAAAAACTCAGTAGTCATTTCCTAATGTAATCGAATCCTCCCATTCGACCTCCACTCCTTCCATCACCCAAAATCCCAACAGCGATCCCGTCCCCATTTCATCTCGAAAAACAACCAACCGAAACGCCTCTAACGGCTAACCTCACCTGTAGCACGAACACATAACACCATCGCATACCGAAGAACTCCCTTTCCAGGTGCCGAGAGGAAAACCCCCAGACGGGAAAACTATAAACGCCGGCGAAAATCTTAGGGCGCATACTAGAAACGGAACAATTGGAGGGGGTGGAAAGCTCCCGATCCCACGGCCGCAGTCGCAAGCACGAGACGAGAGGGGGCGCTACGTCCTATCGCACCGTCCGACGCCAAAATGTGCACGTCCGGCATCTCCACGCTACGTTCGGGGTAACGTGAAGAGGAGGTCAATTCGCGAAGACGCTCATGTGAATCCATCAGGCATGGATGAAGTAAGTTTCGCAGCCCACTGCCTCTTGGAGATGTCTCACAGCAAGGACCGCTTAAACCGCCCTTTGGACCTCTCCAAGACGGACCCATCTCCAGCGGTCATCGTGGATACCATACCTCCAACCTTTAAGGAGGCCAACAATGACAGCTCTTCCTACATGGTGGCTCGTATCTTGACGGACCTCACTCGGATCAAACAGGAGCCTGTGCCGGAGGTACCTTCGGATAATGAGGACCATTTGACGATTGACGAGTCGGACAATACGTCTGAAGAAGGTGAAGTTTGTAAGACTATTGAGGATGACGAAAGTGACGGTGTTGTTCAAGTGACGGAGAAAGTCGTGGATGTGGGTAAGAAGAAGGAGATTCAGAGGGTCCAGGCGTCCAACAGGCAGGTGTCGCAGGTTAGGAAGACGCACAAGTGTGGATATGAGGGTTGTCATAAGGTTTATGGGAAAAGTTCGCATCTGAAGGCTCACCTTAGGACGCATACAGGTCAGTAGGTCGATCTTAAATTACTTCTTGATTAAGAAAAAACACAGACTTCCTAAGAAATACGATTGTGCACCTTATCTACTAACAGAACTTACATAACTCAGACCAAATCTGCTCTCGTAACAAATGTTACGTTGTCATGATCAGGTTCTTAGCATCACCACATTCATTGAATCAGTGTTCAATAAAAACATAAAAACAGAGACAGCATTTGTTGATTTATCAGCTGATTAATTTATGAACTCTATAATCAGTTTGGAAAGATGGATTAATTTATGAACTCTATAATCATTCAAAATGTGGAAAGATGGTCAGTGGCTTAACAAGACCTCAATTATATGTGGGCAACTCGGTGGGCAAGATAAAATTTACGAGGCCACTTGATGAAAAGAGGTTTTCATAAAAAACAATCGAAATTGTGTAACATTTAACACCTAAAATATATGTGACGAATTACGAAGTGGAAATCAGATGAAAAGTATCGGCTTCTAGCCTCACTCAACTGCTTAATTATGCCATCAGAGACCCGCTTGGATGTTAAATCTGTTTACATAGAGAGGTTGCCAAAGCAGCAAGTTTTTCCTGATACATTGTATATCGCAGATCATTCTTTACCAGCTTTAATTTTGAAAAACATTTTTCAGCAGAGGCTGTAGTCACCGGCATAGTAAAAAAAATTCGAATAGATGAACTTCTTGCATGCTGTTTTTTGCTATAAATATCGGAAAAGCTGCCTCACATCTTCAAAGAAGACTGTTCAATTGTACAGGGTATTTCAAATTGCTTGATTTGGGCTATTGTTAGTACTAGATTGGTAAAAAAGTTGAAAGGAGTCGATTTTTTGTGAAAACACTAGTAGTTGAAACCGCTTCACCATTTCTTTATTTGTTTCGAAGATTTAACAAAATTTTGATATTTTATCGATTTCGAAGATGTGGCATGATTTTTTTTATTTTCCAAAATATCTCAAAACGATTAGAACTTTCAACAAAAATTTACTTACTGGGACTAAGATTCTTTTTTAAATTTTTCATCTCTAATTTTTGTATCATATAAGATGAAAAAAAAATGTGTTCGTTTTCAGAAGAAAAAAGTTCTTTTTTCCACCCCCAGTAGTCGTGACAAAAAAAAATAAACATAGAGTATTATTTCCTGTGAAAATAGCCTGTAAAAATTTCAATCGTTTTCACATATTTTCGTAAATAAAAATGTTATGGAACACTTTCGAAATGGATCAAATCTCAAAATTAGATATATCCTAAGACAAATGAAGATATCGCGAAACGGTTTTCATTTATCGTGTTTTCGCGAAAATCGAACCCTGGACTCCTTTCAAAATTTTTCCCTATCTTTACCAGAAATACCAAAAACGTCGAAATCAAGCAATTTAGGATAACCTGTACAGGTTCATCGCTGCTTTCATAGGCGACTATGGATTCTGATTTAGCTCTTGTCACCCTCAGGTGGCGACCAGAGTAAACTGATGAATGTTCTGCAAATATATTGCGCTATAGAAAGTTGATAAGTAAGCTGAGAGGTACGAAAAAGAAATCGTCGTCAACAAAGCAAAAAAGTCTCCATATAGATTGATCTGTAAATAAAATGATTCATCTAAGAGGAAAAGAGGGTCATTCGGCCGCAATCTCTTAAGGGCATGAGGCCGTAGGCGGTCGCCCACGCCCAGTTACGCCACTGAAAATGGTAAGACTATTAGAAAATCTGCTATCCGACAGAAGGTTCCATGATTTTGACGATAATGAACTCGATAATAATAGTTGTTATTTCGAATCTTCAGATAATGGTCTCCCACAGGGTTCAGTTCTAGCACCTCTTCTATTCAATTTACATGTGTGTGACATTCCATGTACTTCTTCGGAAAAATTTATTTATGCTGATGATTTTGCTCTGGCTTTCTATCATTCTAGTTTTCAAACAATAGAAAGTCCTCGTTCCGCACATTTGAATATCTTAAAAAATTATTTTTCTAAAGTGACGTTTGAGCTCAAGAAAATTGAGAGTCACCTTCGGTTCTTCACCCGTGAAACATAATTTCAACCATAGATACCTGGGAATCCAACTTGATTCCTCTCTAAATTTCAACGCCCATTTAGTTGATCTGCGTGTGAAGCTTAAACTGGAAGCAATATTCTTCAGAAACTAGCTGGTTCATCATGGGGCGCTAGCTTTGATTTTTTCTGCTGCTTCACTTAAAAAAAAAAATATGCACAACTGAATTTTTTCATGAGGATTATCACTGGTACTGTCAAATCTATATCTACTCCTCTCTAGTTAATACCTTACATTTCTTAGCATGGTTTCCAACTGACAATTTTTTCAAATATGAAATCAACTTGGTATATTTCTTAAAATCCACGTTTTCTTTAACATTGAGTGTTGCCTTCAACATAGAATATATTGCCAGTAATGGAAGGCTTCAGCTTCTTAGACTTCCCTGCAAAATATGCCAACACCACATTTTCGGATATTTTACTGTCTTCATTTGCTTCACACCACTCTTTAAATTGCGGATATGCATTTTCATACTGGCGCCTCGATTTCTACGGTAAAAGATTTGAAATAACTGAATCTGTCAAGTTAGATGGGGTACTACTTACCTCATCGTCGCTCGAAATTTCCATTATTCACAATTATAAATATCACACCCGAAATTGATGCTAATAAAAAGTTACTGCAAATTAATTATCAAGAACTATCACTTTGAAATAATTGTCAACAAATGTTATTTTATTTCCATAGTTTCAGCCAGTTCAATATTCTTTTTCATATCAAGCTAAGCATGTCACTTATGTTAGAATAATATTTTTGACGTTTGTAGAAAAAAGTTTGTTCGCATCTCATGCGCGAAATACTTTGGTGATCTCGACTATTTTTCTAGTTCTCGATCACCACAGTAGCATTTCGCGCAATAGATACAAAAATAACTATTCTGGGTGGGGACTTTAAAAATAATTCATTTTATTTTAAATAATTGTTTTTTTCTGCTTCTGTCTTTTTTCATTTGAGATCAAGAATTGCGAGTCGTTTTGTGAAGAATCTGATTATCTGAGTCCACAGAAGGATAATATGAAGATGTTCTCTCGAATCACGCTGATGTCTGTCAATATTTCTCTGATATTGAATATTGAATATTTTTAGTTAATTTTGATTTCACGGGCGAGGTAAGGGTTTTTTTCATCTGAAGTTTTTCCTTTTTCTCATTTAATCATACTGCAGGTCTGTATGGTTTTCCTGTGTTGCACTTACCTCAGCTAGTTACCATTTTGTTTCAATATGTATTGTATTATTTTAACTCTCAGAATGAAAAAAATTTTAACACACAGTTTTCTCTCGACCAGGAGGGGTTTTTCAAATTTTGGTTTGGCCATCCAAAGAATGAAAATTGGGATTCTTGAAGCTACGAAAACAACTATAGGACCTTCTCATCTAGCGCACAAAGTCTCTCACAAAAGAGCTTGAATTTCAAGAAAAAAGATAATTTCTTCTGAACAAATTATTTTCCAAATGATACCTACACTATTGACAAAAACGACGAACAACTTTCTCAGCATATTCTTGAATGGAATTGCGAAACCTTTGAAATGTCTTACTTCAAAATCAGTGGTTGCCACGCCCATTGACGGTATGATTATAAATCCCAGAATTCGCAGTCAAAAACTGCCAGAAGATTAACTTGTCTGAGCACTTTCTAGAGTTTACTTTAGGAAATATAAGGTTGGAATGTTATACGTGCGACGCGACACTGTATAATGTGCTCTGAAACAAAAAAAAATTATGATTCTTTCTGAGTCTTAATCAAATATTGTTTCCATATGGAAAGATGAAACTTAATGATCTATCAGAGCAAGGAAACCTCTTGTGACCATAAACTGTTGATTTTTCAACATTGTAGCATAAACAGAAACGGAGATAATGAACAACCTTGATATCGCCCAAATTCAAATTTTGTTCTGTAACTCTAGAACAAAAGAAGATAGAATACCGCAGTTGATATCATACGAAAAAGCCCTAGTATCCACAAATTGGCCCAATCGTGCAAATATTCGTCATTTTTTCCATCGGAGACCGCTGAATCAGAGGCAGGAATAACAGTTGCATTGAAAATATTGCAAATAAACATTCAGTGTCTATCAAATAAGCTTAACAGTCTTCAGGTGTTTTTGGCGACTGAGAAGCCTGATATTGTCAGCATTGTGGAACATTGGTGCAATAAAGATAACATAAACTTAATGGTTATTCCAGGGTACGTACAAACTTCGTATTTTTGTCGTGTGTCGAACAAGAACGGGGGCTGTGTTATTTATGTGAAAAGTGGATTACAAGCCTCTGACCTTAACTTTTCCCGATTATCCATGGAAATGAATTGTGAAGTGTGTGGGGTGAAGTTTATCGCTGGTGACCTCAAAATGGGAATTCTAAGTGTCTACAGACCACCTTCAGGTGATCTCAGTTTATTTTTAAATAGGATAACTTATGTTGTACAACAATGTTTAGAGAAATGTGGGGACCTGAACATTGATTTTGTTAAAATGAGTTCTAGGCCGAAATGTCTTTTTCAGGATTTTCTGGATTGTTTTGATTTGTACATAACATCGCTTGAACCAACAACAGTATTTACTGATAGTAAAGGGAAAACATCTAGTTCAATCTTGGACTATATTTTGAGTAATGCAGAAAAAAATTCTTGTAAAACCACTGTTTATGAAGCAAATCTTGCTGATCACAAAGTTTTATCGCTTGAGTATTCTACTACTATTCCTTTCAAAACCGTAGTTAATAACAAGACACAGTTTCATATTACTCCATATAATCTCAATAATGTTAATATTCGTATTCAAAACACTAGCTTTATGGAAATATACTCAGATTGTGACATAAATATAAATTTTGACTCTTCTCTTGAAACTGTCAAGTCAATTTTTGAAGAATGTTGTCCATTGAAGCGCACTAGTAGTAATAATATCTCAAAGAGCTGGATAACCCCAGAAATTAGACGTTTCAGCATTTATTTAAAAAATCTTCATTGGATGCATTCTAGGTTGAAGTCGCAGCAGTCATTACTAATCTACAAATCTGCGAAAATTTATTATAATCACCTTCTTGACGGCACTAAGAGGCGATACTATGAAAACCTAGTCGAAAATTCTCACCAGAAAAATAAGACAGTATGGGACTTGGTGAATGTTGAAATTGGCAAATCACGTAATTCTCATGAAAGAATATCTTTGAATGTGAATGGAAACATATGTATGGAGTCGGGTCAGGTGGCTGCAGCTTTTGGGAATTATTTTTCTACTGTAACCCACAACAAACTCCTTGAGTTTTATGGAAAAGTGCTCTCACAATCATGCACAGGTTCGAAAATACTGAGCGTGAATTTCTTTTTCTATCCAGTCACGAAAGATGAAGTTGTAAATGTTATCAAAGCACTCAAAAACAAAAAGTCTACTGGTGTTGACTCCATTTCAGTAAAGGTTCTCAAATACATTGCCGATTCTATTGCTGCTCATTTAGCTCATTTGATAAATTCATCTATTTCATCTGGAAAATTTCCAGATATTTTGAAGTTAATAATTATCCCTGTATTCAAGAAAAACGATCCGTACAACATCGCTAATTATAGACCCATATCGATTTTGAGTAATTTTTCGAAAATCTTTGAACGGGTAGTTTTCAATAGAAGAATGTATGAATTCTTGAATAGATTCAACATTATAACAGAATCCCAACATGGATTCAGGCCTCGTCGGTCGACACAAAGTGCGGCGTTTCAGTTTGTTGAGGGTGTCTACAAGAGTTTGGATGACGGTCTCTGCGCTGCTGGAATTTTCTTTGATCTGTCACGAGCATTTGATTGCTTAGATTTCCGTTTTATGTTGAGTAAGTTTTATTATGTTGGGTTCAGAGGCATATTTTTGGATTGGCTTGAAAATTATTTAAGCCGTCGCGTTTTTTCGGTGAAGGTAGGAAACACATATTCTGACGAGTATGGTGTTGATATGGGAGTTCCTCAGGGCTCGGTGCTGGGACCCCTACTCTTTTTACTATTTATAAATGATTTACCGGACGATGTCATTGGGGCATCGATTGTTCTTTTCGCAGACGATAGCTCATTACTTGTTACAGCACGGAGCTCTGAGGAACTCAGGTTATTGGTTGCGTCGGTTTTCCGGATGTTTACTGACTGGTGCCGAACGAATGCGTTGATGGTGAACATGGACAAGACTGATCTAATATATTTCTCACTGAATAAAATGAATCGGGATCACTTGATGATATCCCATCATAACGTTTCTATAATGCCAAAGGAATTCACGAAATTTTTAGGAATATATATGGATGAGGGTCTGCGCTGGGGCCAACATATTGACATTGTGTGTAAAAAATTGAATGAGTCTTATTTTGCAATATCTAAAGTGAAAAAATTATTTCACTTAAAATGTCTCATAAATGTTTACTATAGTCTTTGCTACCCTCATTTGTCCTATAATATATTGGTATGGGGTAGTTCATCTGAAATGAATAGAGTTTTCATCTGCCAGAAAAGAATAGTCAGGCTAATGTTCAGTTTACATCCACAATCTTCTTGTAAACCTTTCTTCATTGCGAATGGGATCATGACACTAGCCTGTGTGTATATATATAGATGTCTAATTTATGTTAAGGAAAATGAGAGTGATATGATAAGATTATCTAGTCACCATCACTACTCCACAAGAAATAATCATACTCTAATGATTCCCAATCATAGAACATCTAGATTTGAACGTTCACCATCTTATCAAAGTGTAAGATTTTTCAATCATTTGCCAACTTCCATTAAAGTATCAAACTTAACGAAATTCAGGAAAAGCATAAAAGATATACTGCTTAGCAGAAGTTATTATTCTGTCTCAGAATATTTGAGTGATGATTCATTGAAATCATGTGGACGGTGACATTCAGTATGAATTAGTTATTCGAGATTGATTATGTATATTGACTTGTCCTATACTTACTTTGTACAGTCTAAAAGGATCAATAAACTTTATTATTATTATTATTATTATTATTATTATTAGTTTTCTGCAAAAGTAGATCCAGATGTGCCATTCATTTCAGCCTTGAGCGATCACGGCTGAAAAGTTGTTGTTCAGAAATTCAGGGATCTCCCCATACAACCCCCTCTTACGTCTGAACGGCCCTTCATTTTCTAACCCTAAACGGAAAATCACGGTAGGGCGTAACACCTGAAGCGCTTCTTCAGTATTCAAAGAAGGTTATGCAGATGGAATCGATTATGCAGATGAACCTCCAGACATCTGTCCGAGTTCTTGCGATCATGTTTGTTTGGGATTGCCCCGATATGGGACGCCATAATCCGGGATCATCATATTTGACTCTCATCGGGGCCATCCCACCTCGATTTATGCGATAGAAAACATCGATATTATCCTCACTTTAGGGTTTAGGAGGTCGCGGTGATAACGTGGAATTCTAGGGGTGTCTGGAAGGATTCAACTGATGGAGTAGTCTTATAAGGGGAATTCTTTCGTCATTAGAGGAAATATTGATTAATGGAGAAATGCAGACGGGGAAAAGACGACATACACTGAAAAATAAAAGGAAAACATCATAAAAAACATCTAAATATAAACAACAAAAAACGATAATAATAGAAGAAAAATAGATGAATCATAATTAAGTGATAAACGAGGAATCATTTTCAATTAACAAATCAAAACCATGTTGGAGAAGTTGCAATTTGAAGAAAATGAAATGGTTATTTTCGTCCCTTTCTGACCGACTTCAAAAAGAGGAGGTGTCAATAAGTCTGTATGTTTGTTTTTATAATGTTTTTTACCTCGGAACGTCGCTCAGAACTTTCGACTGGGTAAACCGGATCTGATGATTTTTTTTATTCGAAAGCTTGTGGTTGCGGTTGGGCTCTATTTTAATTTTGTTCAGTCCTGACAATAGTGTCTATGGGAAAACCAGATGAAGGCCAAGCAAAGTGGCATGAAAAAATGGTGTGCCTGAAAATAATTGGTGGAGTTCGACAAAATGTTTTAATGATGTATTTAGGCATGTTATGTTATTTTTTTGAGTTTTACTCAAATTTTCTAGTATAGCGTATGTCGCGACTCTTAAAAAACCTTAAGAATTATTTTAAAATAACTCCTAGGCTAAGCACTTTATTATATAAAATAGTGTTCAGCATCAAATTCTGCTTCTGAAAAGTACTACGACATTATATTTTGAACAAGTAGTCTCATGGAAATCATACGTCGAAATATGGCAAACTTTCACACTTTTTGAAAAATTATATTTTCTCACTATAAAAAGTAAAATAGCTATGAAACTACTAGCTTCAGAACGAAATATCATAGAATAAGAGTTGTAGACCATCATATTGGGATAAAAACGTAACCTCACATCTCCAAACCACAATGTAAATCGCGAAGTAGCTCATCCTGCTCAGGATGCTGATCATTTGATCGTAGCTAGGACACTGAACTTCTTGAAATTTTGACTGATTAAGCCCCTATGTGTATACACATTTTTTTAGTAGGCTCTGTTCTTTCTGCGTTGCACTACAAGTTCTCCTCTGTTTCGAAAAACAACATATTATTCCTTCATGCTTTTAATAGCTGCGACACTACGTCGCAATTCCTGAAGGAGTTGGAAATCAACTGAAATCCTCTAAAAGCAGAAGAATTGTTTAGCAAACCTGATGCTTCTGCCGATAAGGTCGACGAGGCATAGAAAAAATGCATAGCAGCCCTTTATAGATATTATTTCAAAATCAAATGGTGATAAGTGATTTCATACTTGGTATTTCCACCCCTTGCGTTAATTACAGCTCGGCAACGACGGTTCATACTCTAAATGAGTGATCTTTAAATGTTCTGATCTAATCCTTCCCAGATTTCTCCGAGTTGGATTCCTAAGTCAGACTTGTATTGAGGTTGTCCCAAGCCTACATACTCAACCGGATTGAGATCTGGACTTCTTGCTGGCCATTTCATTCGAGAGACTTCAACCTCTTCAAGGTACTCCTGAACGATGCGCGCACGGGTCTGGCATTATCGTCCATAAAAATGAAATTTTCACTAATGTATGGGGCGAATGGTACTAAATGCTCTTCAAGAATGTTCCTTATATACTTATCAGCATTAATAGCTCCATTATCAACAACCACTACGTCTATGCGAGCAGTCAAAGATATTCCACCCCATACCATAATCGATCTTCCCCCGAAACTAGTAGTATTCAGGAAATTGCACTGAGCATATCCTTCATGTGGACGTCTGAGTACAAGGGGACGTTGATCACAATGGTAGAGGTAGAATCTAGACTCATCTGTGAAGAGAACTCTTTCCCAATCGGCCGCTTCCCAATGGATATGCTCTCTCGCAAAATCCAAACGCACCCTTAGATGGGCTGTGGTAAGAGCTGGGCCTCTTGCCGCGACACGAGGTCTTGAATCATATTCTGTGAGGCGATTTATTATTGTCTAAGTGCTAATTTGCACCCCATGAGTTGGCTCAAGCTGAATTTGAAGGAGGCGAGCGGTTGCAAACCGTTGTCTCAACGAATAAACTCTCAAGTAACGTTCTTGAATGGCAATTGATACCAGTGGTCTACCCTGTCCTGGTCTTCGGACATTCATACCTGTCTCCCTGAATCACTGCAACATTCTGGACAGACTTGTATGGAAAACTCCAAACGTTTCTGCAATTCTTGTGTATGTCCACCCTTCTCCCCACTAAACTACCGGTTGGGCACATTCCTCTTGGGTCGAATTGCGTGTTTCGCGTTGCATAGCGATCGAGTGTAGAAAATCAAACGAAAGAAAAACTATTGATCACTGGAATTGATCGAGAACAACTGATTTTAGAATAGAGCTAATACGTTCAAAATCTGATAATATCTTTTATTTTATTCCTGCTGGGAAAAAACATATGTATTGAAGAAAAACGTTGAAAGTGGATACCATATGCATGCATAATTCTGATAAAAATAATTATCATTGTGAACACCTTCAGTTGTAGAATAAATTTGAGATTTCCATAATGTGCGTTAATTTTTTTGTGTAGTGTATTTCGGTACGAATTTGATTGACTTTTCAGTTGGTAGTCTGATATATCTCATTTTATTTCAATCATTGCTCATTATTTGTTATTCATAGGATTATGTTAATTCAGATTCGAAGTTCGTAGGTACCATCTTAGCTCTATGTGTGATAAAAATTCACTTTCATCTTCTGAAGTCTGTTTCGTTTTTCATTTTTAGAATTTCTTTTTCGAGAAAACTTCATGAAATCGAAACGTCGAAGAATCTAGGACCTAAATGGTATGGTGCCCTAAACCAAAAATAACATAACGATACAATTATATGCAGAAAAAAATAATCTTATAGGTACTCCGAAAATGTTCAGACAGATTTATACAAAAATAGCTTCAAAATTGACTGAAAAATCAGTCAATATTCCAAATATCCAAATTTAAACATTGTACAAGATTGTTGTTCAACCTGGTTGGACATCTATAGATCCCTTGGGAGCTCTAGATCTTAGTTCATCTCTATCGTTATTTTTTCTTCTCGCTTCTTGTTATATACTGAAGGGGGTTTTATCGTAAAATGGGAGGATTGTGTTTTCATAAAGTGAAGCATTCAAGTGAAGTCCATCGGGTTGGGGCGGAAGGAGGTTTAGGTACAGATGTCGATGTGAAAGGCTCGGAAATATATTAGGGTCGAATTTTCGGACGGATTTCAGAAGATAAAATTCAATGGACGCAGTTAGGAAGAGAGAATTTTCATAGCAAGGGATGAAGAGCTATTTAGGTACATCTGAAAGGTTTCCTATACGGATAGTGGCGACCCGTGGTCATTCGAACCGAGAAGGTTTAAATATTTAGGAGCTTTGGATTCAACTCCTCTCAGTCAATAAATTTTATTTTCAATGTAGTAAGGAGTGAAACATTCAGATAATAATTTCCAATGAAATAAAAAAATTCTCCAATATCTTCACCCTAGCCCTTCTAACACCTTTATTCGAAGTCTTGCTTCTATTATTTACTAGCTGGCCGGCGAACTTTGTTTCGCCTCAGAGATTCATGAAGTTGTATCAACAAAACTGGTACTTTTTCAAGTAGAGGGCAAATAAGACAGAATTAAAGTACAAAATGTACAAGAAATTTAATTACATTGAAATAGATAGGTATGTACATTGTTATTTACATGAATAGACTTCACTTTATTTAAGCGGTACCTTATAATTATTCAAGAATTGTCTCATTTTTGTACCTTATGATGAACAACATTTTTAGTTTCTTCGTCATGAAATTTTCCGTAGTGTTCGGAAGAAAGAAAGGTGTGATAATACATGGACTCAGATGCGTTAATATTATTATTAAATATAGTTCACCGAATTTATATGAAATATAATACTTACACGAAAACGCTATCAACCTGAGCGACATCTACTGGCGTTATTCGCAAGAAGGAAAATTATTTCCTACTTTTTTTCCTTTTCATCAAATTTTTCATTGTTTTGATGTATTCTATGTTAACCCCACCGTAGAAAAATTCAAGAAAAAAACTTTCATAACAAACAGTTTATCCATGGTTATAAATGGTGTTAACAATAATATGGCCGACTGAGTTTTATATATTAAGATGATAAAAAACCCACAAAACAATTCACAATGAAATTGGAACAAAATTAAATACTTTCCTTTGTAGGTATTCAGATGACAAAATTGAGATTGAAACTGATTCCTGGATACCATGAAAAATTAATTTTTCAAGAGAATCTTCTTGCTTTTCAGTTAAACTTGATTCACAATGGTACGTAACTCAAAAGTAACGTACCTCATATGTAAAAAATCAAAGTTGAAACTAAAAAATTCATACGAAAATAGTCACAATAAGTTCAACTCTGCGTTTGAATTCTATGAATCCAATGTGAATGTAGAAATTACGCCACATATTGTGAACACTTTTATTCTTATTAGGTATGACTTCTACAGGGTGTCCGGGAATAACTCTACATACTCTTACCAGAGATAGACTTTCACTAGGTGATTACTGATTGACTATAAAAAATAAATTTCTAGATTTCCCTAGAAAGCTACAGGGTGATTTTCCAACTTCATGGAAATACTTAGACCATCATAAAATCCAACCTTATTGACGGATAATATTGAAACTTAGGAGGTTATTGGCACATGCTAAGGCCGAGACAGAAAGATATCAATTATTTCATTATTCCAGGGCCGGACTCATAAATCTTCATTCGAAGTGTTGGGGGTAAAACGAACACTTTGTATTTCGAATTACAAATAATTGATTCACTTTTTAGAAAAAAGCTGAATTATGCTTCAATTTGTGATATCGCTCAAAGTTGTCACATAAACAATTATTTTTTTATGAATTTTGGATTTGGATAAAGTTCGAAAAATTGAATTTTTCACTATGAAGAGAAATGAAAATCTCTTGTTTGAATACAAAATGCGAAAGTATTAGTAGAAATTTTTCGAAAAAGTTCAGAGCTTCAATAAGCACATTCCATTACGAAACAAAAACAAATGAAAGAAACTAAAATACAGTAAAGAATACCTAATAAAAATGAAAATAGGAGCGAATAAATTGCTGAGTCAACGTTATTTCAAAAGTGGTTCGAAATGGTAACCATTAGCTTGTATACATTTCTCTTGCCGATTTACTAATTCAGTTAGAGGTTTTTACATTGGAAGAAGTGTCACTTTGGTTTATATCTTTGTTGTCGAACACCCGGTATACATACGAATAATTTTGAAATATGCTTATGTATACCCCTATACACTTAACCAATTTTTTTTGATATACCTTCATTCACTCCATCGCAATGAGATCCGAGTCTGGGGGTGGCAAACAAATGATTATAGTCTTCCTCACCTTTAGTAACTTTTTGAAAAGAATTTATTATTTATTTTTGACCTCCACAAGATGACTAAGTCCTGTTCAGGTAAATTAATTCTATTTTTCGAACTTTATCCAAATTCAAAAGTTCATAAAAAATAATTGTTGATGTGACAACTTTGAGCGATATCACAAATTGAAGCATAACTCACCTTCTTTCTAAAAAGCGAATAAATTATTTGTAATTCGAAATACAAAGTGTTTGTTTTACCCTGAACACTTCAAATGAAGATTAATGAGTCCGGCCCTGGAATAATGAAATAATTGATATCTTTCTGACTCGACCTTAGCAGGTGTCTATAGCCTTCCAAGTTTCAATAATATCCGTCAATGAGTTTGGGTTTTATGATGGTCTAAGTATTCACATGAAGTTGGAAAATCACCCTGTAGCTTTCTAGGGAAACCCAGAAATTAATTTTTCATAGTCAATCAGTAATCACCTAGTGAAAGTCTATCTCTGGTAAGAGTATGTACAGTTATTTCCCGGACACCCTGCATAGTTTATATGTTTGCTTTTTAAGTCTGTGTTGAGTAACTTTCAAGAATTGTCCATTGTGAATAATACATCAAAAATATTATTGTAATAATCATCAAACTGACACTTTCACAATTATGTAAAACAACGAATTGATTCATTTTCTTGATTCCACGAAATCACCAAAGAGAACACTGATAACTTCAATCAACTTCGGCTCACAATTTCAAAGGTTCGTCCTCGGAAAAATAATTCGAATCAGAATCATCTACTCACAAAACTCCGTGCAATCAGACGAGCTCGTGCTTTTCCCGTTCGAGATTTTTTTATTCGAAATGTGTCATTGACGTCTCCAGATAAAGCGAACTTCGGCGAAACGTGAATAAATTTCCTTCTGGAAGGTAATAAGTGGAAAACGTGGACTGAAAGAAAATGTCAATTCATGGCAGTTTCACTGATAAAGCTTATTTACTTTTCAATTGATGCTTTCGAGATGGCTCCCTGCTGTTTCTTCCTTATCTGCTCTGCTTGTTTGGTGTGTAAAAATGATCTCACGTTGGCATTTTTATCCGGATGTATATTTCGGGGAGGTTTTTATCAACGCAGAACCTTGGATGAATTTTCAATTATAATTCTTTTGTCGTTTTGAATAATTTTTAATGAACAGGGTGTTGATACCTGAAATACAGCTAGACTGCTCCACAAGAGTTTGTGATATCGTCTTAAATCGTTTTGAAAAGTATGTAATCTTCGAGAAAATCACTATAGAATCATTTAAAACTCAATAAGAACTTGAATCGATCCAATAAGAATAATTATTCGACATTTCGCCTGTTTTTTGAAGTTTGGTTTTTTGCATATTCAGTTTATCAACGGCTTCGATTTGAAACGAGTTTTCTGAAAATGCCAAGAGGTAAATTAACGCTGAGGCTAATAGGACTATCGGAATGCAACAGGGTGGCCTAACTGAGGTTGTTGTAACGGAAAGGCTCCAAGTCAGCCAAAGTGCGATATCTCGACTTTGGCAATAGGTTCAGGGAGACAGCTTCCATGTTGGAAAGACAAAGGCTTGGTATGCGGCGAAAAACAACACCTGCTCAGGATCGTTTCATCACCAATTCAGCGAGAAGAAAGCCTACATCTTCGTGTAGAATGCTAAGGAATACTCTTCAAAATGCAGATGGGGTCCATCAGACGACGTTTGAGAGAGATGAATCTAGGTTCTAGACGTCCATTAAGAGCAGTTCCATTAACGTGGCTCTAACCGTCAAAGACTGGAATGGGCAAGGCAACATATCAATTGGATGAATCCAGATATGGACGATTTTCAGATTCCCGGAGAATACGGGTAAGAACAATCCCATGCATACCCCGTAATCGTCTATATGTCCAAGAAGTCCATCCATTTCGGGGGAGTAGTGTTATGGTCAGGGACGGGATATGTTTCAACGGGCGCACAGATCTACACATTTAATCTGAGAATATGACCGCCTTAAATTATAGGGAGCATGTCATTTACAATTTTCACGCTGCTTTTGATGAAACTTTTCAATTTCTAGACGATAACGCTAGACCGCACCGTGCAGCCATAGTTGAGAAGCGAGGAGCTTGGTATTCCACATTCACCATTACCTCCGCACTCACCAGATTTGAATTGCATAGAACATGCATAGGATATGCTCTAAAGAAGATTAGATACCTAATCATCAACTTACACCAGAATTCCTAAATGATCTGAGAGAGTTTCTGCCCCGTTTATGGAACCAAATTCCTCAAGAAATGTTCTAAAACCTCGTGTGTAGTATTCAAAGAAGATGTCAAGCTCCTGTTGATGCCCGTGAAGGCCATACATTGTAATTATAGTCTTAAAATGCTTGAATTCTCTGGGAATAAAATTTCGTTATGTAATTCGATTTTTTTTAAACACCTAGTATACGCTGCAGACCGACAGGTTTGAATTGATTTTATTTCCTGCAACTTGAAATCATATCAATACGAATTTTCATCAACAAATCTCATTTGAAATATATTTTTCTGCAATTTAAGCCAATATCCCTAACTCATGTGGAGCAGTTCACAAGACAGCGTGCGAATCTTATTTCGTGAAAGAACTGGTCTGAAAGATAACCTTGGATCATATTCAAGAATAATAATAATAAAGGTCTTTATTCAATAAAGTTTATACTCTCTTACAATATTCAAGAAAGTTTCGAAAAGGCGAGATCCAGTACACCGTATTAAGTGTACTGTTCAATCTCACCTTATGATTCATTGATGAAATGAAATTTAAAAAAAAACAATCATAAATACATCATAACAATTAACAATGCATATACTAGTTATGTATCTACCAAAAAAAATCGAAGAAAATCACAATGTTAAAAAAAAACTAATGAAAATTGGAATATCACTCCAACAGAGTTGCCTTGCTCATTCATAAGTTTGCTGAATATCATAGCTCTTAGACGTTGAATGTTATCAACCGCCCTGATCTCAACAAATAAATTGTTAATGCAAAACGTAACGTAATATAAAAATGATCGTCTGAATAGCTCTGTTGTAAATACAGGCGGGGTAAGTGTTCCTTTGAATCGAAATTATGAACATTAGATCGGAAGGTTATCTTGTTGTAAAGGTATGGAGAAGTTCGGTTAATAACTATTTCCATGAATAACAAAGAAGCATGGAGAGATCTTCTTCCCTCCATGTTGAGCCAATAAACAATGTATGACTAATTCTGTCAAACTTTCTAATGCCGAAGATCAGTCGCAGTCGAGAGTTCTGAAGCTTCTGTACTTGCTTCATATCACTTTTTCCCCCAATGTTTCTCTATCGTGTAGAGGATTCGTAGCATGCCGTGGGCCTTTTGTAAGCAGATAGAGATGTGGTCAGTGAAGCGCAAGTCAACATCTAACCAAACCCCCAAATCCTACACTCGGTCACATAGTCGAACAACATCCGATCCAATTTCAATAGAGTGATTTTCACAAAGAAATTCCATCCTTTCTCTTTTATTCCCAAAGAGAATGGCTACGGTCTTATCCTTATTGAGCTGCAGACAATGTTTGAAAGATATGTCATTAATAATGTCCAAGTCATGAAATAATAAACTTTACAAACTGTGATATGTACATGATAAAAAGAATCGGCCCTAAAATGGACCCCTGTGGTACTCTCTTGCATAATTTCCAAAAAGATGATATCCTATCATTCGCAATATTCGTTTATGGATTATAGGGACCCTACTAGTTTTTGAAGATTTTTCTCATAGGAGATAAGTGACTGAATACTGAGCTGTAAAAAATATTGATCAATGATGACATGGGAAGCAAGTGTCTTACTCTAATACTTATAGCAAAAAATTAGCTGTTTTATGTACTACAGGCAGAATCAATGTGACTGAATCATCTTGAATTATGAAGATCCAGAAACCAATATCGATAAAAAGACCAATTTTTATGAGTTATATTACCTTTAAGAAAAAACCGGGATACAAGTTCAAGATGAAATCCTAACAACTCTTCTCTTTGCCGATGACCAGGCAATTGTAGCAGGTGACGAGAGCGATGTCGATTATATGTTCAGAAAACTGAAAGAGGAGTACAAAAGATGGGGGTTAAGTGTTAATGAGAGTAAAACGGAATATTTGAGGATAGGAGACACAAATGAGGAAGACCCTGACTTACAAATACATAAACTCAAAAGATGCAGAGAATTAAAATATTTGGGAAGTATCATTTCGGAGGATGGAACAACAAAGAAGGATATTAGAAATAGAACACAGCAACGTAGGAGGGCTATTCGATTGTTGAACTCATTACTGTGGTCAAGCAGCATGAAACTCAAGACAAAAATGACAATCTTCACGACAGTTGTAGAACCTATTTTAACTTACGGATGTGAATGCCGGCAACTTCCAGAAAAAGAGAAAAAGATCATAGAGACAGTGGAGATGGACTTCTTGAGAAGGTCTTGTAGAATTTCCAGAATGCTACATATTAGAAACGAAGAGATAAGAAGGAAAACGAGTTATTACAACAGCAGAACGAGTGGAAACGAGACAATTAATATGGTATGGGCACGTTATGAGGATGGATGATACACGATGGCCGAGGAGGGTTTTGGAGTACATACCCCAAAGCAGAAGAAGGAGAGGAAGATCAACAACCCAATGGAGAGAAGGAAGATTATGAGAAATAGAGCGATTGATGAAGATGAATGGAATGATAGAGAGAATTGGCGAACGAAATGCGGGATGCGGCATAGGCTCTAGGACCACCCTCTATAATTGGTAATGATTATATAGATTAATCCCATTCAATGTTACAAGAGGAAAGATACGGTAAAGAAATATTCATACGATTCATAAATTTAAAGATCAAAAATACGGACAGATATCCCTTCCGATCAAACTCTCCTCAACAAACCCCCAATTATTTTTCCCCACACCGCTCGATTAATTCCCCCTTCGTTCGCGACGAATTTAATTCAATTTCGAAATCCGTGGGATAATCGGATGGACCCGGTTCTTCCCCCAAGACTTCTCCATCTCCCCGCCGAATCCACCAGATCCGCAAATTTAAAACTCAAACAAGACTCTTAACTGAGACTGGGCGTGATCTCCCGGTTGGAAAGTTCCGGGGAAAATTGTCAAGAAGATAATTATGTCAGGTTGGATCTTATCCCGCCACTTAAACTTGCGATAAGTTCGATCCAGATACCGCGTCCTGCAGGGTTCATCGAGTGCTCCATATTGAAAAGTTCGCTGGGGGCGGAATTAACGCCTGCTTGATGTGAAATGTGGGATTAGGTTGGGAATTCTTGTTTCCGGGTTCGTGATGCAAATGTAGTCAGTCACAAAAACTTTAGTGTAACGAATTTCATCAATATGCAGGGAGTAATTTCACATACTAAACGTATGTAAATGGCCTGAGCAACGATTATAGAGAAGGAAGATTGGAAAAGAGATACGTGAGCGCCATCTATACTCTCAGACGTAGTCTAGAATTCCGAAATGTGTCTGTTCGGTCGAATTTCCAAATTAAGTTGTCTGCTGGTACGTGTTGCATGGTGAAGAAATGTTGTAGGGATTCATCCTGAACTATCATTTCTTACATCTTAATAGCTTTGTTCGCGGGTCGAGTTTCGAACCATTGCAGAACTCTATTCAAGACATTGTATGGAATAGCTTTCTAAACTGTGCTCAAGCGCAGATCGACTTTCATCGATAACGAATCGGTTCCAAGAGTTCCGGGGTTGAAGCAAGAATTGGTAGTTCCAAATTGATTCCTACCTGAGTTTTATTCGTTGTTGTGTCTCGTAAATGTGAGACATATCTTTTATTCATACTTAATCGTCAAAGAACGGAGATCTTGAGGAAATATCAAGAGTTGATGAAGTCCCAAGAATATAGCATATTTCGAAGAGGTGTTCTTAGACTTGACCGATGCACAATTATTCAACATTTTCGACTGGCCTATATAGCTAAGGAATTTTATCATGAAAATAAACACACAGACCTTTTTTGCTTTCAAGAACGTTCGCAGTGAAGTTAGGTCAAAATCTGTTCGGAAATATAGCCTAGTTTACTAATTCTGGACTTGGTAACGAACCGGTTCGGAATTGGACCCGCGAACAAACCTAATATACAGAGTGGCCATTTGAAAACGAAACAGACGAGATTACAGACGAAATAAATTGTGTCGATAGAAATGCTCGGACAGGTCGATTTCTGTTTCGAGGGGAACAACTTAAGATGTAGGTAACGGACGCATAGCGCTTCAACCCTTGCTGCTACAACCCTCACCCCCAATTTTTGAATAGGGAAGATGGGGTGAGTGATACCTCATTTGAAAGGTATTTTTATACTGATTTCAGCACAGTAATTGTTTTTTCATTCTATGCATTAGTTCTCGAAATATTCTTGACTAAGCATTTGAAAATGAAGTGGTGTTTTCATGGCACTTGTAATGTTTTTTTGGGAAAAACCTTTCAAATGAGGTATCACTCACCCCATCTTCCCTATTAAAAAATTGGGGATGAGGGTCATCTTAAGTTGTCCCCCTCGAAACAGAAATCGACCTGTCTGAGCATTTCTATCGAAAAAATTTATTTCGTCTGTAATCTCGTCTGTTTCGTTTTCAAATGGTCACCCTGTATTTCGAGAACTAAGCATAAAATGAAAAAACAATTACTGTGCTGAAATCAGTATAAGAATACCTTTCAAATGAGGTATCATTCACCCCATCTTCCCTATTCAAAAATTGGGGGTGAGGGTTGCAGTAGCAAGGGTTGAAGCGCTATGCGTCCGTAACCTACATCTTAAGTTGTCCCCCTCGAAATAGAAATCGGCCTGTCCGAGCATTTCTATCGAAAAAATTTATTTCGTCTGTAATCTCGTCTGTTTCGTTTTCAAATGGCCAACCTGTATATCATCCAATGGGGAGTACTAACAGAGATCGATAGAGTATTCATAATGCAGAAGAGGATTATACGTCTGATATTCAATCTGAGACCTAGAGATTCCTGCAGGGAAATCTTCAAAAATCTCAAAATTCTCACTCTTCCTTCCATATATATATTGAATTGTCTTTTATATGTGCGTTCAAACTTGCACAATCTCAGGAGGTGTTCAGCTTTTCATAGCTACAATACCAGGCATACTAATACTATCAATGTTCCCAGACACTTCACCTCTAAATTTGAATCTACGCCTACTCTCGCGGGTATCTCTTACTACAATCACTTACCTGATAGATTCAAGAATACGAATTCGAAGCAGTTCAAGGTTAATACTAAGCAATTGCTTTTTTCTCGAAGCCTCTATAGCACCGCTGAATTTTTTTCAAATAAACTTGTTTAATATTTTGTTATTGGAAGTGCTTATATGTGTATAATTATGTAGTTTATTGTTATCTTGACATATCCTATGTATCTTTGTGATATCTAAAAGGACGAATAAAGTTATTATTATAATTATATAAAACTAAGTAGGCCATTTTGTTGGTTACACCATTCATAACTAAAGACTGGAGGAACTGTTTGTAATGAAAAAATTTTTGTTGGATTCTCCCACGGAGGGGTTGACATAAAATACATTAAAACTTGATGAAATGGAATAGGAAATAATTTTCCTTCTTGAAATACGGTTAATAGCATTTTCGTGAGAGTATTATATTTGATATTAATTCGGTGAACTACATTTTATAATAATATTAACGCATCCGAGTCCATGTGTTATCACACCTATCTTTCTTCCTAACACTACGGAAAATTTTATGACGAAATTTTCTGAACAAATCCCCATTCTACTATCAGCACCGTTGGATCGCAATGTAAACAATTACTGCGTATTTTGAGTTGCCAAAACGTCTAAGATTTGGAATTCTAAGGTCTCCTGTCAAAGTTCGTATACTTAATTATGTTTATAATTTTGAAGTATTGAATTCAAAATAACTCTAACTTTGGTAGCCCGTGATTATAAATTGCAATTGAACTCATAAATTCAATACTTCAGAATTATAAACATAATTATGTGTACGAACTTTCGGTTACGTCCATTGAGAATCTTCATGAAAAAGAAGAAAACATCTAAGCGTCTCTGTCAAATAGGTAGCTGCAGGTTAATCTTTGGATTTGTGAAGTGAATGGTGAAAGGGTTGTCTCTGGGTCAAAGTATCACAGACAAACAGTTTCAAAATGATCGCCACGGTGAGATGATTACTTTTCCTCACGTCGCGGTTTGGAACTCCATGAATTGGAAGAGCCTTTTTTAAAATAGTTAAATTGTGTGTAAAATTAAAAATATGTTATTGTTTGAAGATTAAATGATTTGTAGTTTGTGATGCAGCTTGTTTATGTGTCGATGGCGAGCAGCCAGACAGTATCACAGACCAAGACAAAGGTTATTTCTGTTATTTGTGAAATATTCAAAGAACTATTATTCATGGACGTCTTTCTAGAGAGAGACTGTGGAACGTGAATGATAAAAAAAAATAATAATAATATGATTTCGGCAGTGCCCTAACTTGGTCCCTCTCTGTTCGTTTTATGGGATCTGCATAAGTCCTTCCTTCTCATATGTATGTTGCCTGTATTTTTTTCTACAAAAGTCACGTCACAATGAAAATAATTGTCAATTATTTGAATTCGAATTTTCTAGATGTTTTATTTCAGAGGCAATAATAATTGACAGTTGTTCTGAACAGAGATCAAATCACGGAGAATTGAATCAAGTGTTCATAGCAAAATAATAATGACACATTGCGTAGAGATATATTATTATTCTGTGATGCAGCCTACATTATACTCAATAATTCAAATTTCACATACAAACTATATATTTCATGATATATGAATGACTCTGAGGGCCATGTGCAATGCATGATATATTCCTGAAACGGGAAAAAATTGAGATTCTTTCTAAGCCATTTCAAACTATCGTTTTTTAAAGAAAAAACACAAGTTTATGTTATAGCTCAGCAAGGAAACTTATTGGAGTTAAAAAAAGTGCGTCATCTCTTCCTATTTTGCCCTAAGTCTCTATGCACCGAACGTCAACAATGACAGTACCATGTCAACGACATGTAGAATTACGTTCGCCATTAATGTGTATTATGAATAAGTGATCAAATTTGATTTGTGTGTTCTCATTTGAACTGTTTTAGATTACCTCTATTCATTGTTAGATAATGTCTATAGATGTTGTTAATATTTGTAACGAAAATCATTACAGCATTGTTTTCAGTTATATTTTTCGTTTTGTGGTTGTCAGGACTGACCTCTGATCCTATCAATTTCGAATAAAATCAATTCAAATTCCGTAATCTGTCAAATTTCGTTAGTCACACCAACTGACAAGATACAATACAAAAGTCACTAATCTGAATTTTTATTTGAATTCCGAGAGTATTTCACAAAACTTGACTGAAATGGAAAAAATAAGGTCTAATACTCGTTGCAGAAAGCAATTCCAACAAATAGAAGCCCATTCTGCAACTTGTTTTGGAATATTCTATTACACCACCATCTATGTCAATCATCTGGTAACAGTAATTTGCCAAAATCTGAATATCCCCGATTTTGAACATAGGCAAAACCAGCATAAATGTACTACTATTTCCCTTTTGTTTTATAAACGAAGTAATATAGACACATAATCTAGGTACTAAACACATTAATGGAACAACCTCACTAGTTCGTAAGTAAATACTTGTGATATTTCGAAGTTTTTTCATCCATTCGCTATCATTGTAAATTTTTAGTGATTAATATTTAAACTGATTGGCTCCTTATCTATAACTGTATATTGAAAATTTCATTATTTCAATTTTCCTTTGTTCCATAGACTGAGAGTAAGTAATTCAGCAAAAATCCCCAGAAGCAACCTCAAATAATATCGAATTGAACCAACTAAGAAAATTGGTATTTACCATTAAAGCAATCTTATATTCTTAATCATCGCAATGTTCATACTCTTCTGATGATTAATTGAACAACCCCACTTTCCTATTGGCCTAAGAGCTAATTTCAAAGATTCATCCAGCCAGATTCAGCCTCTTCCCTAATCCCAAACGAATTCCCCAGCGAATCTTACAACCCCTAAACAAGGGTTAATTCGCAATACGATAATGAATTTCGCAGGGGGCTCGTCCGCGTTTTTTTATAGAGGGAGCGCAATAATGAATGACGCAAAAAGTATAGTCTGTTTCAAAATGATTGTCATCAGAGCAAGCCATGGAATTCTAGCCGGGGCTTCATTTCTAGTTACAAAAACGTCACTAATAATTTCTGTGTTCATCATAGATTGAAATATATCAATAAAACCTATTGAATGACTGAATATATTTTTCAAGGCAAATAAATATGAAGAATTTTTCGTGAAATTATATTATTTTCATCATTGTTGAATTGAAAAATTTTCAAACTCAGCTTCAATTGCAAAAGAGAAACAAGCTGAGATAGATGATGACTAAAATATATACACCCATACAATTTCGCTGTAGATCAAGCACGGGAATTGGAAATTCAGGATTGATAATAAAAATAGCGTGGAATGCTTCAACATGAAATCTTGCAGGATTTCGAGAAACTCCAATTGAATCATTAAGACTACATCAAAGATAACTAAAAGTTCGTTCTTTATAAAGACCCTTCGGCAATCTTTGCATTCTTGATGACTATCGAAAATTCAGCCAAGTCTCGCCCTGTTTTTTTTTTCTGAGTATTGTGGAACAAAAAGTATGAAGCTAACCTGACTTTACACTTTCATAGCAAAGGAATTGAAACAAATAGAAAATATTTGCTGACAAATTGTGAATCTTTCGAAGTGATGAATGCTATAAAATAGATCACTTATTATTTGTATTTATTGATATGTACTGTCCATTTCATGATTCATTAAATAATATACCAAATATTGATTTTGATTAAAATTCAGTTACTTTTCAGGCAGTTCAAGAAAGATGTACAAACTGATTTATGCATTGTTTTTGATTTTAGAAAAAATAACGTCTTATAATGTCTCTTTGAAGGTATAATAATGTGGAATAGGTTTCCATCTACTGCTCACTCCTGATTGTAATGACTTGTCTTGCCTTCTTTTTTCTCCAAAATTCATCAGACAGGTCTAGGGGAAAACTGAAATTTTGAGACTCATTTATTTATCAGAAAACACCCTGAAAAAGTAAATGATTGTTACCTGAATAACTAGCAAAACGCGATTAATGCTGGCAGAAATAACTGCTGTATTGTTGAGAAAAACTCTCAGTCCCGACGATAAACTACTTTACATTCCCTTGTAGTTAGGCGAGGCGAGAGGTATCTTGATGAATTCCAGCCATTTTCAATTCGGTAATACTTGATAAATATTCTAATCCAAAACTAATTTGTCGATCTAATCAAGAAAATAAGCATACAGAAATAAATTCGAAATATATTCAGGAGGTTAATTCAAACTCTGAAATGTCAAAACTTAAGTGTTTTCAATCAACACCAATCTAAATTCCAGAACTCAAAAGTTACTGATGGGATATTACCAACATATTTTCGAGATTTCACAGCCGCCCGAGATGCCAATCATTTTGAAACGGACTATAGTTTAAAAGATTACGCTTCCCGTTCTGTAAATATTAAGCTTCGGTGATTCCGACCGACGCAACTTTCTCTATGACGCCGGGAACAAGGCAGTGGAGAAGTTATGGAAAGTTTAAGTGGGCGGGAGAATCCATTCGACAACAATTTTTGCCGGAAACTCCGCGATGGCCGAAGCCTACTTCCACGCCATCGATTCGAGGGCAAAAAGTTTGGTATAAGGAATCTTTCAGAGCGGGATATATGGGCCTTGTGTTTTGGGGACATGGAAGAATGGGTGTTCGATAAAACGCACGTCTTTCGGGGTAAATGAGCCCGCATTTGCTTCTGCTAGTACAAAAAACGATCGACGAATGTCCGCAGGATATAATACCGCAGTTAGGCTCTGCTTTTCAATGGTAGAAGTTCGTTTACAATGTTCGCTAAAAATTATAGGTGGAGTAGAAAAATGGGCGACTGTGAAGTAGCAATTTTGTACTATATTGAGGACGCCGCATTGATAGATGAGACTGTAAGCGATCTGCAGCTGTTGCTGCACCCATTTAACTGCATTTACCATCATTGAATCGTATATATCTGGAGACAAAGTTGACTCCAGGCTGCACAACTGAGAAAAAATGCAACCAAACTTGAACCAACGAAACCAGTATTCCATCTCGAGATAAATAAATATATATATATATATATATATATATATATATATATACGTATTACGCGACCTTACGGAGCCGAAAATGCTACACGCGACTACCCCTACTGAGCCAAAATCATTTTTACGAAGCCCGGATCGGGCTTCCTAAAAATTTGCGTGTATATCTTTCACAGAGGGTTCCTAATAGGTCAGTGAGCCTATAGACGAATTTTCGCCTGGGCCGAATATCGCCCATATAATATCGCAATATATACGCGCTTAGTTCACGCGATCCACCGGTAGGTGGTGCTCCAGTAGTTCCGTATATAAATATATACATTTTGGCGATATAATCCCGATTATAGGAATCCCGCTATGCCTCGCTGTTATTCGAAGCCCGTAAGTTTGGCAATGTCGCATTCTATCGGAATTCGTTAGAACGTCCTCAGGGTAAAATGATTCTCCTGAAAGACTAATGGATGGAGAAATATCGCTAGGAAGGATAGGAAAAATTTCTCATCGGAAGAATCAACGAATATTGGATTTAATCGTCTTCATTAGATGATACTTTAATTTATTGGTATTTCAAGCTGCGCTTTTCAAGATATCATCTACAGGGTGTTTTTTTCAAATGTTTCATTGGACCTATTCGATGAAGGAATAGTTATACGAATTCAAGATTTTGTTATTCTGTTTAAGAGTAGATGAACTAAAATCATAAAATATTTTCGTGCGAAGTATAGTTCCGTTTTTACCGGAACTTCATCATTGCCAAAGTAAACCCTGCATATTCAAACATTTTGGAATTCTTCGATCAATTTTTCACTGATTTGATGTATGATTGCTAACTGGATCAATATGAATAACAGAAAAATAATAGATTAGGCCAGGCTTCTGTTTTTCAAATGAAATTATGAATATTTATCTGAAAATAGAGCTTCGCTTGAACAAAAAACAAATTTTTTTATTGGATGATTTTCGATTTGAGGTTTTCATGAAAGATAAACATCAAGTTTTTGTCATGACGTCGAGATAACAAATTATTATACAGTTCGAAAATGTTTATCAATGTTGGCAAATTGCGAACTTGAAAAAGTGAGTACTAAATTGTTTCAAACGAGAACTTCTTTTCTGAAGCCATGAGGAAATTAACTTAAGAAAATAATGTATGTGTGAAAAAATGGGAATTGCTTCGAATTGCAAAGTTTTTTTCAATTGTGGGAAATCGATTTCTTTGGACATTCTATTTTGAATTTTACTTCCCCGAGAAATACAATTATTGGCAATTATCAATTAATTCAACTGGTTATATTAACCGGTGAGGTGGTATTTCACTGCCATAGAGAGTGAGATGGTTTCTCTCAGACACCTGCAATTTTATATGATTTTTCTCTGTCCATAGCTCTTTCTTTTTGGCTTCTCACAATAGAATTACTATGTCATGTATGTATTCAACTAACGGGTTAGGCATTTGGTGTCACCCATTTAAAAAAAATCTGTTATAAAAGCAAAAAACATTTTATTGAAACAAAAATTTGATGCCACATTCCCTCTCACATCATAATCTCTTACCCACCTAAGTATGTTTTGGCATTTTGGAATTCGTCCGTGTCTTTTCACATTAAATTCACGACGAAAATTTCTTTGCACTTGCACAATTGAATTATTTAATATGAATTGTTTTACTACATAAATTCGTTGATTCATCGGAAATATCTCCATGGCCAATTGAATTGCAACTATTTACATATAAGAATGTGTCACTTCAATTGTCTAAAACAAATTATTATTTCCATAACGCACTATGGATAATAGATGAAACCAGATGACTTACCTTGTATTTTCAATGAAATTTCATGAATATATTAGTGAAAAATTATTAATTTTAAAAACGAAGAGCACAAAATGTGAGGAATTGTTACAAACTTCCATTCCGTATCAACTGCCAAAAAATGAATACGAATTTTTAGGAGAATCAAAATTTTTTTAGTTATTGAATGTGTGGATGAAACATTGAACGCAGAAGAAAACAAACTATCACATTTTCATTCCTACTTATTTCATTCTCGCAATACATTGAATTCAAAATTTTTGACTACAAAATCAGCACACTGGCTTTGTACACATTCCCTTGCACTGAAAATATGTTTTCCTGTGAATTTTCGATAGATTCTAGCAACTCACCGTGCATAAATTGAAAGTTGCTGGGAGCCCCGATATTGCCATTTGATCTGCAAAGAAGTGATAGCGGATAAAAAATATGAAGGAGTCTGCCAGACTCCACCTCATCGGCTCCGGGTTAAATCAATTTTATATCAAAATTTTTATTCCATTTCGACCTTAATGTTCTCGTCATCAATTGTTGAAGAAATCTTATAATATTGAAACAATAAATAAATTGATAATATGTCAGAAAATGTTCATTCCTGCGAGCATACTGCCCTTCTTTGTTATTCATTTCTCTAAATAAAATGTTCAGAATTTTTATTTTGCAAAACAGCTGTTATATATGGAGAAAGCGCAAGAATTGTCTACATAACATGTTGCAATTTCGATATAGATATCCCGAGTTACCTGGATAACGATAGTAAAGTTTCTCAGGATCCAGCTGAATTTCATTGTACAGGAGAAACAAAATCATTACCGTAATCGTAAAAAAAAACAAATCGACGTAATGGGTTATTATCAAACTCATCCTCGGTCATCTTTTGATGATTTAGAAGATCAGAGAATCTTGTTCATTGATAATTTTTACCCCGTCCAATAAATGGTAATTTCTTGTGAAGGATTTTTACTGAAAATTCAAGAACACAAAAACTTCTTGAAACATATTATTTGGTCTGACCAAGCTAAATTTACCCAACAAGGAATAACGAACGAAACGAAGTCAAGGAAGTTCAAACTGTATTTCAATTTCCACTAACTGTATTCTGCCTTGCCACAGATGACCAACTCAGATATTTCATTTGAAAACCTAGTCGAAAATTTCTTGCGTAAATTGCACCTCGCATTCAATAATTGGTACAGGGAAAATTTGCTAACACCAGAGAAAATTCGTCAAGAATATTTGAGGAATGTTGCTGGTGAAATAGGGGTCGATTTCTTCGACTGCTTCGATCTCCAGATCTTCCCCACTAGATTACTATTTATGGGGTATAATTAAGAAAGAAATTTACGCGAACGAAATATAGAACAGTTGCGAATCAAAGTATGTTAAGTTTTTCATAGTTCAGATCCTAATGAAATTGTTTAGACAACGGAGTCTGGTCGTGATCGATATGTCTCGAACTGAATGGACAACATTTCGAACGTGAATTCTAAATTGGACCTTGTTTGTATTTTTGAGAAGAGTTGAATTCGAAATGTTACCAACAAATATGTTCCTCTTGAATATTTCAGAAGATATACATTTTATGTTAGAGGTGTTATTCCCGCTTATTGTATACGGAATACAAACAGGGTTTACTCATCAATATTATTCAGAATTCAATATGATAAGCGAAATATCCAGTGACAAAACTATTTAACGAAATTTAGATTCAACATAAAATTTTTGAAAAAAGGATTCCAAGAAGATTCACGGCATTATTTGAAGACCCTTGGTGGAGGAAAAGCGTTTCATTACTTTGACCCCCTTTTTTCCTAATCTCACCCTACTAACTGTCTATTTATAGGTTATAAGCAGGAAGAGAGTTAACTCGAATGTTATAGAGAACAGTTGCGACTAAAAATGTTTTTAACAAAAGAAAGACGTTTCGTAACAGTTAATCGCCACTTCTGTTCGTATGTTTAAGCAAACCAAAATTCGAAATATGACCGAGAAAATTGATTTCAAGCATTTCTCAAAAATACGGATTTTATTTTAATTGTGATATCTGCACACCTACAATATCTTTCAATGCAATATATTCAATTATGACTTCTCGTTGTCATCAATTTTGAGACTCACGGTATGCACTGTATCATGACTTGTAATTTCAAGCATTTACACAACAACATCTTGTCAAATTAAGGATATCCGTGATCAAACAGAGCTTCATTTCGGTTTGAAGAGTGGAAAGTGTTACTTTCAGTCCAACTGGATCTCGAAATTTCAAATGTGAATTTCGATTCCTTTCCAAAAATAATACAACGAACGGAATTGGTGGGATACCTGTATTTGAAAACAATTAATAATTGCGTACCCTTTGAAATTTTCGAAAGAAAATCTATCCGAGATTCTAGTGTCGTTCGAGTATCTACTTTTTTATCCACGAATAGTTTTGAATAGAAGGTCTCATCAAGTATTTGCATGAAACTTATGACGTACGCAACGGACGTGAAAGCTTTTTTCATTGACTTGAAATGACATTGAATTAAAATTGGAGAATAAAGAAAATTTTGAATTCTTTTTACTACATGAAGATTTGAAACAATATTTCACAGAAAATAATCGTAGCGTTTTCCTTATCTTTCATTCTCCGAAAAACAGCTCTCGTGGTATCCGAGGATATCAAATCGATGATGAAATGGTATCACCCTCATTGTACAACCAATGACTCAATTCGTGGCTTCGGTTGGCTGCACCTTGTGTCGCATGTATATATCTGAATATGAAACAAATCGAAAATAATACAGCGGAATAATTCAGACTCAATATTCAACTAGAATATTTTGGCAACACTGCTCGGGCTTGCCATAGACCGTGAATCATCTATTTTTTACACAAAAAGGCTTGGTATGGCATTACCATATGACAGGCTTCTAATGGGTTGTGATACGTACTCCCAAATGTATAAATTATACACACCCCCCTTGTATCACCGCACACCCTGGCTTCACTTCACCTGTGTCTCATGGCGGGCTTGGTAAAGATAGTCTAATGCGTATATATATATATATATATTCTTATGAAAAAGAGAGCTAAAATAATACAATAAATGTTGAAACAAAAAGTACCTAAGCTGAGGTAAAAAAAGGACGGGGTATCATAACATTCTTTGTATGATACTATAGAATCATACGATACTATCATTACTAGTATCATACGATTTTATACAGCCAGGGGAAAAAACCTCAGCCGAAAAAACCTGCCTCCCCGTAAACAAAATAACATAAAATATCAAATATCAGGAAAATCTTGAAAGACATTCGTGTGATCATCTTCATGTTATCCGTCTATGGGCTCGGATACACAGATTCTTCCCAAAACGACTCGAAATTCTTAATCTGAAATGAAAAAAGACAAAAGCAAAAAAGAAACCGATTATTCAGAATAAATCGAATGCATTTTGGAAATGCATTTGCTACTTTAAAAAAACATCCACATTAAGATTTCTTGGCCAAATAATGTTCGGAGGTTTATGAATATTTATTTATGACAGAAATGTCACAGAATTTGAGAGAAATGATAGAAAAACTCCATCAATTTCCCCTTTCCGAATCTGTTGAAAGTTACGAAACTGACAATTTTTCAAAATAACAAGCTAAATTTGTAAAAAATCAATTATTACATAACTTTCAACTGTCCTCTTTCACGAGGATTTTTTTTTCTGTTGCCGTATGGGTTTCTTGCAGAAGAATCTCTTTGAATCCATGTTCATCAGCTAATTTGGAGACGTAATCACACTTTTAAGAAACAGCTAAGAACAGTCCTGCCCACTAAGAGAGTATACAGGGTATCCCAAATCGCTTGATTTTGGCTGTTTCTGGTACCTATAGACTAGATGGGGAAAAACGTTGGAAAGTTTCCTGGGCTTGATTTCCATGAAAACCAGTAGTGAAAACCGTTTCACGATATCTTCAATCGTTTTTGAAGATGTAACGAAATTTTGAAATTTTTTTGATTCAGAATATGTGCCATAACTTCTGCTTTTTCGAAAAGATGTGAAAGGAAATAAAAAACTTTCAACAAGCATTTTTTTCACTGGGAATGAGGAATTATTTTAATTTTTCTCATCTTAAATTTATTTTCATGGTACTTAATGGAAAAAAAATGCGTTCGTATTAAAAATATAAAAGTGTTTTTTTTCCACGAGAAAAGAAATTAAATATGATTTCGTATTTGTGGTGAGAAAGCGCTCCCAGAAAGTTTCAATCGTTTTCAGATATATTCGTAAATGAAAAAGTGGTTATTATGAATTTTATCGCCCCGTCACCGATCTTAAAAATATTTTGCACAGTGAATCTATAAGACTTCCTGATACTACAGTCTCAATTACAGCTCTGGAGAGGCAGTAATTTTCGAGAAAAAAAATCAATGAAACTCATAAATATACTCAATTTACCTCGGATCCGGCTCTGATATAGTCTTATATATAGTCTATATAGTTTTCTTTAACAGGGTTAGGTCATGTTAGGTTAGTTTAGGTTCATTTTCCCTACCAAAAGTGAAAAAAAAAATTTTTTAAATTTAAAAAAATTTCATAAAAAAATAAAACATCGATCCGCATTCAGGTTAGGTTAGGTTCATTTTCCCTACCTCAAGATCACAAAAAAAAATATCAAAAGAACCAAAAAAATACAAGTGGGCAGGAAACTTTATGAATACCGGAAAAGTTATGGCACAATTTCGAAATCGATAATATATCAAAATAAAAAAAAAAATAAGGTATCGTGAAACAGTTTTCACTAATGGTGTTTCCACGAAATTCGAGCCCAGGACACCTTTCGATGTTTTTACTTATTTAGTCCAGAAGTACCTTAAACAGTCAAAATCAAGCAATTTGGGATACCCTGTACAAGTTGGTAATGTCAATAAATTAATTAGTTGATTCAATTATATTTTTTTTTTCATGTTCAACGTTTACCTCACTGAAAGAGAAACTGCACCATAGGGAGCTGTTTAAATACTGTATTATTTTTTCTAAAACATAGAAAGTATAGCAAAGAGTATATTATGAAAATTTTTGTCAACCGCGGTTATCCATATACTCCCCAACAGGTCTTGGCATTGATGTAAGAAGATGGTCTATGTCTTCTTGAGGAATACTATTCCAAGCTACCTGTACTTCATGTCTCGAAGCTGCCACAGTCAGTATCTCCGTTTCTCTTTGTGCTAGGATGTTGAAATGAAAACATTATTTTTCCCAAGAGATTTCCTTGCTGAGGTATAACATACAGTTGTGTGTTTTCTTATGGAAACAATAGTTTGAGATGGCTTTAAAAGAATCGCCATTTTTTCCGGTCTCAAAAATATACTATACATCATACATCGTCCTCAGATTAATTCACTTATCATGAAAAATATAGTTATTAAGTAGGCTGAATCGGAGAATAATATGTCTTTATGCATTGAATACTTGATTCAATTCTCTGTGGTTTGATCTCTGTTCAGAACAACTGTCAACACGAAGTCATTATTGCCGCTAAAATAAAAACTTTCAACATATCATATTTCTCGTAGTTTGCCAACCTTTCCGTATTGCCGGCAATAATGATTTCGAATTCTAGTAATTGACAATTATTCTGAACAGAGATCGAACCAGGGAGAATTGAATCAAGTATTCAATGGCAAAATAATAATAACGCCATGCGTAGAGACATATTATTCTGTGAATCAGCTTTATTGATACTCAATAATTACAATTATTTCTGAAATGAAAAAAAATGGCGATTCTTTCTAAGCCATTTCAAACTATTGTTTCCATGAGACAAAACACAACGTAATGTGTCATTTATTTTCCTCTATCTTTCACGATTAAAAAGTTGTAGTTCAGGTATCACTAATTTTGCGCACCCTATACATTGTTATTTATACATCAGAAGAATTCTCTTTATTTAAAAGGTAAAGAGGTAATTTTACATTTCCTTCATTGTTGTACCTTTTGATGAACAACATTCTTAGTTTTTTTACGGGTGCGGAAATAAATAGGACAGATCGTCCATTGTGAATCATCACCTGTTTCTCCGGAAGACCTTAGAATTCCAAGGCTAAAACGTTTAGGCAACTCAAAATACACAGTAATTGTTTACTAATCGCGAGTAGAATGGGAATTTGCTCCAAACATTTCGTCATAAAATTTTCCGTAGTGTTCGGAAGAAAGATAGGTGTAATAACACATACTTCAATATTATCAGAAAATGTAGTTCACCGAATTAATATCAAATTCAATACTTTCACGAAAACCTAAGGTGACCATTTTTCTCTGACCTGAAACCAGAACAATACGAATTTTGACTGGAAACGACCAAATTTTACTAATTTCATCAATTCGTTGAATTCATTTTTCTTACAATATGTTTTTACTTGTACTGCTGACAATTCTCGTTTGTGTTTAACTGTTAATTTGCGGTATCGAAAGTCGCTACAATTACATTTCTCAATACTCTTCACTAGGATCAATATTATCATTATATCAACGATTGTTGCGGAAAAGAAACTAAAATGTAAAACAAGACAATCCTTAGCAAAGATTATAACTCTATGATATTTGATCCTTAGCTTATATGCAACACAAAACATATAACTATATTACTTACTTGAAATTATATAGCGCAGGGTTGTCAATCATAATTATTTAGACATCGATATTTCGTTGTTTCAATGTTTTGAATTTTAAATCTAATCTAAAACCAGTACATTTCGCGTACTAGTTTCGTTTAATTACTAACCAGGACTTAAGCCCGAAAACCAGTACTGTACTGGTAAAATCAGTACGAATGGTCACCTTATATTAACCATACACAAGAAAAAAAATTACTTCCTATTTTTTTCTTCCATTTCATCAAATTTTTCTGACTTTTAAAGTATTTTATGTTGACCCCGCCATAGAAGAATCCAACGAAAAATCTTTCATAATAAATAGTTCATCGAATTTTGAGTTATAAATGGTGTAACCAACAACTTGGCCGACTTCTATATATTAAGATTCACCTGGCTGGACTAAATATTGTCGATCGGCTAGATTGGCCTTTTCCTCAATAAATTGCAATTGTTGTTTTTCGTTGAGATTTAATTCCACAAAATCTCTGACATCTGACATTTTCTGTTCTTACAAGCAATCATCGTCTAGAAATTCTACGACGGTTCAACGCCACGTCCCACGCAAGGGGGAAACTCTACGAAAAAGGCACGCAATATCTCAGTCATGTGAGCCAAGTTCACGCTAATATGGGCTCAAAACTGTCCCAAAACTCACCGAACAACTTGCACGATTAATTTTCTGAAGCGCACCGGAAACTTAGCCGACTTCAAACTTTTTAATGAGAAGACGGGTGAATTAAGTGGCATAGCACCGACGATGTAACACTCAATGAATACACGCCGAAACAATGACCAGATAAGTGGATTAGTCTGAGGTGTAACGGCCATTAAACACTTCGATAGATTGGAGATGTGCCAAACGAGTGGAACAAAGTGTCGTGAAAGGGATGCGGTGGTTATTTCGTATGGAGGCGTTTCGAAAGAATGCCCTTTTGAAGTTGAAGAGGATTGCTCACGGGGGAGTTAGGATGTGAGGAAGAATCATCCAACGAGGGTTCAAGGTTGGAATCATTAGTGAAGTATAGGAAAGAGTTGGATAAAACGGAATCTATCTAACCTCTAATCATGTGAACAGGCTATAGAGCAAAACACAACTCTATGCGACACTGCCGGCGTTAGCTGGAACTAAGCCCGAAACGAGTATCGTTTTGACAGTTAATACGTGAAAGCTGGGTTTATTTGTTTATTTTTACGTTTTTATTGCGGTAAAAAGATATGCCTAAGGAAAAAACCGTGAAAAACCCTAATTGTTGTGTTTATGGATGTAATTCTAAAAAATCTAGGAATCCTGGAGCCCATTTTCGTGGTGAAAATCAAAATGTTTACTTTACTAATAAACTAGAAATCGTAGAGGAAATTAATAGACGTAAATCCTGGGAGCATGTTCTGATAATGAAAAAACCTGTATCTGAATATATTAGAGTATGCTTACAGTATTTCTGTCCAGAAGATTGTGAAATGAAAACAAGCAAGAGTGGAAACTGATGTCAATTGAAAACAATGCTTCATATGTTTTGAATTATTTCAGAAACTCTCACTATGAAAACATTTCTGTTACTGGAGAAGAAAGCTGTACCTTCACTAAACCTACCAAAAAAAGCAGTTCAAGTCAAGTCACTTTAAATTTTTGTTCATATCGTTCTTGTACAATAATTTTCATTCTTATCAAAATGAATTACTTTGAGTCTACTTGATATTTTTGAATATATAGAAGTTTCAACAATTCAAGAAGCCTAGTTGAAAGTGCTGAATTCAATCCATATGATAATGTGCAATAAAACTAGGGATCTTATGAGTTTAAGTGATTTTCACGATGGTTGCAAAATTGAACTTATGTTCAGCAGTGATCAAATCTACATGTGGAATTTCAATTAAATTCCGAGAATTGGCTATTTTAAACAATATATCATACATATAGGTATCAATTTAATATTAATATTAAAAATAGCTTGATAATATTGACATTCATTTAGCAACGGAAAAGGTGCAATCAATCGATAGATGAGTTGAATTATTTTATTTTATTATAACTGCAGCCTAAGACACGAGTGAGATGCAATAAATGAATAATACATTAAAATCTAGCGTAATGAATTCTTCAACATGATTAATCGAGGATCACGTCATGTTCTGCATACATACGGCTTTCTGAAGAATGTCCATTTTTATTCAAAATTTATCACCCATTTTCTATTCATAGATTTTTTCCCTTCCTAAAAAGAAAAAAAAATTAGTAGCTTCTATTAAATGAATATATTGTTCATGCTGATGTTCATTTACATTACAATTTTACCTTCACAATCAGTTGAATTGTCAAAATATTTTGTAGTACGTACAACCTTGTAGAGTAGCAGGGCTAAAATATGCTTGCAAATTCCAGACAATCTTGCTTAGTATCTGTATATAATCTTGTCAACCTTCACACCATCATTTATATAAGACATCATTTCCTCAATATGATGGGGTTGTCCTTGTAGAATTCCAATGTTTTGAAATAATTTTTCCCACATAGAATCAAATGATTGCATTGCAACACTTGCTCACCTTCTACCCAGCATCTGTGAGCATGGAAATATTGGAAAATTTCTTATAATTAGAGGAACCTTTGGTAAACATCTTGCCAGATGGACTGAAAAGCATTCAAAATTGAATAGTGCTCACCTCAATATAACATAAAATATAACAAAAAGCACAATATTACCTATACTAGCACTTACAATATAATCCACAAGATCCACAATCAAGGAAACAACTTCGATTAGTGATAGCCAATAAACGTTTTAACTAAAAAATCCCATAAATACAAATAGAAATCTAATGTAAACACGAAACAATACTCGTTTCGGTAAACAGCTGATCGGCGAATGCAGCGACACCATCGGTAATTATTTTGTCCAATACATAGCTAGATAACTACTACTTCTGCATAGTAACTTCTCTATTGTACTTGCTAGCACTCTGCCATAGGCGCACCTCGCTTACGTTCGGTGAATTGAAATCAAACGGCCCCCAGAATGCAGGAAATGAACTATACTTAGGGTCCACCCTGGAGGCATGAGAATTCATTCATCTGATACACGACAACTTTTTTTAGCAATATGTTGAGGAAGATTAAAAATAGAGAAATGAAATCAACTGATCAAAATATTGAAATGAGGATGAGTTAATAATAAATCAGTATGCATTATCAGGGACAAGGACATGACAAAGTTGAATTCTGGTGCAACATAACCTTTTTCATGTGAGATACCTAGAGAGGCCTGAAAATTTATGTGATTTGTAAAAGTATAATAAAATGAACATTTATGAGAATGCACATAATCGCAGAATACAAATTCTTCTGATTTCGAGAGCTAAAATAACATAATACATATTGAAATGAAAAAGTACCTAGCTGAGGTTGGTGCAACATAGAAAAACCTTACCTCGCCCGTGAAATTAAAATTTACTGAAAATATTTAATATCCGAGAAATCTGACATCAGCGTGATCTGAGAGAACATCTTCATGTTATCCGTCTATGGACTCAGATAAACAGATTCTTCACAAAACGACTCGCAATTCTTGATCTGAAATGAGAAAGGACTAAAGCAGAAAAGAAACTAATTATTTAGAATAAATTAAATTATTTTGAAATTAACCAACCATTTCAGGAATGCATTTGTTACATGATGTATAGCCTCGAAACTATCTTGAAATTTATAAATGGGACAACTATTTGTAAAATGTTCTATATTCTCCTCATTTTCCGTACATTCACAACTAGGGCTCTCAACCGAATTCTATTAGAAGAGCATGCTGTTGCATCGTCCATGGTCTGTTTTAATACGATTTAGAACAGATCATATTCTCCTGGGGAGGTCAAAACCAGGAACTCTGATGGAAAGATCAGTAATGAGATCTTTAGTGAAAAAATTGCATACACTCCATTCAGATTGCCAAATTTTTCTGACGATTCTATTCATATTAATTATGAAATATCACCAAAAAGGTTTAAGCAACTTCAATCTGGGGACCTTATTATCTGGAATATAGGTGAATATGGGAAATGAATTTGTAAAGGAATTAAATTTGTTCCAAAAATTCAAAGTTGTTGTCTCTGATAATCCTCATAGGAAAATTTAGTTGGGCATCAATTTTTCTTACATGAACACTGTTCAACCAAAAAGGGCAACAATATTCAGCAGCAGGAAAAACCAAAGCTAGCACAGTCGTACGAAATATTGTTGCATCAGCGCCCCATGAAGAACCACCTAATTTCTGAAGAATATTGTTTCGAATTTTAAGATTCAGAAGCAGATCATCTAAATGGGCGTTGAAATTTAGAGAGGAATCATGTTTGAATCCCATGTATCTAGGTTTGAAATTATGTTTTAAGGGAGAAGAAGCGAAAACGATACTCAAATTTCAATATTTCTGATTGTTGTTCGAATGAAAATATGAAACCTCGGTTTTATTTTAATTCTGGCACAAACGCCACTTTAAAAAATAATTTTTCATGATATCCAAATCTACGGAAAGGGTACTTTCTATTGTTTGAAAATTAGAATGATGGAAAGCCAGAGCAATAACTTCAGCATAAATAAAGTTTTACGAAGAAGTAGTATATATATATATATATATATATATATATATAATATATATATATATATATATATATATATATATATATATATATATATATATATATATATATATATATATATATATATATATATATATATAGAAGGTGGCCGAGGATTGGGTAGTCTTGAGGAGGTTTGCAATAGGGAGGAGAAGGCTATGATTGATTACCTAAAAAAGAACGTGAGCTCCTCAGTTCACAAATGGATTGCAGACCAACTCCTTTCCACCTCGGCCAACCAGGGATCCATAGGGGAGATGGAAGATGAAGGAAACTTGGAGAAACTTCGAAGGAAGTGGCAAGCGAAAGCCTTACATGGGAACTTCTACTCCAGCTTACATCAGAGAGAAGTTGATCGCCAAAGCTCCAACATGTACTTGGTGAAAGGATATCTGTTTCCTCAAACTGAGGGAACGCTACTAGCGATCCAGGATCAAGTTGTACCCACAAGAAACTATTGCAAATTCATTCTGAAACAACAAATTGAAAACAGTAAATGCAGACTGTGTGGAAGCTATGAGGAAACGGTTCAACATCTGTCCTCTGGATGCTCGGCCATAGCAGATACCAGACATATGTCCCGACATGACAACATGGGAAAAGTTGTGCACCAACTATTGTGTCTCAAAGAGAATCTGTTAACCCATTTCACACCTCATCATGCTTATGTGCCTCAATCAGTTCTTGAGAATGATGTCATGAAGGTATACTGGGACTTCACGGTGACGACTGACCGCGGAGTAGAGCACAACAGGCCTGACATGGTTGTCTGGAACAAACAGGACAAAACAGCTTCACTCATAGACTTCGCTGTACCATTGGATCAAAATCTGGGAAAGGCCTATGAAGGGAAAATCAGCAAATATGAGCCACTTTCGAGACAGATGAAAGAGATGTGGCAGTTGAAACGCGTCGAAATTATACCACTTATAATAAGTTGCAATGGATTGGTCCACCAGAAGACAACAGAAAACCTCAAGCAGATGAAACTTCCATCTAACACCCTCATGTGGATGCAAAAGGCCGTGCTCTTGGGTACTGTCAGTATAATTCGGAGTATACTTTATCCATATTAGCTTGTGCGAACTGACTCTTGGTGTTTTGCACCCGAGTCGTTCGGATATCATGCCACGAAAGTGTGAAAAAAAAAAAAAAAAAAAAAAAAAAAAAAAAAAAAAAAAAAAAATATATATATATTGAATAGAAGCGGTGGTAAAACTGAATCTTGTGGAGGACCATTATTCAAAGTTTCGAAATTACCACTATTATTATTGACAAAAACACGGAACCTTCTGTCGGATAGCATATTTTTTAATAGTCATTTTCCTCATTTTAAATGATTATAGAGTTCATGAATTAATCGATCTTTCCATACTGTATCATATGCAGCTGATAAATCCACAAATGCTGTCATTGTTTTCAAGTTTTTATTGAACCCTTCTAGCGTAAAACTAGTTAGCACCAAAATTGAACGAGGCGGAGAGAAATGTACAGTTTTTTAAGGAGATGAACTAAGAAAATTCAACTACGACTTTGAACACAGGAAACTGTGCTGACTTTTCACAGTGGGGTGCACACAGTCATTGAGAATTGGACCTCTCGAATTCACCAGTGCAAAAAAGTTAGGGTTATTTCATTATCACCATAAACGGCAGGAAATGACCCCACCATGAAATCTGATGGGCATGAAATTTTATGATATGCACTGAATTCTCTTTGAATTTTTAAATATGTATTGGCCGTACTGATAAAATCAGTGGAAAATCATAGCCAAGTTTGATAGATGGAATCAATGATGTTTGCAGTGAAAGGAAAGAAAGAATAGTATATTCTGAAACAAGTTACAAAATGAACTCCTATTCCAACACGTATTTTATTGCATCTTGTCAGTTGATGTGACTCACGAAATTTGACACATTACGGAATTTGAATTGATTTGATTTGAAAATTGTTAGGACCTGAGCTGAGGTCAGTACCTACTGACAACCACAAACGATAAATATAACTGAAAACAATGCTGTAATGAGTTTCATTACAGCACTATCTTTAGAACTGTAATGAACTCATTACGAAAATGAAATAGAGAAATAGTTTATTGTAAAACAAGTTGCAGAATGAACTTCTTAAACGAGTATTAGACGATATTTTCTCTATTTCAGGCAAATTTTGTGAAATACTCCCGAAATTCAAAGGAAAATTCAGATCAGTGACAGTTGGTGTGACTTACGAAATTGGACAGATCACCGAATTTCAATTGATTTGATTCGAAAATTGATTGGATCGGAGATCAGTACTGACAACCACAAAACGAAAAATATAACTGAATACAATGCTGTAATGAGTTACATTACAGCACTACTTTTTGTACTGTAAAAGAGAAAAATAATTCTCAATGAGTTGAAAATGTTCCGATCATTAAATTTTTCAGATCTTATCTCAGGATATAAAGGCAATCAAATTAAATGATCGAAATATGAGATAATTATTAGGAACTGTCTCTTTTCCTGTCCTTCCACTCTTAACGACAATCCATCAGATCTCTTTTATGATAAGGATACTACATATTTTACCATCATTGCTAAGGTATGATACGTAAAAGTTTCGCTTAGAAAAACTTCAGTATATCGAATTGAAGAAAAAAGTGAGGGAATCAAGAATCTGCAGTTGAGAAAGAACAAATCAGGCGTCAATATAAACACGTGAATTAATGCTGTCTTCAACACTGAATATAACCTACAAAGTGCTTCATTCAGTATTCAAATTCACTTTAAAGCCTTGTTAACTTCATAAATATATCAATTGTTGCAATACCTCATTTTGTCCGGTGGTGTATTTTTTCATATGTTTTTATTTCATCGCATTTGCGAATTAAATAATTATATCTATGCTTGGATGAATAATATTAGAGGCGAATTCATCTTCTCCATGATTTCAAATCCTGATTTTTGCTACGTAAATGAAGGCGTTCTTTTAACGGAACGGTAGGATTATCGCCTACTATATTACCTGAATATATTGTTATAACTATTGAAAAAATAATCTGACTCTGCATGAGATACTACATCATACAGATAATCTGGATATGATTCCAGAACCACCTGATAGCAAAATTTTCTTCTGCACATAATTCGACAGTTTTCTGTAAGTGAAATAACAATAATGTTGCTTATGCGCCTACTAAGTTCTTATTGGTATTTCCATGCTCCAAACAAAGTAATAAGATATTCACCTGGAGAAAAAAATATCATTGACCAACCAAAACTGATCCATCATTATAATATATGAGGAGCCTGAACTGATCTCGTGAAAACATGTATTTCGACAAGGACAAAAATTTTATTTTCCACTTCTTGCACACTGCTTTGACATGGTTGTTCAAAACGCAGAAATGGTAACAAACTAGACTAGCTATCATCGCAAAAAGATTGTTGGAAACTAATAGAAAAACAACGAAAACAGGACCATCCAAGCAATCAAAGTGTTTACACCAATCTTCAAGATAGGTCAGAGTAGACCACTTGATTGTTTAACAGAATAAAATAAAAAAATTGTGAAGTGTGCCATAAAAACTAATATTTCATATGTATTAAATATAAAATATAATTCAATGTTCATTTTTCATTGAATTGAATTTCAGTCCCTCAAAAACCTATCGTTTCTTTAAAAGAAAACCACAAATTTAAGCTTTTCGTGAAAAATAAGTACACATTAGACTGATTCAAAAATATCGACTTTTTTAGTTTTCAAGAAACCCCCTCCTAATCATCTTCAGGGTATCGAAAAAAGACCTCTGTGAAAATATCAGCTCCAAATAATAACGTTTAGAGGTCGCTTATCAATTATTTCTATTTTGCCTACTAATAGCAGGGGAAAAATTTTTTTTTTCAATAAAAAATTCCTAGAACACAAACCAATTGGCGGATTTCTTTGTAAGATACATTTTCGTTTAGGCAATCAGATACACTACAAATATGTCCCCTAAGATATTTCCATAAAATGGCCTCTCCTAAAGTTATTCGATTCGATGCTAATATTGAGGTATTTTTGAAAAAAAAAATTATTCACAAAAATCGACTTTAGTTGTTTTCAAGCAACTCGCCTTCTAATGATCTTCAGGGCATCGACAAAAAGCGTCTGTGAAAATATTAGCTTTGAATATTAATATTCAGAGGTCGCTCATCGATGGTTTCTGTTTTCGCTGCTGATGGCAGGAAAAAAAATTCTTTTAAAAATTTTTTGTTCACGATCCAATAGATGGATTCCACTGTATGATACATTTTGGTGTAGAGAACTAGATACTCTACGAAAATGTTCCATACGATATCTCGATAAAATAACTCGTTCAAAAGTTATTTGAACTTTTTTTCCAAAATACCTCAATATAAGGTAATAATATAGAGGTTTTTTTGAAGAAAAAGTTCGAATAACTTTTGAACGAGCGGTTTTATCGGAATAACGTATAAGACATTTTCGTAGAGCACCTAGTTCCCTGCACGATAATGTATTACACAGTGAAATCCGTAAATTGGTTCGTGACGAGAAAATTTTTTATTGATAAAAGAAAATATTTTCCTGCTACCAACAGCGGAAATAGAAATCATAGCTGAGCGACCTCTAAATATCAATATTCAAAGCTAATATCTTTACAGACGCCTTTCTTCGATACCCTGAAGATAATTAGAAATAGAGTTTCGTGAGAACAAACAGAATCGATTTTTTTGAATAATTTTTTTCTTCAAAAATACCTCAATATTAGCATCGAAACGAATAACTTTTGAAGCGGCCGTTTTATTGAAATATCGTAAGGGACATATTTGTAGAGTATCTGATTGTCTATACGAAAATGTACCACACAATGAAATCCGTCTATTGGTTTCTGCTCTAGGAATTTTTTATTGAAAAAAGAAATTTTTTCCCTGCTATTAGTAGGGAAAATAGAAATAATTGATGAGCTACCTCTAAATATTATTATTTGAAGCTGATATTTTCATAGAGGTCTCTTTTCGATACCCTGAAGATAATTAGGGGGAGGGTTTCGTGAAAACAAAAACTGTCGATTTTTTGAAACAGTCTAGTACACATCAATATGAAAAATATGAAAAGGCCCCATTTAAACCATAATCTGACACAATTATCATTGAAATGAAAGAAACAAATTTCTGGTCTATTTGGGTTAAGTCGGTGGAATGGATGAATTCGGTTCATCTATTCCGGGGAGGAAACCTAAAAAATGCAACAAAAAACGGAGAACTCCTATCACACCATCGCTTCCTGGAATAATCCGGAATCTAACGTGGCTATCTGGGTAGCTGCAATATTTATAACTCACGCATCTCCGAGGCAAGTTTAGCGATACGCTCGACCAAGAAGGTCGGGTTTACCACCTTTGTTCGGCTCCAAGTTTTCATATAAAGACAAATCGAGTCTGTTTTCCTCCTCTCCGGACAAAGTGGGCGACGGCCAGTGCTATATGGACCGTGAAAAAGCTTGCTTTCTCAGGCGCGTCAGACATACAAGGGATGACCGTTGGTATGGTATAATCTAGGCAGCTTTGGATGTTGCTGAAATAATCACGTATTTTCAAAGATCATTCTAATGAAGCAATTGGAGTGATAAATTTGCCACTGTTGAACAGGGTGGGCTAAATTGGGGATCCCTGAATTACAACTTTTTAACCGTGAGAGATGGAGGAAGATAGATGATTCATTCTGGATATATTTTTTCAAGAAACTCATAATGACATGCAACTGCGTTTTTTCTATCTACTTTCGTTTTCGAGTTACATTCCAAAATCATTCATTATCTCCGTTCAGAGCTGTGCCGAGCACTGAATATTAGTGCTTCGAGCAATAAGCACTAAGCACTTTTTTAAGAAGTGTGAGGTTATTTAAATCGGAATGAAAATTGTGATCATTTGGCCCAGCTGTAATATGTGAGATTTTTGACCGATCAGAATGAATGTACATGGTGTTTCCGTGGCTTGTAACTTTTGATGGGAGAACCCTAGATTTCGCATGATGATGTCCTCGAAATTTTTCTGAGAGAAATTCGTGACATATGAAACAAATTTTCGAAAAAAAAATGGTTTTTCTATATGCTCAAAAATGAAACAGCTAGATAACAATTTTTTTGGATTCCAGAAGAGACAACTGTTAAAAAAATGGTCTCAACTACATAATTTTATTGCTTCCAAGAAAAGATAAACGATCGACCCTGATTTTTTCGAAGACATAAACATAAATTTTGAGTAAGAAACTGGCCGAATTTAGAATGCATGGTGATTAATTGCAGAAGTAATAGAAACAATAATCTTAAATGTGCATTCTTTTCATTACCAAACAGAATGGAAATGTAAGTTTTGACACTCGTATCATGTAACTGTCTTGTTCATTGCTTTTTCGGGGCAAAAATATATTGTTCTGGATGACGCAAAAAAAACTCTTGCTGGGCTGACCTTCAGGTCTTGTTGTGCACCTCTGATATTTTCCTCTTATTGTTGTCCAAACGTTCTGTAATTAATATACAGCGGACTATGGTTAGGTCGGCTCACCAAACAGTGAAGTTATTGAAGTGAGACTTCACTTCATTGAGAGAAAAACTCAGGTGAACACGAAATCATCAACAATGAGAAAGGAGCGTCTGAGCTGATTCATTAGATCAAAAGGTTCCACTCATAGAGACAATGGTGGTCAGAAGAACAACCTATAGAGATGGAGGTTCTCTTGACGACCCTTCAAGCAGTTCCACTCATCTACCAGAACCTCTAGACTCATTGAGGTGAAAATACACTGGGTAAGATATGTATGAATCGGGTCCAGAACAACTGTTCGACTTATCGATGTTCGATTTATCGATAGTTCACTGTATGAATAAGTATTTGAAATTGTTATAATAATTCTCTAATATGTGAAAAAATTTTTGAAATGTTCTCAATTTCACAATTATTATATTGTAGTGGATTTTACCCAATCATTTCAAATAAAAAGAACCCAGCAGCGTATTTCATTCGATTCGAAACGATGTGTAGATGGAATATATAATCCTGTTTTCTGTACTCAATAATGGTTTCAGCGACCTCTGGATGACAAAAGTAAGAAACTTGCCAAAAATCGTAGTCGGATTTTAGTATCACAGATATAAGGGCGTTTCCTATCTTTCTAACTCTATTATCTTTGAAGATAATCTTGGTATAATTTCCAGTGACGAAAGTTCAAATGAAATCGGTTGAAAATCTTTGATGATGACTTCATACCGGTGTGAAAACAGCCGAACAAGATAGCAGAATATGACCTTGAAAATGTCGTACGCCACTGTACAATTGGGCGGATTTGATGCAAAAAGAAATGAACTCTTGTCTACGAATGTGGAAACTTATGTGATGACAAGTCATTTGAATTGTTGTTGATTAGATTCAAAAGCCCTAGCAGAAAAAATTTCATTGAAGGCATCCACTTACACCTCTTGCGGGTGGGAGGAGGACACCTGTCCAATGAAAAATTTCGATTTCTCGAAAACTGTACATACAATCGATTTGAAATTTGGTATGGACTTTGGAGAGCAATAGCAGAAAAAAATTGCATTAACCGCATCCTTACATTTCTGCATCGTGTCCGGGGCACAACGCCTCTCACAAGAATTACCCAACACTAAAGCGCTAAGCCTTTTGATGAAGTGATTCAATTACTAAGCACTAAGCACTCTGGAACGCATAAACCCAAAGATATCAAACTTTATTGTACTGTACTTTACAGTGAATCTGTCAGTTGCTATATTGCAACACTAGAGTTGTCCAATTTCAATATATAACAGACAATTTCCGTAAAATCCAAGTGCTCATAACATTGGATGAAATGATGTGGTGCACAACACGTCAGTAATAAATGTTCTTCATTCGAATACATAAACTTGTTTGAACATTCCTTCAACCAATAAACATCAGTTCTACTACATCGATGTATAAATAACTATCGAATATCTGCATAGACTCAATAGAGTGACCCACATTTTTTCTCCCCGTTGGAGCATTCAGCCCCTGTTATCCCTTCCGCAGATAGCGTATTTATCGGGCCCGTTCGAAAGGGGTCGTCAATTACGTAATGGTGCGAATTCAGCTCGAACCTGAACGTTATAAAAACTAGCTCGCCGATAATTCCCGAACATGCAGATAAAGTGGGAATGGTATGCGTTACGCCGCATCTCTATCACGGGGAAATCGATGCTGGAGCCCGGAATCTGCAATTCTTTCTGGGAACCCCTGGGAAATTTCGGAGTGCAAATAAGAAGTCATCCAGTTTTTAGGAAACCATCGGTATCTCAAACGGATGGATGTAATGCGGGGATATCGATAAATTCTTCAGATCTCGAGGTGTCGAGGAAGTTAGGAATGGTGGAAGATATTGAGGTCATTTCGATGATTTTTTGGAGTCCATTAGTGCCAAATCATACAGAGGTGACATGTCTTCGCTCATGCGACCATTAAAACGCAACACTTTCGACTCGAACTTTTCTAAAAAATTTGGTTATTATAAAGTACCTTGCACAGTTATATTTTTTTTGTATTAACCAAACCTAACCTGAATGCGGATCGTCTATGAATATATAATCAGTTTTCGTCCAATTAATTCGTCTCCTAAACTACCTCTAAATTAGCTTCAGTCTATTCTGTTGAATCTGAAGATCGCGTTTCAAGGTTACGTCAAACGTCCATTTTTCCGCCTAGTGTACGTCTTATAACTGAGTCGGAATCGGTTCTTCTGAACAGCGTCTAATAATAATATTCAATATTGTGACCGTCTACCGTCTCGTTCTCTAATCAACTATATTTTTCCCTAATGCCCACTTGCACCGTTTTCTGGTTAAGGCATCCTTATCTAAGGCGCCCTTAAATTTTGAGTCATGCTTTTCCTCGCCTTAACGGATCAGATCTTGCACCGCATATCTAATAAAAAGGACCTTGTTAAGCACGCGCTAAGCAATGCCAAATCTGGCAACACTGTATAAATCAGTGAATTTGTTTGTTTTGACATAGAAATGCGACATGATCACATGGTTTTGTGTCGGCACTGAGCACAGCGAAGTAAGAAGAACACGCGAATTCATAGACGAACAAGATAATTTGTTCATGCATTTTCCTTTTCACTATTCTGATTCACAGAACGACATTTACAATTTTTTTTATTCGCAGCAAATGATTTGATTTGATTTCAACAATTTTCAATTTTAACTTGCATGATATAATTCTGCGTCAGTGGAATATCATCGAAGGAATACTTTTCATATTCACAAGAGTAAATAGTACACGCAGAATTAATAATTACATCGGTACAATCAATTGCTCCAATAACACGAGGAAATCCAACCATTTGGTAAAATTGGATTAGGATGGAACGTTATTCTGCTTCTGTTTGAAGCATTTTCATGAATACTGAAACTCGAACAACTATTCTTGATAATGTGAAATCGTGGATTTTCATCTAATCGGCTACAGCCAATAAATGTCCTGCTGATGCGTAGAGTCGGAGGTACTCTACGGAGTTACATCGGTGATACACTAATTCCTATAATCATCAAAAATCAAACTCCCTCCTTTGAGGTTTTACATCATCATACATAAGATATAATAAGATATGTACTTACACATCACTTGGCAATTCTGAATCATCCTCGATTAATCTCAGCAGTTGCAGACTAAATTTTTTTGGTCTAACGAAATCGCCGAAAAAATGCGAATTCGTCCATATCATGGAGTTAAATTCTAGACTTCTAGGAAAGCCATAGTTAATGATATCTAATATGTCGAAATCATCCTCATATGGATCATCAATTTCATTCAATAAAAATCCATAATGATTATTAAATTCACGCAATCAAAAACAACACGTCAAATCTGTTTCGTTTTTGACGTTTGAATATTTGAGACGGGCCAAAGTCTTGTTTAAGCAATGAATATTGGCGGCTCAAAATAGTCGTTACTTATGTGGCACTTAAACTGCGGTGCAAGAGAATCGGCGTCTCAAACCTAACTTAGAATTTGAGTTGGACGTAAGTCAGACATATATTTGACGGTGCAAGTGGGCATAAGAGATACTTCTTGCACGTTTTCTCCCAGAGACAATCATGCAACACTCAAGTTATTAATCTCATGATTCTTGACTTTTTAGTTACGCCACCTGCTAACACTCAAGATAACCCTTAACTGGTATGGCAGGGTCAAAATTGACCCCACTCGAATCATTTTGCACCATAGCCAGATACGGAGTGATTCTGGTTTTTTCCCCCTTTAGCTATTCTCCTAGTATATTGATGTGACTAATATAGGCTACAAATTTTTTTGTTAGCGTCTCTCATAAAACCGTGACAGCGGTCTTGGGGTCAATTTTGACCCTACCATGCCAATAACGTCAGAAATTTTGTGGAATCTGTCGAAGATTTTGTTAGACTCCAAAAAGAAGTTTGGTGTTTTCATGTCCAAAAAACATTTCAATTCATGTGCTGATTGTAAAAAAATTGTTTGCAACAATCAATGTTTGGTTAAAACTCTGTTCCAACATTGTGATCGATATGAAAATATAATGATAGATGATAGACTATTCATAACATGTTTGTTAGAATTTTCCTGGTCTCGTGTTTTCACATTTTACTAGCATATATTTTTTAAGGAACTCATACCACAGCCTTATTCGAGCTAAAATTCATCATTTTCGTAGTTGTTTTTTCTCAAAGATATAAATTACTATTTTGCCGCAGTTTCTGAAAAATTTATTATTTAGTCATTCATATTTGTTTGAATTACAATAAATTCATTTTCACTGTGTAGATTGATCATCAAAGAGAAATTCTTGATGAAGAAAAAACTGAAGTTTTTTGAACTTGATAGAAAAAATAAACAGGGTCAAAATTGACCCTACCATACCCTGAACGTAAATTTAAAGCACCATACCAGTTAAGGGTTAAGAAGTGTCGCGTTATCGTCAACTTCTTCGAACTGAATGATGCATTTGAGTTCAGTTGCGTAGGTAAAAATTAAAAACTACCTCAGACTTACTTAATTCTGAATGGAATAGCGGATCCCACAAAAATAATACTATGAATTATTTCAAATTTTTTGAATTTCTCTTAACGTTATGGTAGATTTGTGTAGTATCAATGGTGCCCCTGATATTCCAAAATCGCACTACGGTTAGTCCTGACCTGAGCGAGAACCCGGACTGTCCCCAAAATTCCCCTGGACTCGACAGCTCCGATTTTTACGATATCCACGGTTTATTTCCGAGAATAACGAACCGGAACGCGGCAGCCGACGTCCACAGAACAAAACGCGGAACACAGAGCCGGGGACACCTGCACGTCACCTGATAACCTTCGGCGGTAATTAAGGATCGGAGGGGGGACGAATTCATTAGGGCGAAATCTCGATTCGGAAATTTGTTCATTTGGGACGGAAAATTTAATTGAAAATTCTCGATCGCGAGATGGCTGCATGGAATACCTTCCGGGGTTAAATCGTTTGAACCGTTTTAATTCGCGGGATCTGCTGAAAGGGCCGATACAAAGGCCGGGTTTGGAGTACTTGCCGGATGGAGTTACAGAAAGAAATCAACGGGTCATCGATGCACTGCAATTGTGGTCGAGAGGGCTTCTCAATTGTTTCAAAGCCGTGTTTTCGACGCGTGAACTGGTTGTCGCTTTGTGGTAATTTGATTTGGAATGCCTGATGGTTGAAAACTCCATTCTGTAACATTACTAACAAGATTATCATATGTTAACCTGGGGTGGAGCTACCTTAGACTAGTTCTATTAACTGAAGCAGGGTGTCTGGAAATAAAAGCGAAAGACTTCAATACATTTTTCTCGATAAAAATGAGCTAGGGTAGTCAATTTTTCTAACTTGAAGAACACTAAAAGTTTAAAGCAATAATTCTGAAACTATGTCTGTTATTTCGTGCGTAATAAGTGCCGAATAAATCATTTGAAGCACCAATCTACTTTTTGAGGAATTAATTATTGAACTATTTATGCTGACTTCATGCTCAGAACCAAAAATTTCGAATGACCATGAAATTAGTACACCAATATTAAGTGCTTAATTAGTGCCCTTAGCTGCAGAGAACCAGAACCAGAAGAAAGATATTTAAACTGTTTTCATAATATCAGAAATTATCTTTTTCGGTGATCCAAAAACAGCACTCAATTACTGTGAAACCAAAAATGATATCACAACCGTTGTAAAGGCACTAATTAGACACTAATTTCAATTTGTTGACCGTGAAGTAAGCACCAAAGGATAAATGAGATTTCGCCATGAAAATTCATATTTGATTTGATTAATATGAGTTACCGAAAATAAAATTAATTTTAGCCTGTGGGTCTGCAGCATATACAGGGTAGTTGAGGAAAATCGAGTGAAATAACGAAACTTCATTTCCAGTGAATTCAAGCATTATCAAACTATCAATAAAACGTATGATAATTATAAAGTACCTTGACCAGTTGTATTTATTTTGCATTTTTTTTGTGATCTTGAGGTTGGTTAAATGAACCTTATCTAACCTAACCTGAATGCGGATCGATGTTTTCTTTTTTATCCAATTTCTAAAAAATTTTTTACAAATTTTTTTTTTCATTTTTTGGTACGGAAAATGAACCTAACCTAATCTAACATAACCAAACCTTGTTAACTAAACAATATAAGACTATTGGACAAAATAATAACCGATGGTGGCGCTGCATTCGCCGATCAGCTGTTTACCGAAACGAGTATTGTTTCGTGTTTACATTAGATTTCTATTTGTATTAATGGGATTTTTTAGTTCAAACGTTTATTGGCTATCAGTGATCGAAGTTGTTTCCTTGATTGTGGATCCTGTGGATTATATTGTAAGTGGAAGTATAGGTAATATTGTGCTTTTTGTTATATTTTATGTAAAATGTTGAGGAGAGCTCAATTCAATTTTGAATGCTTTTCAGTTCATCTGGCAAGATGTTTACCAAAAGTTCCTCTAATTATAGGAAATTTTCCAATATTTGCATGCTCACAGATGCTGTGTAGAGGGTGAGCAAGTGTTGATTCTATGTGGGAAAAAATTATTTCAAATCAAAACATTGGAATTCTAGAAGGACAATCCCATCATATTGAGGAAATGATGTCTTATATAAATGATGGTGTGAAGGTTGACAAGATTATATACAGATACTAAGCAAGATTGTCTGGAATTTGCAAGCATATTTTAGCCCTGCTATTCTACAAGGTTGTACGTACTACAAAATATTTTGACAATTCTACTGATTTTGAAGGTAAAATTGTAATGTAAATGAACATCAGCATGAAAAATATATTCATTTAATAGAAGCTACTAATTTTTTTTCTTTTTAGGAAGGGAAAAAATCTATGAATAGAAAATGGGTGATAAATTTTGAATAAAAATGGACATTCATCAGAGAACTGCATGTATGCAGAACATGACGTGATCCTTGATTAATCATGTTGAAGAATTCATTACGCTAGATTTTAATGTATTATTCCTTTATTGCATCTCACTTGTGTCTCAGTCTGCAGTTATAATAAAATAAAATAATTCAACTCATCTATCAATTGATTGCACCTTTTCTATTGCTAAATGAACGTCAATATTATCAAGCTATTTTTAATATTAATATTAAATTGATACATATATGTATGATATATTGTTAAAAATTGCCAATTCTCGGAATTTATTGGAAATTCCAATGTAGATTTGATCACTGCTGAACATAAGTTCAATTTTGCAACCATCGAGAGAATCACTTAAACTCACACATTATCATATGGATTGAATTCAGCACTTTCAACTAGGCTTCTTGAATTGTTGAAACTTCTATATATTCAAAAATATCAAGTAGACTCAAAGTAATTCATTTTGATAAGAATGAAAATTTTGTACAAGAACGATATGAACAAAAATTTAAAATGACTTGAACTGCTTTCTGTGGTAGGTTTAGTGAAGGTACAGCTTTCGTCTCCAGTAACAGAAATGTTTTCATAGTGAGAGTTTCTGAAATAATTCAAAACATATGAAGCATTGTTTTCAATTGACATCAGTTTCCACTCTTGCTTGTTTTGATTTCACAATCTTCTGGTCGGAAATGCTGTAAGCATACTCTAATATGTTTAGATACAAGTTTTTCCATTATCGAAACATGCTCCCACGATTTGCGTCTTTTAATTTCCTCTACGATTTCTAGTTTATTGGTAAAGTAAACATTTTGATTTTCACCACGAAAATGGGCTCCAGGATTCCTAGATTTTTTAGAATTACATCCATAAACACAACAATTAGTGTTTTTCACGGTTTTTTCCTTAGGCGTATCTTTTTATCGCAATAAAAACGTAAAAATAAACAAATAAACCCAGCTTTCACGTACTAACTGTCAAAACGATACTCGTTTCGGGCTTAGTTCCAGCTAACGCCGGCGGTGTCGCATAGAGTTGTGTTTTGCTCTATATCAGAGCCGTATCCGAGGTAAATGGAGTATATTTATGAGTTTCATTTATTTTTTTTCTCCAAAATTACTGCCTCCCCAGAGCTGTAATAGAAACTGTAGTATCAGAAAGTCCTATAGATTTACTGTGCAGAATATTTTTAAAATCGGTGACGGGGCCTATAAAATTTCTAATAACCAAAAATTAATTCTTCCAATCTCAACAGATTTTGGATCATCATCAACCAATATTCTACTTCCGGTTTCTACAAGTACTGATGGTGCTGTGGATTCTTATAATGTGTTTCGAAGCTCTCTAACGTCACAGGGCATTAATGTTAGTAATTGTTCTAGTTTTACGATTAATATTAATGTTCATAAGTAGGTAATGATTGTTAAATATTGGTAATAAAAATTTGCAATTGCTGAATTTTTCTCATCTGATTTCATCATAAGAAAATAGAGTGCTAAAAATATTTTTACTATTATTGTTAAAAATATTTTCAACACGCTTCCACGTAAACAATCAATTTCAACATGTCTTGCTGTCATCAAAAGTGTCACTCTTAATGACAGTTGTACAAAAATTAGCTTAAATAATACAATAAATGTTGAAACAAAAAGTACCTAAGCTGAGGTGAAAAACAACGGGGTATAATAACATTCTTCGTATGATACTATAGAATCATATAGAATCATAGATACTATCATCACTAGTATCATGCGATACTATACAGCCAGAGGAAAAAAACCTCAGCCGAAAAAACCTGTCTCCCCGTAAAAAAAATAACATAAAATATTGAATATCAGGAAAATCTTGAAAGACATCAGTGCGATCATCTTCATGTTATCCGTCGATGGGCCCCGATAAACAGATTCTTCCCAAAACGACTCGCAATTCTTAATCTGAAATGCAAAAAGACAAAAGCAGAAAAGAAACCGATTATTCAGAATAAATCAGATGCATTTTACAAATGCATTTACTACTTTGAGAAACATCAACATTCAGATTTTTTGGCCAAATAATGTTCGGAATTTTATAAATAGTTATGACAGACATGTCACAAAATTTGAAAGAAATGAAAGAAAAACTCCATCAATTTCCCCTTTCCGAATCTGTTGGAAATTACGAACTGATAATTTTTTAACATACCAAGCTAAACTTGTAAAATATCAATTAATACATAACTTTCAACTGTCCTCCTTCACGAGGATTTTTTTCTGTTGCCGTGTGGGTTTCTTGCAGAAGAATCATTTCGATACCATGTTCATCAGCCAATTTGGAGACGAAATCACACTTGTCCTTCGAAATTCCTTCGATATTCAAATTCAAAATCCACAAATTCTAGCTCTCTGGTCGTGAGGGTTTTTCAAACCGGATACGACCTCCCAGGTGATGATTTTTCGGCACTTCAGATGCTTGAAGACCACTACAGGACCCCAATGAAAGGCAATCATTTCCCAACATGTTATAACACAAGAAAACAGAATATTTTTCAAGACCAAAAACTAAGACATATTCCGAGAATTGATACTAAAGTATCATACGAAGAATGTTATGGTACCCGGTTCCTTTTTTACCTCAGCTTAGGTTCTTTTTGTTTCAACATTTATTGTATTATTTATATAATGGAGTGCTAATAATATTTTAAGCACTTATGTAAAAAAGATTTTTAACACGCTTCCATGTAAACAATCAATTTTAACATTGTTTGCTGTCATCAAAAGTGTCACTTTTGATGGCAGTTGTACAAAAATTAGCTTTTCTCATTTTTTTTTCGACAAGTGTTATTAATTCTTCTGTAACTGCGATTGATTCGTGTTAATATCATCAAAACCCTTGTTCCATACGAGGGTGGTCACTTTTCTGAAGAAAACCAAGGTGGTGACTTCGATTTTTACTGTTCAAAAAGATGAACATGTAGAACACTCACTCTGCGTCTATGTCTCACCCATCTTACACTTTTTCTCCTCCCAGAAACTCCGTACAGACATTCTTCCTCGCACATCCAATCCAATTCCACAACCATAATAGTTCTTCGCGAAAACTGTTGCTCTATATGTAAATCAAATAGATCACAGCGCCTCCGCGAGAGCTCTGGAGGAATATCCCGGAGATATATCCCTCCTGAAATATATATAGTGTATCCGCCACACCGAGGAACCGAATCCGAACCCCCAGGACCCCGTTATAAATCTCGATAAGCACCGGGAGCCCAAGGAATGGAATTACCATGACAAAAATGTCCCTCATAAACTATTCATTTCGCTGATATATTTTTTCGGCGAAGGGCCGCCTGAAGAACAATAAATCGCGGGGCTGAAAAATTCGGGAGATTGATAAGAGTAGAACCTTGCCGTCGCAGAAATAGGGATGCCCATTGTCATTTCCTGAGGGCCGCAGTTGAAGAGATTCCTCATCGTGGTCTGATCTCCGGGCGAGATATTCTGGGTTTCGACTCGGAATTTTTCTGGAGTTTTTATCGAGATGAAAAAGAGGGGCAACAATCGGATATGCTTCGCGGTTATCATTTGGAAAAACGGGGGAATTTATTGTAAATTCGGCCTACGTAGAACGTGGTTTTTACAATGTTGCGATTTTAAAATTATGGTCGAGTAAGCCCAGATTCATTCACTGCTGTAGGACACATGTCAAATACACAACCCTACCCATGTCATTTGCTTTGTTTCCTTTTCGTTGTTCACGTCATTCATATTTGTTTGACTTGCCTAGAAGCACTTCTGCAACCACAAACCTCATTTTGTGTTTTTGATATTGGAGAAAATATACTGATTCACTAAAATAAGGGATAGCGTATTAAATCGTTTTGAAAAGTATGTAATCTTCGAGAAAATCGCTGTAAAATTATTCTAAACTCAATAACAACATGAATCGATCCAATAAAAATCGGTATGAGACATTTCTTCAATGTGGTCGCCTTTTTTCTGAAGATTGGTTTTTTGCATATGCCTCATGAATGTTCTATTCTATTTCTCGGCAAGCACATCATCCCGGTTAGCAGCCCTTCTTAGTAGGGCTGACGGTAATTTGGGCTCAGCACAGTTAAGCTATGTACCCAATCTCAGTAATAATCTTGGTCGTTGAATTTTTGGGGTCCCGAGGAACTGCAGGAGTCTTGGAAAACCAATCCCCAAAAACTGTTTCTAAGTAGCCACGTTTTAACAAATATCACAGTTCATCTATAACATCACACTAACTTTCACAATATACATTAAAGTTTTACAAACTTAATCTTAGTCGTTGATTTCAATAAATATATTCAATTATTCTTAAATATTTGGAGTTCCAAACCAGGACGCGAGCAAAAGTTGTCGTCTTGCTGTAATGACCATTTTGTTCTCATTTTGAAATGGAGTCAGTTTGTCAACGCCTTCGATTTGAAACGAGTTCTCTGAAAAGACAAGAAGTAAATTAACAAATGCTGAAGCTCATAGGGCTATCGGAACGTTAATAGTGGCCGAACTCAGATTGTTGTAGCGGAAAGGCTCCAAGTCAGCCAAAGTGTGTTTGAAACATAGATGAATTCAAAATAGTAATAATCGAAATGAATACCATTTTTAATTCCCAGGCTCAGAGATCGTTTCTCTATTTCAGTATCGTAATGAGTTCATTACAGTAGTGAAAGTAGTGCTGTAATGAAACTGATTACAGTATTGTTTTCAGTTATATTTTTCGTTTTGTGGTTGTCAGTACTGACCTCCGATCCAATCAATTTTCGAATCAAATCAATTCATATTCCGTGATCTGTAAAATTTCGCATGTCACACCAATTGCCAAGCTACGATACAAAAGTCACTAATCTAAATTTTCATTGGAACTTGGAGAGTATTTCACGAAACTTGACTGAAATAGAGAAAATATCGTCTAATACTCGTTGCAGAAAGCAATTCCAACACTCATGCTGTCGAAAACTCGCTCCTTCGTCGCTCGTTTTCGAATTTCGCATTCGTGTTAGAAAAGAAGCTCATTCTGCAACTTGTTTTAGAATATACTATTATCATGAGGTTGGAGAAATGATATTAGATTTTGTCACTGAAATGAGAGATATACCGGCTTCGGCCTTATTTGGCCTCATTAGTATCCCATACATCTCAGGGACAGAATTTTCATAAAAAACTTCGATATTTGAAGCAATTAGTTGTGGAGTACTGAGTAAAATATTACAAAGTACTAAACGAATGACATCTAATTGCGTCAAAATGAAGTTTCATATCTTCAATCAAATGCTACACAAGACATCTGTACTTCCCCTTAAAAACACTTGCCTTCACAGTCGCGAAAAGAATTGGGCTTGATTGGAGATGTGAAACTTCATTTTGACGCGAAGCACCTCCAATTCATAATACTTGGACAACCTTTTTCATCAAATATACATTATCAGGTGCCATATCCAGGAACCGATCAATTCCTCCTCTGTAAAAATCCCAGACTTTTTGGGTACATATCCATCACTTTGCCTTTTTAACAATGCTCTTGCAAATTTGAAAATTTACTAACATCCACACCATTTTTGATATCCAGTGTGGATCGCGACATTGAATACTGCGACCAAAGAGTGGATGGCTTCACGGTCTTCGTTAAATTTGAGAAATACACCATACGAAGACTCTCCGTATAATTTTTCACATTTTTTTACACCAATATATGAATCGCTGATATGCAGGTTCATAAACTTGGCAAGATTTGGGTGGCAAAAGATTTAGATAAACTGCTTCGGCACTTTCCAATATATCGGCAGGTATATTTTCATTGTGTTCTGAATTTATTTTGAAAGCAGCGTGAAAAATACTAATAAATTATATTAGTACGTTCACTGACGTCTACTTGACAGTCAATATTTACCAACAATTCCAGATAGATAGATAGATAGATAGATAGATATGTTTATTTCCAGAATTATTATCAACGACAATAAGGTGAAAACAAGTCAAATTACACTTGAAATAAAAATTACCAATAAATATAAATGATCACCGAATTGCTATCGCTATTTTAATTAATAGGTGTTCCAATTTATTACCAAATTATTCACGATTTTTGAATAGAAGTAATTGACTCGGTTGCTTATTTTTACCCGCAATTTTGCATTCGCTAGACTGCTCTGCGCTCCGCCTCACAACAGCAAATATTGCTCGTAAAAAAATATGCACTCCTAATTCTTATAGAGGGTGTACCAAGTTCGACGGTCTATTAGGCGTTTCTGGAGAACTGGACCTATTTGAAATCTGAAAATTGGGATTATATTATTGTTTGACATTATCTACCGATCTAAAATATTCTTGGAGCCTGACCACTTTCAGTTATACAGGGAGTGAAAAAAAAATTTCCAAAAATTTTTTTTTCTGTTTTTTTGTTTTTGAATTTGATAGAATATGCAATTCGAAATACATTCGTACTCAAATCGTTGCATTAGTCGAAATACTTTCCAAAATATCGAGAAAAAACTGAAGAAAAAAGGGAGATAAGTGTATTCGGTATTATGTTTGTTATTCCTAACCTAGATATCGTAGTCACCAACTGTTTTCACATTTTTGAACGCGAAGGCTGTGGAAATATTGTACAATTTCAGAATTTTGAATAACCCGTAACAGGGTGTGCCAAATGTTGGTTCAAAAATTGGGATTAAAATTGGCTCATAACTTTTGTTTTTCAGATTAGAACCCTATTGATTGATGATAATGTTGCAATATGTTGATGCTCCTAAAATTACAAATTCTTGAGTTATCCAGGATTTTCTGTTTCTATTGATGAAATCTGGTTTATATCAATAATGATAAATGAATTCAGAAAAGAGGAAGTCACTAGTGAGTTATTTGAGTAATTTATCTTCTTTGACCAAGGTCACTGTTGATATGGAACAGATTCTATGAATTTGACAGTACGTACGACATGAAATCAGGAAATCCTGAATAGCTCAAGAATTATTAATTTTAAGAGTATTAACATGTTTGAACACTATCATCATTTTTCTTCGCCCAATCCAACGCAATCATAAAAAAATAGGGTTCTAATTTGAAAAACGAAAGTTATGGGTCAATCTTGATCCCAATTTTCGAACCAATATTTGGAACACCCTATGACGGGTTCTTCAAAATTATGAAAGTGTACAATATTTCCATATTCTTCGCCTTCAGAAATGTGAAAACGGTTTGTGCTTACGATATCTAGGTTAGAAATAACAAACATAATACCGAATACACTTATCTTCCTTTTTTTTTCAGTTTTTTCTCCATAGTTTGAAAAGCATTCCGACGAATGCAACGATTTGAGTACGAATGAATTCAGAATTGCATACTCTATCAAATTCGAAAACAAAAAAACAGAAAAAAAAATTTTGTAAATTTTTTTTACTCCCTTCATAACTGAAAGTGGTCAGGCTCCAATAATATTTTAGATCGGTAGATAATGTCAAACAATAATATAATCCCAATTTTCAGATTTCAAATAGGTCCAGTTCTCCAGAAATGCCTAATAGGCCATCGAACTTGGCACATCCTGTATTTGTGAAACCGACCCATAATATAATATACTGTTATCGGAAAGTATATTTTCGACTTTTCGAACAAAATTTTCTACAGTTCAGATTATTCAATTTTTTTAATTGAAAACTAAAACAACAGGGATAGAATAAAATATTCTAGTTCGTTTTGTTGTACGAGATGTAGCAGAATGAATTGACTTGACACAGAATTGAAGAAATAACTATAATTTATCGATTCTAAAAGAAACCGAGGGATTTTTATGACCATCGCCCTGAGAACTTCACCATCTACCTAATCCCGCGAAATTAATAAAGCCCAAGATCTTCGGTCTCTCGGTGTATGGACCGAGACCGGTCCATACACATTAATTTTTCACGTCCAATTTGTGGAACACGATATTCCGCCGAACTTGTTGAGGGAAAATTGGGCATCTAACGGATTTTCGATAAGTTGGTTGCGGATAAAAGCGATCGGGGAATTTAATTCTAAATCTCCGGCAAAGTTTCATAATTTCCTGGTCCGTTTGGTTCGACGCTATGCGAAAAGTTCCAGCAGGCGAACAGGATTTTTTCAGCTGGTTTTCCCCGATCTCCCTCAATAATCCGAGTTCGGGAAAATCTTTTACGAGATTTTTGGTTGTACTTTACTCATTCCTCGCCAACTTGTTCATTAAGGAACACGTGTTTCTTTTATGAGAGCAATCAGAGCAAACGGAAAAGTCGACTGAAATAAACAAGGCACTTGTAGAATTATGGAATCTAGAATGAACGTAAATATTCTTGGAAAACTCTGATGCAACAAAAAAAATTTGAACGCGCTCTTGGTAATTCATTTTCTGACTGTAAAAACGTATTGAAATACATATGGCTTAACAGGTATGATAAAAATAACTTCTGATGAAATTAATCACTGGTTTTCTTTTTTTTTTCGAAACTCACTCTTTATTTGTCACCTCTTTTTTTTTGAACTCTCTGTTTTTTTGAATCAATGTATAGGGTGGGCAAAATTGGTGATACCTGAGGTACAACTTTTTAGCCAAAAGAGATAGAGTAAACTGAATGACATATAACGGTAGTTTTTTTGAGGGAAACTGATACTGCCATTAACTGCTTTCCTCTATCTTCCTTTGTTTTTGAGTTAAAGACCAACATTGAAATTTGGGCGATTTCAACTTTGGTCATTATCTCCGTTTCTCGTTGCGCTAGGATGTTGAAATAAAAAAATTATGAAGACACTCTTTTCCTTTCTAAGCTGTAACTATACTCCCCGTCAATAAATTTCGGACAGGCAAAATTATTGTCACATTCAATACCCTGTATCTTTTTTCGTGGTCCTCCGATTTTGTTGAAATTTTCACCAGGTATAGTATTGCGTCTTGTTATATAAACCTGAAATTTACTTTGCGAAAATACCTGTAGTTCATCCTTTATACAGGGTGAAACAAAACCCCGTTTTATACCCTTCATTTCGAAACACCCTGTGGTGAATTTGAGGCGGAAAATTAGATATCATTCAGTTTTAATTTGAAGTGTGACCCTTTCTTAATATAATGTTTTTTGATTCACGTCAGTGTCTGCTTGAAAAAAAAAACACATTTTAAAAGAAAGTGTTGCATTTTTTCAATTTTTATAACAATTCAGAACATTTCAATATCTTAACGATAGTAAACATAAACAAACATCTGAAAATTAATAGCGTGTATTTCCAACTCGCTTTCTCATCACTTTTACCATTCGACGTGGAATACATTGAATGCATTTACGAATTGCTTCTGGCGAAGCAACAATTTCTGTTAATGGAGAACAATGCTAGACGTCACGTTCTACGGGTTGTAACAGAATCTTTTAAAGAGGCGAATATTCAACGATTCGTGTGGCCAGCCAGAAAGCCGGATTTAAATCCGATTGAGTATGGGATATGCTGGGTAGACATGTCCGAAATCGACAGCCCAACACCTTGCCCGATTTACGAACAGCCCTTCTTGAAGAACGGGAAAATATTCCCTCAGAAGCAATTCGAAAATGCATTGAAAGTATGCCAATTCCTATGGAAGAAGTAATGAGAAAGCGCTATTAAATTTAAGATGTTTGTTTATGTTTACTATTTGACAAGGTATTGTAATGTTTTAAATTGTTATAAAAATTGAAAAAATGCAACACTTTCTTTGAAAATTTATATCTTTTTTTTAGAGCAGATACTGACGTAAATCAAAAAACATTTTGTTGAGAAACGGTCACACTCCAAATTAAAACTGAATGATATAAAATTTTTCGCCTCAAAATCACCACAGGGTGTTTAGAAATGAAGGGTATAAAACAAGGTTTTGTTTCACCCTGTATAACGGATGAGCAAAGTAAATTTCAGGTTAATATAACAAGACCCGATACTATACCTGGTGAAAATTTCAACAAAATCGGAGAACCACGAAAAAAGATACAGGGTGTTGAATTTCACAAAAATTTTGCGTGTCCGGAATTTATTGACGGGGAGTGTATATATATTCATTTGCTTCAGAGAGCTGAAATAATACAATACATATTGAAACAAAAAAGGTACCTAGCTGAGGTTGGTGCAACACAGAAAAATATACAGGTCTGCAGTATGGTTGAATGAGGAAAGGGAAAAAACCTCAGCTGAAAAAAATTCTTACCCCAAATACTCAAAAAATTAAATATCAGGAAAATCTTGAAAGACATCAGTGTGATCTGAGAGAACAGCTTCATGTTATCCGTAGATAGGCTTAGATAAATCGATTTTCCACAAAGACGACCAGAAATTTTCTGAAATGAAAAATGACAAAAGCAGAAAAGAAACCAACTATTTAGAACAAATTAAATTATTTTTAAAGTAACCACCCATTTCAGAAACGCACTTGTTACTTTGTGCATAGCCTCGAAAACATCTTGAAATTTATAAATGGGACAACTATTTTTAAGATACTCTATAGTCTCCTCATTTACCGAACACTCACAACTAGGGCTCTCAACCCAATTACATCGGGAGAACATGTCTTTGCATCGTCCATGGCGATTTAGAACAGACCATATTCTCCTGGGAAGGTCAAAACCAGGAACTTTGATGAAGGATCAGTAATAAGATTTATATTGAAAAAATTACATGCATTCCATTCAGATTTCCAAATTTCTTTGTCGCATCTATTCATATCAATCAGAAAATTTGACCAGAAAGGTTTACGCGCCTTCAATCTGGGGACCTTATTATCTGGAATATAGGTGAGTATGGGAAATGAATTTGGAAAGGAATTGAATTTGTTCCAAAAGTTTAAAGCTGTTGTCTGTCTGCGAATATGGGGAGAGATAATATTTGAGAGGACTGGTAACCAAGGAGTTACCAGACTTGATAGTACCAGTAATAATCCTCATAGAAAATTTTTGTTGGCATCAATTTTTTTTAAATGAACACTGTTCAACGAAACAGGGTAACAATATTCAGAAGCAGAAAAAAACCAAAGCAAGCGCTGCCATTCGAAGTATTGTTGGATCAGCGCCCCATGAGCAACCAGCTAGTTTCTGAAGAATATTGTTTCGAGTTTTAAGCTTCAAACACAGATCATCTAAATGGGTGTTGAAATTCAGAGAGGGTTCAAGTTTGATTCCCAGGTATCTAGGACTGGAATTATGTTTTAAGGGAGAAGAACCGAAAGTTACACTAAATTTTCTATAATTCTGGTGATTATTCAAATGAAAACACGAAACCTCGGTTTTATTTTCATTCGGGCACAATTCAAAAAATAATTTTTCATTATATCAGATTGCCAAATTTCTTTGTCTATTCATATCAATCAGAAAATTTGGCTAAAAAGGTTTACACGACTTCAATCTGGGGACCTTATTATCTGGATTATAGGTGAGTATGGGAAATGAATTTGGAAAGGAATTGAATTTGTTCCAAAAATTTAAAGCTGTTGTTTCTCTGTGGATATGGGGAGGGATAATACTTTTTTTTTTGGTTTATTACTTGGCTTCAGACCGGTGGTCATGCAGCCAGTAACAAGTTCATATACAGAATTGTACAGTTAATATTAACTAGCTTACAAATGATTCCGAGGAAATAGTATATTTACACATGTTTATATATAGAGAAAAAAAAAATAAAAAATTATAAGGGAATACAAATTCAGAAAAAAAATGAATAGAAAAGTTGTATAAATATGTAAATAATATGAATATATATGAGCATTAAATAAATAAATAACAATATAATAAATATTTAAGAGCGGTACAGTATATTTCGGTATAAACAGGTGTATAAATCAGATTTTGAGGACTTTCTTAGTGATAAACAGTATATTAGGTAGTAAATTTCTAAATTTTCAAGAGCAAGTAAGTGATTTATATTTAAGGGTCTCTTAACTTTAAGTTTATCTGTTAAGATAATACATAACGACGTATTTTTGTTTTCATTTGGAAAAAACGCTACTAGCTCATTATAAAAATTGTCTGTATAATGTTTTCATTTCAATATCCTAGCTCAAACGAAACAAAATACTCAGTTGTTCCTGCAACTTCTTGTTTATTTTCAAGGGAAGTGTTCACTGCACGAGTTTATCGAAAATTTCAAAGCCTACTACTCCAATCCCCCATTTTCAACGTGCCACTGTACCAGCGCAGAAAATGCATTTTTTATCCCTCATACATTATTCGTTGAATCGTCGTTTTGGAATATTTCACACATCCTTGAATATATATGTATGTTTTGTGTGCGGCCGTGCTTATGGTGCGTGAGAGGACACATGAGGGGTCTCTTGCCAGTGGAAACACGCAAACAGCGAACAGCATAGCCTGCGGATCCATAAAAAGCCCTGGTTTGGAATATGAATGATCTAGTCAGATTTCGGATGTGATTTCGTGAAAAAACCGTTAATTTTTGAATTTTGAGTCCGGCACGGTTTTAAATTGGCTGTGTTAATTGATGGAGAATTTTAGTTGAATCTGAGTAGATGTTTCTGTGACAGAAGGGCCTACTACTTCGTGATTCAAAATATTCACGAAAGAAAACAGGAATAATAGTGGAAACAACGCAGAAAGGAAATATAGGCCAAGCAAATTAGACTTTGCCAGGAAAAATTGGTGGAGTTCAGGAAACTGTTTCAATCATTCATTTAGGACTCTTATATGATTATTTTGAGTTTTGCCCCAATTTCACTGTATAGCGAGTGTCGTGACATTCGAAAAACCCTCGAAATTTTCTGACTATTTTAAATTTTTCTTGAATAACACCTAAACTGAGCAACTAAGCACTTCATGAAAATCTTTGTGATTTTTGGAAGTGTTCAGCATTGAATTCTGCTTCTAAAAAGTGATACGACATCATATTTAGATCCGGTAGTTTCATACGTCGAAATATGGCAAATTTTTACACTTTTTGAAAAAACATTTTCACTATAAAACTTAAGATATCCACGAAACAGAACGAAATGTCATGGAATGAGAGTTGTGGACCAGCATATTGTGGTAAACACTTGAAGTTCCTCCCTCTCAACCTCAATGTAAAATCGCGCAGTGACTCACCTTGCTAACGATGCTGATCATTATTACAATTTCGATTTGTATTTTTGTTTGTTACTGTGAAACATTTTCGGTGTAACTTTTCTATTTTACCCTTGAAAAAGACCAGAAATGTAGGTAGAAACGTCAGTATTTCATAAAGGGGTTTTATTTCCCCAGTTCTTGTAGCCACTATACAGGGTGTACCAGGGTGGACCTATTTGGAAGCTGAATATTGAGATTATGTAACTGTTTGACATTATCTACCGAGCTGAAATATTCTTGAAGTCTGAACACTTTCAGGTATTCAGGGAGTGAAGAAAAAATAAATCTGTTTTTGCTGTTTCTTTGTGTTCGAATTTGTATTGGTCAAAATAAGTTCCAAAATATCGAGAAAAAACTTAATAGAAAAGGGGAATAGGAGTATTCGGTTTTATGTTTGTTGTTCCTGTTCTGAATATCTCAAGCAAAAATCGTTTTCAGATTTTTGAAGTCGAAGATTGTGGAAATATTGTACATTTCTAGAATTTTTAAAAATTCGTCACAAGGTGTTCGAAATGTTGGGTCAAAAATTGGGATCAAGATAAGATTTTCCCAAAACTTTTGTTTTTCAAATAAGAACCCTATGTTTTCATGATTGCGTTGGATTCTGAGAAGAAAAATGATGATTATGTTGATGCTCCTAAAATTCATAATTCTTGAGTTATTTAGGATGTTCTGATTTTATGACGTACGTAGCTTCAAATTCATTGAATCTGATCCATATAAACAATGATAATTGAATTCAGAAAATAGTTGTGTCAGTAGTGAATTATTGGAATAATTTATCATTTATTAGCAAGGTCATTGTTGATATGCAACAGATTCTATGAATTTGACGCTACGTACGACATAAAATCAGCAAATCCTGAATCACTCAAGAATTGTTAATTTTAGGAGCATTAACATATTGGAACATTATCATCAGTTTTCTTCGCACAATCCCACGCAATCATGAAAAAATAGGGTTCTTATTTGAAAAACGAAATTTATGGGCCACTTTTGATCCCAATTTTCGACCCAACATTCGGATAACACTGTGACGAATTTTTAAAAATTCTAATAATGAACAATATTTCCAGTCTTCGACTGTTTTGACGAATGCAACGATTTGAGTGCGAATGTATTCAGATTCGAAAACGAAAACAGAAAATGGTCAGGCTTAGCCCGGTAGATAATGTCAAACAATAACATAATCCGAATTTTCAGATTTCAAATAGGTCCACTAATTGGCCTTGGAACTTGGTACACCCTGTATATACCAGATACTTGAGAAAAATTGAATACCTATATTCAGAATGACTGGAAATGATACCGTAGGTATATATCTGTTCATGAGAATTTTCCAAGTCTATGAAAAATTCAAAGTTGATCGGTCATCCCAATAAACTCATGTACCAATCCGAGACCATTTGTTGAAACATTGTCTCCTCTAGAATTCTAAAAAATTGTTATCTAGCTCTTTTATTTATTGGACATATAGAAAAACCACTTTTTAGTAGAAAATTTGATTTTTGTCATGAATTTCTCGAAAGATAAAGCAGATCTCTCAGAAAGAATTCGAGAATATATCAGCACCTCAGAGGTAAAGTGTGTTACCATTTTTTCAGACACGAATTATCTACAATATTGGATTCACACTAGTAAATTCTAGCTAGTGGAACACACAGCTCTGCTTCCGGGCTTATTGACACTGTCAGAAATTCAGCGTTCGAGATACAATCTCAGATCAAGAATCCTCTGAAGATGCCTACCGCAGTTGTAGGCAAAACGATAAGTGAAAAGCAATCAACATCCAGACAAGCAAATAGTGAGGAAATCTGAAATTAAAATTACTGAGTGAACAGAGCCAAAAACAACAACGTCCTTATAAACATTGGCTCTCCATGAAAAGTGACACTTTCCACTAAAATATATCAGCACCCTAGAGGTGAAGTGTGTTGAATCACAATATCAAAATTAGACAAAACAAATTTTTCAGTTCAATTAATGTTTCAAAGAATGTTTACTGCCATTATTTGATGACTTCATATGCCGTAGTTTTTGGTCCTGAAAAATTTTCTGTTTTCTTGTGTTATAACATGTTTGGTTTATCTATGGGAGATGACGGCCTTTCACTGAGGTCCCGTAGCGGTCTTCAAACATCTGAAGTGTCGAAAAATCGTCACCTGGAAGGTCGTATCCGGTTTGAAAAACCCTCACGACCAGAGAGCCAGAATTTGTGGATTTTGAATTTGAATAACGAAGGAATTTTGAGAGACAAGTGTGATTACGTCTCCAAATTAGCTGATGAACATGGTATCGAAGTGATTTTTCTGCAAGAAACCCACACGGCAACAGAAAAAAATCCTCGTGAAAGCGGACAGTTGAAGGGCTATGTATTAATTGATTTTTTACAAGTTAAGCTTGTTATATTAAAAAATTATCAGTTCGTAATTTTCAACAGATTCAGAAAGGGGAAATTGATGGAGTTTTTTTCATTTCTTTTAAATTTTGTGGCATTTCTGTCATAAATATTCATAAACCTCCGAACATTATTGGGCCCGAGAAATCTGAATGTTGATATTTTTCAAAGTACCAAAGGCATTTGATTTATACTGAATAATCGGTTTTTTTCTGCTTTTGTCTTTTTTCATTTCAGATCAAGAATTGCGAGTCGTTTTGGGAAGAATATGTTTATACGAGCCCATCGACGGATAACATGAAGATGATCACACTGATGCCTTTCAAGATTATCCTGATATTTAACATTTTATGTTATTTTTTATACGGGGAGACAGGATTTTTCGGCTTAGGTTTTTTCCCCTGGCTGTATAGTATCGTATGATACTAGTGATGATAGTATCGTTTGATTCTATAGTATCATACGAAGAATGTTATGATACCCCGTTCTTTTTTCACCTCAGCTTAGGTACTTTTTGTTCCAACATTTATTGTATTATTTTTGCTAGAGAGTCAAAAATGTGTTCCACTAGCTAGAATTCACTAATGTGAATCCAACATTGTAGATAGTTCGTGTTTGAAAAAATGTGACTTAACTCTCTTTCCTCTGAGGTGCTGATATACTTTCATTTTTTTCATGGAGTTGTGTAAACAATCGTTTTCTCTTCAGTTTATTTCTAATTAGCGATGATTCCCATCACTGAGAAGAAATCATACCTAATTCCGTGTATAATTTCGTTAAATTATGAACTGCTTCGACCTCCTCCAGCACTTCCAGTCCAATTGAAAATTCCAGCAGCAACCTACTCTCGTCAAGGAGTCGATACGTCCTACTAAATTGCTTGTTCCTTTAATATTTCACCCGAGGAACGAACGGATCGATGCCTATCCCACGCCAATGATGAATTATTATCGAAGTAATTGGATCTGGCTAACAAAGTGTTTCGTAATAACAATCACCTGTTTAGTGAACCCCCTCTTGAACGTTGATATCGAACCAATTGCCACTTTGAAGGGACCCTTGTGTGCCTATAGAGGGGTTTCACCCCGAAAGGGTAATGATCGAGTAATAGCTGGACAAAGCGGGGTCTCACTGAAGCTTGAGTGGTTTCCAGGTTTCAACTTTCTTGAAAAAAACTTTTGATTAAAGTTTCATACTATATGTAGGTTTCAAACGCAGAGCTCATTCTCTTCCAATAATCAATGTACAGGGTGGGCAAAATTGGTGTTACCTAAACTACTATTTTCTAAACGAAGAAAATGAATGACACGTTACAGTGGTCTTTTTTAAAGCAACTGATAATGCCATCAGCTGCTTTCCTTTATCTTCTTTTGTTGTCGAGTAATAGGCCAAAATTGAAATTTTTGCGATTTCACCTTTGGCCATTATCTCCGTTTCTGTTTGTGCTAGGATGTTGAAATGAAAACATTTACAGGCACTTTTTTCAAACACTGAGAAAAATGTTTACTGACAGTTAATGAAAATTCAATGTCATTAAAAAAATTAATAAGATATAAGACAGGTAAAAAGTTTAATATCTGCAAATTAAACCATTTACCTGAAAATGGTTACCTGCTATTAGTAAACGGTTTAATACTGACAAAAGAACAAACATCTAACACATATGATAGAAATGTTTAATAATGGTAACTTAACAGTTCAATAACAGCAGGTTTGTAATTCAATCAGATTAAAGACATCTGCTAAATAATAACCTGGACAATATTTAGTAGTGTAGGCAAATTGCTAATTAAAGGTTAGCGACAATTTCAATATCTGCACACGTTATAATGTAACAATGAATGATAAACTGTTTTTGAATGGCAGGTTGATGTTAATTTTCGCCTTCTAAACTTTTATTAATGACATATGCGATATTTATTGATTTTTAGGAAAAAATCTGAAAATAAAACTAACTTGTACTCTAGATTTCTTCATTTCATTGAATTAAAAACAGGAATAAAAAAATTAAAAGATATTCTGAAACAAAAGCCATCTATATATAAGGCATTCCAATAAAAATTGTTGCGATACAGCTTGATTGGAAACTGACTAATATATAAAGAGAGCCTACTCTTTATCTATAACATTAAATCTTTGGTTAGAAGTTTTGAGATACCACCATTCAACATTAGCAACGAATATACATCATACATATACAGGGTGGCCATTTGAAAACGAAACAGACGAGATTACAGACGAAATAATTTTTTTCGATAGAAATGCTCGGACAGGTCGATTTCTGTTTCTAGGGGGACAATTTAAGATGTAGGTTACGGACGCATAGCGCTTCAACCCTTGCTACTACAACCCTCACCCCCAATTTTTCAATAGGGAAGATGGGGTGAGTGATACCCCATTTGAAAGGTTTTTCACAAAAAAACACTACAAGTGCCATGAAAACACCACTTCATTTTCAAATGCTTAGCCAAGAATATTTCGAGAACTAATGCATAAAATGAAAATACAATTACTGTGCTGAAATCAGTATAAAAATACCTTTCAAATGAGGTATCACTCACCCCATCTTCCCTATTCAAAAATTGGGGGTGAGGGTTGTAGTAGCAAGGGTTGAAGCGCTATGCGTCCGTAACCTACATCTTAAGTTGTCCCCCTCGAAACAGAAATCGACCTGTCCGAGCATTTCTATCGAAAAAATGTAAATAAACTATAAATATATGAAACTGTTTGAAAACTACGAAAAATATGTTTTGTTAAAATATTATATTTAAGCCGCAATAATGACTTCGAATTGACAGTTGTTCTGAACAGAGATCAAACCACTGAGATTTGAATCGAGTATTCAATGGCAAAATAATAATGACACCATGCGTAGAAACATATTAGTCTGTGATTCAGTTTCAAATCTATAATCCGATTATGTTCCGTTTGTAGTGTTATATTTTTGAAGATTCACAACTTTTTCACCGATATTTAGTCTTTCCAATACAAAACTATCATGTTATTTCGATTTTACAAGCTTTGATCGAAAATTTCGATACAAAAATGTGCCCATTTTCGCTGGCCCCATCTCGATGTTCAACCAAGTGTGGCACACCCTACGTTTCCTCACTGAAGAGATGTCAACCCTTCCCGGACCCTAATGCCCTTTAGGGAATGGCTACGCTCTCCAAACTTTGGGGTGGAGCGTAGGCATAAAAATCAAGGAGAGATCGTAGAATTGACCATCTTGGCACTACGATAATTGCTTTTCAGTGTGAGTGCTAGGTAATCGGTAAATACTGCCGAATAACAGTAAAAAAAAACAATTCCAGAGATTGCGGATCTTGGATGTTTATTTGTATTTTATCAGGGGTTAATATAAGAGAGCTTTTTTGTTCTACAATCTGAAGTAGAAGGAAAGGAAAATCAAGATATAATTTTGTTGAACGGTTTTGTAGTTTAGGCATTCTTTTCATCATAACCATTGAGGAGAAATATTTTTGGGATCCTGATGTTTTTCCTGTATAAGTTTTCACACAAATACAGGGAATATTTTAAACACGATTTACGAATATTTTTTCTCATTCAGTGGTTTTGTTTTTGTGAGTATAGATCTCAAATTAAATTGTTTTGAAAAGTTCCTTGTGTTGAAATTGAAACCATTTCTTCTCATTTTTCCAGGAAGCTCATGAAAATAAGGAATCAAATCTGATGAAATTGGTTGTTCTTGACGATTTTGTTAAGTTTCTGGTTATGATTATAATTTCGTTTCGAAATTTGGCTCTTTAAATTTCATATGTTTTTTTTTCAATGAAATTTGGCAGATTGGGTATTGATTTTCTTCAATATTCATATTTAATAATTAGTAGGGTTGCTATTTTGGGAAAGTATCCCTCAAGAAGATATACAAACATGTAATTGACAAATTTAATGAAAAGGTTGTGAATTTTCTCCAAATTTTAATCGTTTTCTCCTTGGTCTACTATTTTGTTTCACCAAGAAAAAATTTGAATAAGAACAGCTCCTTTGGGGTTTTACATACAGATGTCTATTGAAATATTGTCTGGAAGGTGTTTGCATTCTCCTGAAAACTTAATTTGTGTTTTCTCTCCCAGTCTCTGAAAAACGAAACACGGTATCTAAATGTTTATTCTAACCATCAAATGAGTGGAAGAAGAGGTATTATAAAAACACTTTATGATAGAGCGCAATTAATTTTATCGACAACTGAAATACGAAATGATGAAATTAATTTCATTAAAGATATTCTTGAGGATAATCAATATTCAACTGATTTCATTGGAAAAACTATTTCAAATTTAGAGAGAACAATTTTGCGTCAAAACGATAATAACAAACAGGAACCAACAACAAACCGTCATGAACAACCAATTTTTATGAATAAGATTTCTTTTGTTCATGGACTTTCAGAAAAAATTAAAAGAATTGATTCAAAATTCAACATAAGAACTGTTTTCAGAACAAAAATGATTTATGATTTTTATTAACATATTCTAAACCTTTGAATGGGAACCAAGAGAACAGGATAAATATCAAGACCATTAGAAACCAGAAAAAGTGAACATAAGAATAACATAAAAAATAGAGATATTGGTAGATCGCAGATAGCAGATCATGTGTGTTCCAACACCGGCAATCACATGATGGATTGGAATGACACAAAAATTCTAATGACGGAACCTGATGGTCATAAAAGGAAAATCAAGGAGTCAGCTTGTATTTTGTTGGATGATGCTAATAATCTCGCCAATTGTAGGAATAGATCGAATTTGGATGGATTTATTGAAAAACGAACTGGTTTTAGGGAATTTTGAAATAAAATAACGATATCAACAACATGTAATCAATATTAATCTATGTGCATCATATATTGACAAATGTCAATCAAAAAATCAAAATATTGTCACGATTCTACGAAGTTGAATGAAAACTAGTAATTGTCTGACGAAGGAGTCTGATTTAGACTTAGAAACGTTACGCTTCAGAGTTCAAAGTGTTTCCTTTTTGTTCATTGTTAATTTTTAGGCAACAATTTTTTCTTGTAAAGTTTTGGCCCCTGACAAATAAGTGCTCAAATTTTTACGCAAGGGCCTTTCTTTTATATAAAAAAAAATTCTAATTGTTTTTTGTTTCACAGACTGGGAAAGATAACCCAAATTAAGTTTTCAGGAAAAAATTTTACAGACAGTTTCTCTGTCATTTGACATTAAGAGAGTCCTCCGGGCTTATTGGCCGTGGTCTCTTAGGAATTATTTCACCTAACGTTTCGCCCACAACTGCGGCAGGCATCTTCAGAGGATGTTCTTAGATTGTAACTCGACCGCTGAATTTCCGAAAGTGATGCTGGATTCGATCCGTTGGCCCCACTTATACCCTGATCATTGGCGGGAGAAGGTAGTGGGTTTACGCTCGCGATGTTGATCGGTCCATCGCTCCCACTTCGTATTGGCTTGATTTTGGTCTTTTCCAACACCGGCAACCATGCGCTATGTACCAAAGGAGTTTCTTCCCTCCTGTTCATATTGTTCTTATGTTTATATATCTCAATGGCTTCCATGTTTATCCTAGGATATAAACTTTAGAAGTTTGAAATAGCTTCTGCCTTTGAGATAACAATATTGTGTACATCTGTCAGAGCATGTTCCGCTAGCGAGGATTTTTCTGTCTGATTGAGTCGAAAGCATCGTTCATGCTCCTTAATTATCGTATTGATACTTCGCTTCGTTGTACCAATGTAGACTTTGCCGCAGTCACAAGGTATCCTGTAAATATCGGGTTGAGAGAGTGGGTCGACTTTCTCTTTGGTAGTTCTGATCATTTGGCCAAGTTTTTGAGTTGGCTTATAGACAGTCTCTATATTGTGGCCCTTTAGTATTCTACCAATTCTATCGGTGACCTTGGGGATATATGGTAAGATAGCTCTTCCATTGGGGGTGAGTTTTGATGTGTTATCATCACGTGTGAAAAGTCTTGGTCTTATTGCCCTCTGAATTTTTTTAGCATTATATCCGTTAGCGACGAATGCATGCTGTAGATGTTCAAGTTCATCCTCCAGAAATTCCGGCTCGCACAATCGTCGGGCTCTATCTACGAGTGTTTTTATAACTCCTCGTTTCTGTTGAGGATGATGATTGGACTGCTTGTGTAGATACCTGTCAGTGTGGGTTGGTTTTATATAAACCTTGTGTCCTAGCTTTCCATTAGGCTTTCTAGTAACCAAGACGTCTAGAAAGGGTAGAACACCATCCTTTTCAATTTCCATAGTGAATCGAATATTTGGGTGGCTACTGTTAAGATGGGATAAAAAAGCATCCAATTCTGCAAGTCAATGACTCCAGATGACAAAAGTATCATCCTCATAACGTAGCCATGTGGATGGTCTTTTAGTTGCCGCTTCATTTGCACTTTGTTCGAATTTCTCTATGAAGAAATTTGCAATTGCAGGACTTAGAGGGTTTCCCATGGCGCAGCCATCTATTTGCTCATAGAATTCGCCTTTCCACTGAAAAACGCTGGATGATAGGCAAAGTTCGAAGAGCTTTGTTATGTCATTCGGGGATAACTCAGACACGTAATTAAGCGATTCCCTGTCATTTAGTATATAAAATTTTTGAGAGACTCTCTACATATCTTGAGCTCCAACCCAGGTCGTGGTCTCACAGTGACAACCAAGTTAATCTACGACCTGCACGACAACACCTATTTGCCGCAGAAACCCCGCAGGACTCCTGCACAACGACAAGTTATTATGAGCCCCGAAGATGATAATCCAAACGAGAATTTACGCCCAGACGTGATATACGAAACGGCCACGGGGGTGAAAAATGACCCCCGGAAAAAATCCCCTCAGAAATTATACGTGCAGCGCCGCCCCCGATTCGCGCTTCAAAATATTCCATTTTATCGACCATAACTCATAATCCGCCCGCTCTCCCGATCACTTCGGCTGCGAAAACAAATCATAACTTCTGGTCGCAATTTATCGTCCTGCATGTATATCGATAGGTTCTTACTGCTGAGAAATGAAATATCGGGTATGTATCCAGTGTGCTAGATTGGATAATTGAATTTTCACGAGTGCGCTGCCGGTGTATCGGTTGGCGTTGGATGTATGGACTCTTTTGGTTCGATGCGTCTCCAATTCCGCTAGATGTAAATTTTGAAGGAATGAAAGTTTTTCATTCGATCGAAACAAGTTTTTTATTTTATCTATCTCATAACCCACCTTTATACAGGGTGAGTCTTTGACTTGTACATATATTTTAACCGTAGATTCCTGAGGTCAAAAGAAACACTTTTTTCCTTTACTATTTTTCCCGATTAGGACTAGAAAAAAAGATATAGCCATTTCAAACTTTCATAATGAGCTATGCCACTTCTGGATATCATAGTCATAGATATAATATATGCCTGCCATTCAGCACTTGGAAATAATAACCAACTGTACAATACAAACAAGCGTCAACTTACTTTTTCAATCCTATTCGACGAAAGATGAAGTACAATTTGGTTCGTTCTGAATAACTACCGAATGTATAAAATGTACCTACAAAGAATACTTATACTTCATACAGAATTTCGTTAGCGGCAAATGTTGAATATTCTTCTTTTGATTTCTTTTTCATTATTGATAATGAAGTATTCATCTTGATATCACCTTCAGTATGTAATCATTTTTTATCGTGGTTCATAAAATTTTCTGAGGTTCTCCAACAGAATCATAACCTTTAATTTCCAAACATAAACAAATGTCATTATCATTCACCGCTAAGCTGAACGTTGCCAGTTAGTATTAGAACTCCGTAACCATAGATCAAAGACGTATTATTAATAGAGTGTGCATAGACTTAAAACTTAATGATCAAATGTCATTGTGTTCTGATAGTTTTTTCAATTATAACACTGTTATGAATGATTTGTTATCTAAAATTTGTTTTAACATTTCAATAATCATCATTATGTCTAAAATACTTAATGTTTCAATCAATTTTTGAATTTCTAGTGAATTTATGGAATGTTTTGGTCATAATTGAGGAGCTATCGGATGTTAGTGGAATTTTGTGTTGGGAATAGATCAATCACGTTTAAGAAAAACCATATTCCGAAAATCACTTCATTCGACCGATTCGTTTGCGAAATATAACTGAAAATTACATTTTTTCATGGATTTTCGACAGCCCGTATCTTTTCAACGAAGACGAATCGGAAAAAATGAAAGATGAAAAAAGTGTTTCTTTTGACCTCAGGAATCTACGGTTTAAATATATGTACTAGTCAAAGACTTGTACACCTGTATACGACCACCAAACTTGTTGAATTAGATAACCAAAGATTCGGATTTACATTTACTCCCATATCAGAAAATGGCCAACGACCAACAGTCTAATACAGTGCTTTCCAAACTTTTTGTACCTGTGCCCCTCTCTTTGGAAAAAAATTTGTTGTGCCCTCCTTAATTTTTCTATTACCGTTTTCCTGATTAATTTTTTTGAAACCTATTCAAATTTTTTCGTTTTTGTATTCGAAAATGAAATTTTTGAATCAGCTGCGTGACCCCCCTGCAACAGTCTCGCACCCAACTAGGGGTTCATGCCCCACAGTGGCTTAATGCATTAAACGTAAACATCTTGAAGTGGAAGTCTGAAGTTGAATACCTACAAATAACCCTGGATAGTTAACTTCTCTGGAATTAATATGTGAATGATCATAAAATTTTTGCACGATAGAACGAATTTTGTTAGTTACCGCGTTTGTTGCTAGATCGGTAGTTCATTTTAACTGGTTGCTTAGGTAAACAGAACGGTAAGTGAAAATGACTGAATATTCTTTAAAATAATGAAATAACACAAACAATTTTAATTCAGTTGATTCAATTCTGAAAGTGAATGTACAATTTTTACAATTGCTGATGGAAATACTACTGAATTGGGTAATAGCCGAATTCACAGAAACCTCTGCTGAATTCAACATTTAATGTTGCAACTCGCTACGTTCCGTAGTATGCAAAATTTTTTCAGCAGAGTCTTTTCCAGGAAATCCTCAACGCATTTTGCAGCCACAGTCGAAGACCGCCATCCACCGTATCGTTTTAGTCCTAATACATCTACTCCCTCATTAGCTAAAATTGTGGCCAAAGTGCGTCTGAAAAAGTGGCCAGAATAGGCATTTGAATTTTCTAAATTCAAAAAACTTGCAATTTTTGACGGCCAAATTCCAATTGTCCCTTTGATTATTACTTGATTACTGCATTTTCCGTTTTGATATCTCAAAAATAAATGCTCGCTCTTCGCATTTTGTTGACGCCGACGGAAATATTTTCTATATACTTCCACGTAATTGATATCATTATCTCCATCGGTGACTGTGAATGTTCTCTGAATGTTGGTTTTTGCGTAGGAAATTTTCAGGATTAAAAATGATTCCCGAGCTCATGTTGTACAACTTTTCTCTTCTACACGCCCCTGATTTACCTAATATCATTCCCACCTGGAAGGATATAATTAGTTTATAAAGCACCATTATATTGATAAAAGCACACCTTAATAATTAAAAACATATCATGTGGTGCTTTTTTCAAGAATTTATTCATTTCTACTCTTGTAAAAACAGCAGTTTTTTGGGTTTGTAACCAATGGATTTTCTAGTAATGCTACAAGCGTTGCAAACTTGGATATGTCAATACCGTCGTTCAAATATATTGTGCTCTTCAGCATTGAATATTCCGCCCAAAGACTTCCAGGTGATCTCAGCTTTTCTATTCTTCGAACAAAATAGGCCAGTAACACTTTTTCATTGATTTGGCTGCCTTTAATATCTGAATCCATTCCTTGAAAATATTGTTTATGTACTCTCGTAGCGGATTTTAAATTTCTCAGGAATAACTGAAGAACAGCTGATTTCCCAGGCAGTTGGAATTCAATTACCTTCCGAAGATTCTATATCGCTCATTTTTCGACGCTAGTAAATTCAATTGATTATTGTCACTTTGACAATCCTCTAAGTTTTTATTACTAAGACAACGCCTTATATTATATTCCTACACAGCATTGATAAAACCACGAATAAATGAATTTGATAATTATTTTGTACATTTAGTAAAAATTGTGTCTTTCGTGCAAAAAACACTATAAGTCAAGGAGCTTTAAGGACTATCACTCTCAGACAAGAAACTATTGTCTTCGATCGGTAATACGCCCTTACCGTTCTCTATTCTTAATATACTATATATACTGGCACAGTTATAAAAAAAATTTTTAATGTACATTACGTTATTTGCGAAGGCATCTTGAAATTTAGACGCACCCTATTCTTTTCTTTCATTCTCTACAAAATATGGCCCACTGAATGAATAATTCCCTCTTGCCATATCATTCTCATCTTATTCTTCGCTCCATTTTTTATTATTCTCCCCTGAATAGCTTATTGGAAGAGACATCAAATGATGCTGCAATTTTTCAGGGCGTTCCAGAGAAACCTGGGAGATGCTCTACGATAATTATATTTTTAAACTCGTCGAAAATATGATTATTCGGACTTTTTATGAGGGCTTGATGTGACAAGGGAAGTCATCATTAGCGTCTTACGCCATCTGTATTCTGATTCAAGTCTCACTTGCATAATACTGAAGGGAGAGAGGAATGTACCTGGATATCTATTTTTTGAAGAATTTGTTCGGAAGAAGTTCAGACAATTTATCTTCAGGTATCACATCTCATTTTTACAATATGAGATATTTCTGCTGTTATGAAATATGAGTTCAACATTTTATTTTGTTTGTGATCGTCGAATTAGTTATGACTGATAAAGATTAATACGCGTAGAGAGTTTCCGTTTATTGTTAGTTGCATTGAATCGATTTGTATAAAGTTTATTCATGTGGGTTTTTGTAAGAGTAAATTTTGAATTTGTTTTCTCCCCACTTTTCTATTTAGTGAACGTCCCTTTTTGTATTCGCTCTTAGGGTCAATTGGCTCTTAGGGTTTTCCAACCTAATTCGGTCGTCTCAGACATTTGGATATCTCCAAAGGAAGTGCTTGAGTCTGCAAATTCAAGTGCATGTGTCGAAATGTGCGCCAATGTAATATCTACTCTTTCTGGAAATAGAAATGCATTTTCCTATCTTGAAATATGGTAGTCCAAATATGTAATTGAATGAAAATATAAAGTAGAAAGGTATCACTTAGTTAGTTCGTTATTATTGTAATCATGTTTCTCAATTTTCGAGGACCTACTTGTCAAACTCGCTATCTCATGTGTCCAAATTTCAGCTTTCAAAGGTCTAGTTGACCTACCTTTGTTCATCCTAACTTCTATTCGTGTTCAAAATTTGAAGACTTTCCGCAACATACCTAGAAAATATTGAAAGGAATGATTTATGTTATATTCTGATCCTTTAATTATTGTTTCAGGTAATGGCAGAGAAATTCAATCCGAATCTTGTATCAGTATTGTGAGTACGAAAAAAATCTTATTTCCATATATATTATCAGGTTTGGTTAGCACAAAAATAACTAAAGATTGTGTATTAGTTACGTTCCTTCTAAGACTAATATCAAATTAAAATTGTAATCAGCTTATTCAATTTCTAGAGCAACGAATAGATATAGGTAAGGCATTTAATCAAAGAAAACAAATCGCGAATTTTTCGTGACAAGAGATAATACGTATGATTTACTGTAACATAAAAATCGTTTTGTAGACGTTTTGAATAATCTGATCAGTTCTTGATGATCAAATTTAATTCATTTCACAGTGTCTCCATTTGGTTTTAGGGCTGTTGAGTTGAGATTCAAAGACGACATAAAAGAAATAAAAAATTACAGATTACAGAATTTAATGATGAAATTGGTAATTCACACTACAAGTGTGGAAGACATTGACTTTCTCTCACGAGTTCAAAATTCCTAAACGAGCCACGAAATTGCGGTTCTTTAAATAAACCAGTGTTAGAATATTGTACATTATTTTCTTAGTTCACTGAATTTTTGTTGAAATTATTAAAATATTTCTCTATTCCAATTTCGTAATGAGGTACAGTACTGAAAGTAGTGCTTAACATTGTTTTCAGTATAATATTTTTCGTTTTGTTGTTGTCAGTACTGACCTCCGATCCTCCCAATTTTCAAATCAAATCTATTCGAATTCCGTAATGTGATAAATTTCGTAAGTCACAGCAACTGATAAAATACAATATAGAAGTCTCTAATCAGAATTTTGGAAGTATTCAACAAAAATTGACTGAACTAGACAAAATATCGTCTAATAGTCTTGACAGAAGGCAACTCCATTATTCATGCTTTCAACAACTCGATCCTTCGTCGCTCGTTTTCTAATTTCGCATTCGTGTTGGAATAGGAGCCCATTCTGCATTTTTTTTAGAATATTTTTGAAGAATGTATGTTATCAGAGTACAAATTTGACACATTAGAGATGAATCTGAGATTAGAGACAGGAGAGTTACTAGTACCAACAAACAATAATAAAAAATTGTCACAGAATTGGAAAAAGTGCATACGAACACATTCCGAGAGTGTGTTATAGTTCATTGCTATTGTTTTGTAACAATAAATCATCATCTTAGGTGAACATGACTGTCCTTATCTTCATAAACTGACCTTTAGACTAGTATTAATGGAAAGGAAAGTCACTTTCTTAAAAAAATCAGGAATGATATGTAGGAACATATATCTAATAAACTTAATATTTGCTCAAAAAAAAAAGATCATCAGATTGCAATCCTGTTGATCATTTCATTTGGAGATATTTGAGATATTCAGGATATTCACCTGAAAAAAGAAGTGAGGAGATATCGAAGTCGCATGTAATAAAATAAGTAAAAATCCAGGCATGATCAAAAAAGTATCAGACATATTTCGAAGCGGAAAAGTATGTGTATTGAAAAAAACGGTGTTACTTTCGAAAACATTCTGTAAATCACGTTCAGTGTTCATCGTTGTTGACTTCAAATAAATTTTTCTCATCATTGAAATGATTCCTCAGAATATTATGAAATACGAATGTGCAATTGTAGGACGAGAAAAATTCATTTTGATCCAAATGTACGATTTTTCTGAGAATTGAGTGGAATTCTTATATTCAATTGAAACTTTCCCTGAAACTTTCTTTGGGCTAAATCACGTGCGGGAAAATGAAATCTACCGAACCTCAATGCAAATTTTCTGCTCGTTCCAAATATCTCAATCAAATCCGAAAATTCCAATATACAGGGTGTTGAATCTCAGTTTGGAAAAAGTCCCATATTTTTCAAATAAGGACCTGGAATTTTTCGGGAATTTAAATGTTAATCGATCGACCTGTAGAAGGTTATGATACGTTCCAAATATCAACTGAGAATACCGGTTGGTTCAAAAGTCATTAGCAATTGCATTTTTTTTTTTTGTGAATACATGAACCACCTTGTATCTCGGTTGTATGTAATTGATTAGACCTATTAATATCGGTTTTTTGGACTCTCCTAGGGTAGTTCTAGCTCAGGACATTTTGTAATTCAGTACATAATAGTATATTCTGAAACAAGTTGCAGAATGAGCTCCTATTCGAAAACTAGCGACGAAGGAGCATGAGTGTTGAAATTGCTTTCTGGAACCAGAAGTAGACGATATTTTCTCTATTTCAGTAAAGTTTTGTGAAGAACTCTCGAAATTCAAATAAAAATTCAGATTAGTGACTTTTGTATTGTATCTGGGCAGTTGGTGTCACTAACGAAATTTGACAGATTGCGGAATTTGAATTGATTTGATTCGAAAATTGAGTGGATCGGAGGTCAGTACTGACAACCACAAAACGAAAAATATAACTGAAAACAGTGCTTTTATGAGTTTCATTACACTACTTTTAGTACTGTAATGAACTCATTACTTTACTGAAATAGAGAAATGAATAGTCGAGTACTCATGCTAGCAGCACTTGAAGCTTATCTGCATTCTCTTTTTATCACTTTTCACACTTGATATCAAACTAATTTTTTCCTGCGTGGTCTTCAAAACGACAACGTTGATGTTGTACACACATTTTTATTCAGCCAATTTCCCCCCAAATCATACATATAATGAAAGGGAGGTAGCTTCGAACGTGTTTTCAATGATTTGATCCAATTAACATTAATGTACCGTACGCTGAATTAGGAAATTAAATATCTTTCATCTGTATTATGTGCGTAGTCGGGAACCCCCTGCCTACCGTTTTCACAGTGTATGAATACCACACACTCCATTTTAGCGTAGCTACAGCATCATATTGGGGACTTCAGGCTACACAAAATGTTCACATACCTGTACACCCTGAAAGCATATGGGTTAATTGGGGTGCAAATTAAACATTCATCTCTTCCACGGACACCGTTATTTATTTGAATAATGGAGATCATATCCTGAAGTTATTTCAGAACGGTTGAATATTTTCACTCCCTCTTTAGTTTCATAACGTGAGCAATGTTTTCACATCTTGAATCCAGGATCGATGGGAAGAAATCAGAAACGCTCTTGACTGGTGTAAATTCCAAGTGAAGATTTGACCCGAATGTTTTGTGAAATACAATTGACTAATCTGAAATAGAAGACATGTTTTCTGAATGTCAATTGACAATTTCTGAATTACAATTGGAAATGGTGTAGACTTAATGACCTTATGTGAAATATACTCATTTTACTCAAGTGCCCCTGCATCATACAAAATGAGTTAACAATATTCACAAAGATCTGAAAACAGTAGGAACTAGTTTCTGGAGATTATCATTCTTGTACAACTGCCTTTGAAAATGGCACAACTGCTAACATTAATGTCTTACGACGTTAGGAAGCTTCGAAACAAACTTCTAGAGTCCTTAGTACTATCATAACTAGCAGAAACTTGAATCAGATACAATGTTGTTGTTGCTGAGTTTTTAAAGGTTGGGAAAATTTTTTTCCAATGGTATTTCCATGAGCAATGGCATGATTAACATAGGCTTAGGTCAACGTCATAGAATTCCATCATTTTGTTTTTATCTCCGTCATATTTCCTCCTGATCAAGCTAGAAGAAGTTCAGAATCAATGAAAACAATGGCCTGTTTATTGATTTTGTTATGGTAGTTTTAAAAATTTAGTTACCATAGTGGGAATTTTCCCAAATGTATGAGAATTTTTTATTTTTTGACACGATATCCTTCACTCTCAGTTCTAAATATCATTTATCACCTCATAGTTGTTTATGATATGAGTGTTAGAGGTGACTTTTCATTCTGTGAATGAAAAAGTTCGTGAAATGGGAGGAGCGAATTGAACAATTTCACGAACAAAATAAAATCACCTTCAACACAAATACCATACGATGTTTTTTGTACAACTGCCCTATTTTGATAATGAAATGGGCGAATATGTAATGACAATAAACTTCAAAATGCATTTTAATATTCAAATAATCAAAAGTTTGTTGTGAATGGCAAACGTTGCCAAAGTTATGATTACAAACAAAGGATAAAAGACGCTGTCATTTGAATTTCGTTCCTTTGTTTTCGTCTTGAGTTTTGAACTGCTTAATATGTTTGTCGAGAGTCCAATTATAAATAAAAGTGGCGATTTGGTTGTTTTTCTGGATATTGAAGAGTCTGTAAGAAGAGCAAATGTGGAACTCCTACCTAAAAAAACTATTCAGCAGTACCATATTGCATATAACGATTTCCTGCTTTTCTATAACGACAATAATAACCAATAATAAAGAACGCAATGTAAATGACAGCTTCTTTTTTATTTGTAATCAAGCATTTGTTCGTATGATAATCTTAGCGTTGGCAACGTTATCCATGCAGAAAAACTTATCATTATCTGAACATTAATGGTATAATCTAAAACAAGTTACGGAATGGGCTCTTATTCCAACACCAATGCGAAATTCGAAAACGAGAGAATTTTCTAAACGATGAGTGGAATTGCCTTCTGGAACGAGTATTAGACGATATATTTCTATTCCAGTCGAGCTTTGGGAAATATTCTCGGAATAAAAAAAAAAATGAGATTCTACATCCTTATAATTTTAGTATTGCATCTTGGCAGTTGGTGTGACTTACGATATCTATCATCACTAAATTTGGATTGATTTGATCGAAAATTGATAGGATTCGAAATCAGTATTGATAACCACAACACGAAAAATGTTACTGAAAACAATGCTGTGTGAAATTAGTTCATTACAGCACTACTAGTAATGTAAATATCTCATTACAATACTGAAATGAACAAAATGCATTTTTGAGTTTGATATCATACCAAACCTGCATGTTCAATGATCAAAACAGAGCAGTTCTACGAAAAAACATCGAATGAAAAAAAACTTCAACAAAAATGTTTAGGCTGCTTTTATTATGATCGTGAAATTTTTTTTTTCCATAAAATTAAACAAATTAAATATCACTTCAATACTCAGATCATAAATATCTATTTTTTTTTTCAGAATTAGAGAAGAAATCATTGATATTTCAAGATTGAGATTATTTTGTACCATAGATTTACCAAGAAGTTTACTTCATTTCAATATCTTCCGGATAATTCTAATTAAATTGATTTGCTATAACTCATTTAAATCTTGTTATCAAACTCCATTCTGTTAAAATTATTCTGCTCGAATTTATGCATACCGAAAAGCCTAAATGGAACAATTGCCCAGATTGTTAACGAAATTTCCAGCTATGTTTTACACGAGAAATAATTCAGTAGATTGCATTGTGACAACCGAGTTTCTTAATTAACCTCATTAGGGGACAGTATCACAGAACAAGTAAACTCCACTCAGTGAGCAACCTTTGATAAAGGGGTTAGCTTGCCATAGTTCACACAAAGAGATTTCAGCTGAAAGTTCCCCATAGATGGCAGCATTAGCGAGGACGGCCCAATGAAAGTTACAAAACGGTTGTGGTCGACAAAGCCAAATGGATTAGGGTATTGGGAGAAGAATATGATTTCGATAGAGGTTTGGAAATTAGTGAATTCGAATGGAAGCAATTTGTGATCAATATTTGGGATTACAACGGAATCCATATGAGTAATTAGGGAAATTATGAAGGGTACATTAGAGAAATGTTTATTTGATTGTTCCGAAAAGTTCAAATGAACTACATTTCTAATAATATTAACGCATCTGAGTCCATGTGTTATTACACCTATCTTTCTTCCGAACTCTACGGAAAAATTTATGACGAAATGTTTTGAACAAACCTCCATTCTACTATTATATATGTGAACAATTACTGTGTATTTTGAGTTGCGTAAACGGATGTTTTGGGGTTGCATTGATTCTTTTTTCTGGTGACTTTCGACAACCATTACCGGTAATTCTAAAATCGACGGCTGCCGATGAAATAAATGCTTGCCTAAAATCATCAACTTCAAATTTGGCTAGGTAATAAAGCTCTCAATTCAGTTGATTGCGATTGAAATAGTACCAATAGATATTTGCAGCCCACAAAAATGCAAAAAACATCTGCACCACAAAAATTGTTGAAAATGATTTTTTGTAACTGCAAAAAAAGATGCAATGCGTCATGTACCTGCAGAAGACTGAGTTTTTTTGAAAAGCTACATGTGAAGAATGTGCAGGTCTCAACTGCCAAAACAGTTGTCCAATCTTTGGCAGAGATGAAGAAATAATTGACAGTGGCGACAGCCATATTAATTTTTCGTGAATGAAGTGATAAATAAATGAAATTTTTGAATGATATTTTCATTTTGTTATTTTGACCAGATAGGGGTTGCTTTCAGGGGTTGAAAAATAAAAATAACTGAAACTAACTTTGATCGAAACTCTGTATATATAAAAATGAATTGCTGTGCGTTAGGTACGCTAAAACTTGAAAACGGCTGGATCAATTTGGCTAATTTTGATATCGACTTATTCTAGGAAAGGTTTGAAAGGTTGGAAAATATGAAAATGCAAGGTATTTAATATGGTTTTTCCTCAGAAATGTAGGTGATCGATTACCATTGATTTTCGATGATCAGTGATGTTTGACAATTAAACATTGAAATTTCAAAACTGATTTTGCATTATTCATAACATCGTTACGTCTATTTCTCGATTTCAATAATTTCTTCAAATGTGGACGACGCAATGTTTGCACAAAACACCAATGTTATCAATTAATAATACATAAATATAGTCCGTTTCAAAATGATTGTCATCAGAGCAAGCCATGGAATTCCAGCCGGGGCTTTATTTCTAGTTACAAAAAGTTACTAGAAATTTCTCTGTGTTCATCATAGATAGAAATATATCAGTATAACCTATAAAATGATTGAATATATGTTCAGGGCAAATGAATTTGAAGAATTATAATATTTTTCATCTTTGTTGTATTGCAAAATCTTCAAACTCAGCTTCAATTGCAAAAGAGAAACATGCTGAGATAGATGATGACTAAAATGTACACACCCACACAATTCCGCTGTAGATCAAGCATGGGAATTGGGAATTCAGGATTGATAATGAAAATAGCGTGGAATGCTTCAATATGAAATCTTGCATTCGAGGAACTCCAATGTAGAGTTATCATTCATTAAATAATTAAGACTTCATCAAAGATAACTAAAAGTTCGTTCTCTATGAAAACCCTTCAGCAATCTTTGCATATTCTTGATATGACTATCGAAAATTCAGCCCTGTGTTATTTTTCCTGAGTATGGTGGAGCAAAAAGTATAAAACTGACCCGACTTTACAATTTCATAACAAAGGTGTTGAAACAAATAGCTAATATTTGTTAACAAATTGTGAATCATTCGAAGTGTGAAATACTATAAAATAGATTTTATTTATTAGAATTATTTATTAGTTATTAATATGTTCTGTCCATTTCATGATTCATTAAATAATATACCAAATTGATTTTGATTAAAATTCAGTTACTTTTTAGACAGTTCAAAAAAAAACAAACTGATTAATTCATTTTTTTTTATTTTAGAAAAAATAACGTCGAATAATGTCTCTTTGAATCATGTGGAATAGATTTCCATCCACTGCTCACTCATGACTGCCTTCTCTTTTCTCCAAAGTTCATCTGACAAGTCTAGGTGAAAACTGAAAATTTGAGACTCTTTTATTTATCAGAGAACACCTCGAAAAAGTAAATGATTGTTACCTGAATAACTAGCAATACTGGCAGAAATACCTGCAGACTTGTGGAAAAACTCGCAGTACCGACGATAAACTACTTCACGTTCCTTTGTAGTTGGGCTAGCCGAGAGGTATCTTGATGAATTTCAGCCATTTTCAATTCGGTAATAATAATTCAAATCCAAAACTAATTTGTCGATTTAATCAAGAACATAAGCATACAGAAATAAATTCGAAATATATTCAGCAGGTTAATTCAAACTCTGAAATGTCAAAATTTAGTGTTTTCAATCAACACCAACCTAAATCCTAGAACTCAAAAATTACTGATGGGATGTTACCAACATATTTTCGAGATTCCAAAGCCGCCCGAGGTGCCAATCATTTTGAAACGGACTATAATTCATTAATATTTCGATAAACATCGGGTATCATGTTCGGTTATCTATGTCAATATCGGCTTCAGTGATTATTTGTGAAAGTGATATTTGAAGCGTCTAAATGCCGACATTTCATGTATGAGACGTTCCGAGCAAAACGAGAAAAACCTGCCAAAATCATAGTTTTGAATTGAAAAACATTTGAATTACGAATAGGGGCTATCAAAAATCTACTTATGAACCTGAGGGTATAAAAATCAGATTGCTACCAACTTTCTCTATAATAATCCTTCTTTAACTCATTTTTTCGGAAAATTTCGAATGTCTGGTTTTGCATTTAGACGCTTCATTTCAAGTTAAGTCCTCTTTTTGCAGTTGATCTTTTGTGATAGATACAGCTCACCTCAAAGTGTGCGAGAACTTTTTTGTCAACTAGGTTAATTTCAATTTGCGAAGCCGAGAATAAGAAGACCTGATATAAGAAACAGCGTCACGGGAGGGCCCATGCATTGGGGGGGTTGATTGATTATTAGATTTTAGGAACATAATTTCAGTTATTTAGGTATAGGACGTATCTACGAAAAGTAAGGGAAATACAATTGGATCTGGTAGGCTGTGTGGCAATCAGGATCTAGGCTTCTTCAAAATTTTTCATGTTTGAAAATAACATTGGACTAACAATAATATGAATAATTTTAATAGCCGATTTTGGCAGACGAAGTTGCGTGGGCCAACTAGTTAGCAATACGAACCAAAATCATAATTTTGTATTTTATTTTATAAAATAAAATCTTTATACCTAAAGAATTATTTATGATTTCATGACCACGTTTAGTTCAAAACAGTGGATTTAGAGCGCATTTCAAAAACGATGCGTGATCTCGTCTCGTTTTACCTTTTTACCCTGGTGGTTATAGACAAGTCGTATTTGTTGGAAAATGAAAATAATCATCTGCTTTTGAGCCATATGAATTGTAACAAACTGAATTTGTTGGAGAACATAGGTCCTATCAATCTGATCGACATGAAACATATCGACTTTTGCTTCAGTTTCCATTGCTAATACTTTAAAAAACATTCATTCTAAAGAAAAATACAAAGCAGATCCAATGGGTGATTATTCATATTTTATGAAAATGGAAAGCAGGTTGAAATCAGTCCGAGACTTAACAAAAGATGAAATGAAGCATTGCTTAGAAAATGTCATGCAATGTGTTCATGAAAGTAAGATAAGAAATCATCAGTATCTAGAATCTACCAAAGATTATAGAGTCTGAAGCCATATATCAGTGATGTTAAAAACCGACTACGATTTTCCGTTGTAAGGAACTCTGAAAGTTCAGATGGCGCTGAAATCAAACTCACTGAAATTAAATTTCGATTTATATTGACTAGAAAAATTTTACACTAGCCTGGTATTGAACTCGAACCTTGCGATACCAAGTCAACAACTCTAACCGCTGAGCTACACTACGTGTTTCGTACTCATCATTAGTTTGTACAATAATACCTGGAGCATTCAGATAATTCCTGTGATGAAGCTTAAGCTTATGGTAGCTCATTATACAGAATTATAATAACCGAGAATTCTGCAAAAGCTTCGAGTTCCCTCCCTAAACTACGTTCCAGAAACTCAAGAACTGGAATTCATTTTTCCAATAACACCCACCGAGTTCCACGAAAACAACGGGAACTTTTATCCGGCCATCTTATTGAGTGGAGCATCTCTCATATTTCCAGTTTGAAGCTGTCACCGGAAAACTTTCTACCGCCACGGAAATCTGGATGACTCAGGCTATATGAAAAGGGGGGAAAAGTTTTTCAATTCTCGATTGTTTACCATTATTTTGACCGCGGTCGTCGCTCCTTTAACGTTGTAATTATTTCGGTTCGGGAGACAAGGGATGGTTTTCGATACTGGCGATGCTATATTGGTTTTGTGCGGAAGATGATGAAGGTTTCGATGGAGACATTGAGGGAGGAGTCTTATCGTAGGTATTTCTTTTCTTCGCCCTTTACTATATTATTTGATGGTCCAACATGAACGCCCACGGTGTTCCTTAATTGGAGGTGAAAACGAAGAGAAAAGATTCCTTAAGACAGTTTAAGAAACAATGTTCAGGTACATAAAGAAATGGATGTTAAATTTTGATTTTTTTTCAAATTTATTTTTCATTATATCCACAATTCAGAAAATATTCAACTGAAAGTTGGCAGGAGGCCATTAAAAATTTTTATTGGCCAAAAAATAAACGGAATCAAGCAAACTTTTCTCTTCATGATACTAAACATTACTGAATGGAAAAATGCAGAAAGAAAAAAGACAAAATGTATTAATCTTCAACTTGATAATGTCATAATAGTTATTTATGTACCAAGTATGTTATATAGATCATAACGCCCGGAGGGAAACAAAATTATTTTCATAGATGAGACCTTGTTAGTGGCGTATTTTCAAGAATTGGTATGCTATTTTACTTTTCATTTTGATTATGTGTTTAATTTTTTTATTTCAGTCTGAAAAATTTTGTCCTGCATCATTGTGGACGGAATATTCTATTTTGAAATCTACACTGATTGTCAATGAAAATATCAATATTTCCCAATTCTCTCGGCTAGTAGCGTTCTTAAAAATGACATCTAGAAGATATGTTCCGAAAAAATCCAAAGTTTTGACAGCAGGTCAAGTTCATACATTTATCAATGAAGCTCCTGATGAAATTTATCTATTACATGAAGTAGTTTTAATAATAGGTGTTTTTGGAGGACTAAGAAGAGATGAATTGGTGAAAATGTCTATCAAGATATAAAAGATAAGGGTAGCTGTTCACTTGTTAAAATACCCGAAACTAAAACCGATATGTCGAAGGGCTTCAGTATTGTAGAGGGAGAAAAAATAGGAGCTTTGGTGCTGGTCAGAAAATATATATCCTTAAGACCCAGTGGAGTGAAGAATCTCAGATTTTTCCTCACGTTCCGAAATGGTCGGTGCATTGTCCAACCTGTTGGCAAAAATACAATAGGAAGTGTGCCTTCGATGATTGCCAAATACAGGACATTGTTTGAGACGAGATGTTTTTTTTCCTATTCATCAAATTTTTCAGGGTTTTAGGGTATTTTATGTAACCCCGTCGTAGAAAAATCCAACAAAAAATCTTTCACCACAAACAGTTCATCCAATCTTGAGTTATAACTATAACTTAATCCTTCAGTATCAACCAGAATGATAGAGCTGATGACAGGCATATCGAAAACAAGTGCCCATAGAATCCTGAGGAAACACAAATATCACCCCTACCATATTCAGAGAGTTCAACAACTACTACTCAGAGACTATCAAGCCCGAGTAGAATTTTGTCAACAAATGTTGCTGAAACATACAGAAAATCCCAATTTTTTTAATAATATCCTTTGGACTGATGAGTCTTCCTGAACTCAGAGCGGGTATATCAATCTGCATAATCTTCATCGTCAGAATATCGAGAATCCGCACAATATAAGGCAAGATAGATCCCAATATCGATTTACGGTGAATTTATGGACTGGCATATACGATGGAGAAATATTCGGTCCGACAGAATTGCCGCAATCATTAAATGGCCCCAACTATTCGAATTTTCTAAGGACAAGTTTACCCTTACTCTCAGAAGATATACCTCTGGAAATGCGACGTAATCTATGGTTTCAACACGACAGGTGCCCAGCACACTACAGTCGTCATGTTAGGGAATATTTAAACCAAACATATCCTCACCGGTGGATCGGAAGGGACGGTGAAATTTTGTGGCCTCCACGTTCACCAGACTTAAATCCTTTGGATTTTTTGTACTGGGGTTTTTTAAAAATGAAATTTATTCGAAGCCCATAAGAGATGAAGCACAACTAAGGTACCGCATTCGTATTTCAGCAGCCAAAATAGCGGGAAGAAGTTTGTATGGTTTGAAAAGGTCATGTATTAGCGAAGGAGGTGGCCATTTTGAGCACCTGCTCTAATAAGAATCCTGAATTTTTATTATTGATATTTTGATAAGTTTCTTCACAATACATTTGTTGATATTGAAGGTCCTGTGCGTTATTACATTACATCATTTCAATTAATGAATAATTTCACTTTATAAGTAGTTTAAGGACAAACTGACATTTTTCAAGAGAATTATTCAAAATATTACACCAGAATCTGTAAAATGAAAGGACTTGTAGAAAAGTTCACAAAATTAGTTTTTCACAGAATGGCACCATTACCGATAAACATTCAAATATATTTTTTCGTGAAGAAGGTTATCACCTGTATTTTACTTTTTCGGAATCCTCACAAAATGGGCAACTTTTCAAGGTAATATCCAGAAAAGGTCTAGTTTCTTTTTTTTATACCACGTCAGATAAAATTCAATACAAAAAAACACTTCCTTCAGAACATGAATTTAAATTTTTTTTTCAGAATCCCTGTATAATTTTTTCTCCTATTTTTCATTGCATGAATTGAAGTAATTATTCAACAATATTTATTGAAAAAAAAACTAATTAGTTGTAGCTTCCACGAGAGAGGAAGCTACAAGAGAGGAAGAAAAAATTCAACATTTTCATAAAACATCAAATATCTCGAAAACTGTGAGACTTTCATATGAACGATTTTTTCACATCAGGTAGAGAACATTCTGATCTACATTCCGTTTTCGTTTGACGTGGTCTTTACGGGACACCCTGTATAAAGATAACATGCCTTGGTCGACGGAAAGCCGCTCTTCTATCAACCATCACCCCAACCCCAAGACTTTTTATTACAGAACAACCTGTATATAACTAGCCGCCCTTTCGCAAACGCCCCCATTCCAACTGTCGCATTCGCCGAGATCCGGCATCCGTTTCGAATATCCGAACAGAGACATCTTTCTTTCGAAACTCACCCCCAAGAACAGTTCGAACAGAACTCCCGCCCCCTCCTCATCTCGAGTTCTCCAGAACTTGCGAATCCTTCGGAGGACGGGCCATAAAATTCCGCGGACGCATTCAAATTTAATAAAACTCGACACGGAAAAACCGGGGCTGAGCCCACTCAGGACTGCTCGCATCGAGGTTGCATCCCTAGCCCGAAAGTTATCTCGCGCCCGGGAATATGTTGACTCAGGGACCGTGCCAGGCTGAAATAACCGTAATTTACATAGCTCGCACGCCCGGAGGGCAGTGTGTGGGGGAAAAACTTGTTCCGGGATAATTGAAATAATAGAAACGTCCGGACCGATAACGCTTTGTTGGATTTACCGTTCTCTTGTCTTCGGGTTTTACGGTCGGATGTTGGGGTGATTTTAGAATCGCGATTCGTGACCGTGATTCGTCGATCGCTGTTATTTTGATCGCGGAAGATTTGGTGAGTAGGGTCGCAATGCGTTCGATGAGCTAACGAAGAGAACCTGATTATCATGTTCATTATAAATACAAAAATGATCACTGGACAAATTGTGAACGAGATATTCTTGATAATGGAATATTTGTTGGGACATTATTTGGGCTATTTCCATTATCTATATTGTTGGTATTTACCTATGTTTCGGCAAGCATTCGCCTGCCGTCATCAGGGTGTTGTTGGTCCTGAGAAGGACCGGTCTTTGCCAAACTTGTTCCGTCTGGACTTTTGAGCTCCATACTATCCAACTGAGTTGTGAGAATGCAAACGCGAGCTGTCAGAGGTGTAAACTCCGAAACTCAACCCACTCTGACTAACAGTCTACTGAAGTAGGAAGTTTTCATTTAATTCGAGTTGTTCTTACACTTGGACATAAATATCATGAATAAATAATGAACGTCAATGTCACAAGAAGGCTGATGACAGAATTGACAAGACTCAGTCTCACTTCAAGAAGAAGAAGAAGTCATAAATAAACTGTACTTATCTCTTGTGTAGTTGGTTTGCACAGTAGGTTAGGCTACGTCAGGACTGGCTCATGTCAGGACCAATTGCTTCTTTGGGCCGCGTTCGTCCTCCTTAATTCAGATCTCAGTACAATAGTAATTATTGTCTGAGATCGGTAGTTCTTAACATTCGAGATACTTATACCGTTTTTTGCACGATAGACACAATTTTTATTCAATGTAGAAAATAATTATCTGACGAATACATTTATTCGTGGCTTTATCAATGCTGTGTAGGAATATAAAATAAGGCGTTGTCTTGGTGATGAAAACTTAGTAGATTGTCAAAGTGACAATAATCAGTTGAATTTACTAGCGTTGAAAAATGAGCGATATAGAATCTTCGGAAGATAATGAAATTCTAACAGCCTAGGAAATCGGCTGTTCTTCAGTTATTCCTGAGAAATCTTAAATCTGCTACGAGAGTACATACAATACTTTCAAGGAATGGATTCAGACTAATGGCAGCCAAATCAATGCAAAAATTTTACTGGCCTATTTTGTTCGAAGAATAGAAAAGCTGAGATCGCCTAGAAGTGTTCGGAATATTCAATGCTGAAGAGCACAATATTTTTGAACGACGGTATTGACATATCTAAGTATTGGTTACAAACCCAAAAAAGCTGTGCTTTTATCAATATAATCGTGCTTTATACACTAATTATATCCTTTCAGGTGGGAATCATATTAGGTATATCAAGGGCGTGTAGAAGAGAAGAGTTGTACAACATAAGTATCAGGGACATAGAAGATCGGGAAACATTTTTAATCGTGAAAATTCCCAACACAAAAACAAACATTCAGAAAACACAGTCGTCGGTAGAGATAATGATATCAATTACCTGGAAATATATAGAAAATATTTCCGTCTGCGTCCACAAAATACGAAGAGCGAACATTTATTTTTGTGATATCAAAACGGAAAATGCAGTTATCAAGTAATAGGCAAAGGGACAATTAGAAGTTGGCCTTCAAAAATTGCAACCTTTTTGAAGTTAGAAAATCCAAATGAATATACTTGCCACTCTTTTAGACTCACTTCGGCCACATTTTTAGCTTATAAGGGAGTCGATGTATTAGGACTAAAACGACACGGTGGATGGCGGTCTTTGACTGCGGCTGAAAGTTACGTTGAGGATTCCCTGGAAAATAAACTAGACTGAAAAAATTTTGCATACTGCGGAACGTAGCGAGTTGCAACATGAAATGTTGAATTCAGCAGGTTTCTGTGAATTCGGCTACTACTCAATCCAGTGGTATTTCCACCTGCAATTGTGAAAATTGTACTTTCACTTTCAATATTAAATGAACTGAATTCAAATGCTTCGTGTTATTTCATTATTTCAAAGAATGTTCAGTCATTTTCACTTACCGTTCGATGAACGATTTGGTCGCCCATTGTCACTGTGAATCAGGAAATTATTGATCACTGTTTTAACAGTTGCACTGTCCTCGACAGAAGTCTTCGGCAGTGTTGAATATGAATCGACCTCAAATCTCCTTACCATACGCCGGAAACAAATCAAACATTGAATATTTGGGTAGATTTTCAATTACTTGAATGAATTTTCAAGTGCATTATTCAATGAATATTAAATAAATGAACTAACCTTCACATTTTTCCGCTCTTTTCCACTTCCAAAGAGCCTCCAATACGTTGGGGCAATTTTAATGTCTCCCACGACCCCGGCAGGGGTGACAGTTGACAGAGGCTGCGTGGAAACTTTTGATACATCTGACGGCACTGCGTATGTGACATTTACAGATGGAATTTCTTAATTGCATCTTCCGAAAGAGGGTAGTAACGCGAAGAATCCATAAAGAGAGCTGGTGGCCTTTTCTTAATCGGACTCTGTGTGTGATTTATATCCCGTCGTTAACTGAAGTCCTTATAATTGAAACTGCGAGCTGAACAGTCGAGATGGTTTATCTGCAGTTCTGAGAATCCAGGACACATGGTGTGTCTCAAGAATCAAGAATTGCAATTACGAGAGGTTACAGATTGCTTCAAAAATGATCATTTGCGTCCGGAAATTTTTTTTAGATACAAAAATTGCAGATAAGCAGTGAATTTCGACAAAAAATAATTATTTCCTCTCAATCTTACAGCTCTGATTACATTATGGTGCAGTTTTTCCAGAGGGCTGCACAGAATACCGAAAATTCCAACAATTCCCAGTCCATTTAGCATCTAGTAGAATCGAGTGTCTACATAAATGAATAAAAAGCACTGAAATAACCTGAAAATTCTGAAAAAACAAATGTTAACTGTACTCTCCCTGAAAAAATTCACACAAAAAAGCCTTTCTTCAAATCGCATTCGAATATATCATGAAAAATCCATATTTGAAATGATAAAAAACCAATAATAAAAATACCAAATAACAGAATCCGTACGAGAATAAATCAATAAAACGAAAAGTCCGAAATAAAATAGTGTATGTAGATGCAATCCGACCAAATTGGACATTGCGTGTTGCCAGATCCGTTCCAAATTCATGGATATCTATATGAACTGGCCCTAAATAATTCAGTTAGGTCATCCAAATGGATATGTTACATTTTAAATTATGAAGTCAAGATCCCTTGTTAAAAATGGTATGAAGGATATCGTCCCAAAAAATCTAAAATTGAAAAGATTCTAAATGAAATACAGATGATTAATATTTGATGGTTAAGGTTGCAACTATTTTCGGATTATTTGGAGCCTGTCGGCGTGAAGAATTGTGTAATCTATCAGTGGGAGACATCGAAATATATAACCAATGATTTATTTGTTAATCATTGGTTATACAAATTTCAAATACAAAAACGAAAGTACGTCGTTCTTTCAATATTATTGGGAAGTATGTAGACTATTTTCATAAGAACTTTGCACTGCGCCCTTCTGTCATCAAACATCGTCGTTTTTTCCTGAAATGCTAGCAGAATCAGGAGCAAATATTACGGATATAAAAAAGCATGGTAGATGGAAGTTTAAAGTATACGACGGTAGCCGAGGGCTATGTTGATTCATTCCATTGCATATAGAAATGTCATTGCTAAAAAAATTCTCCCAACCTCAACAGATTTCGGATCATCATCATCCAATAATATACTTCCGGTTTCTACAAGTACTGATGCTGCTGAGATTTCTAAAAATGTGTTGCGAAACTCCCTAACGTTACAGGGCATTAATGTTAGTAATTGTTCTTGTTTTACGATTAATATTAGTTTTCATAAGTATTGATTGTTAAATACTGATAATAAAAATTTGCAATTGATCATAAAAAAAGGGAGTGCTTGAAATATTTTTAAAACACTTCCATGTAAACAATCAATTCTAACAATTGCTGTCTTTAAAAGTGTCACTTTAAGTGGTACAAAAAACAGTTAAAGCCGTTCAATACTAGGTATGTTTCATATCAAGCTAAGCATGTTGCTCATTTTAGAACAATTTTTTTGACGTTTGCAGAAAAAATTTTGTTCGCATTTCATGAGCGAAATAATTTGGTGTTCTCGATCACCAAAGTAGCATTTCGGGCACTAGCTACAAAAATAACTATTATCTGATTTCTACCACAAAATGGCTTGATTTTAACAGTGACATTCGAATACTTTATACCCTTATAAAAACTGAATTTAAAAATATTATGAAACTATTGTTCTCTTGCTGTTTCGCCAAACCTTTACCCCTCCGTGAATAAATTTCCATCTGAAATTTCCCGGAGTTAAAACCTCTAAATTTTCTTCACACGTTGTTGGAACATATTGATGTTATGCTAATTCAAGGGCACTAGAGCTTTTCGCCCGACTTAAAATATGCGCATTCCAGTTTCGCTATCATTGGCATATTTCACTGCAGAGCAGGTAGACGTGGAGCAATATACAGCAGCAGCAGTAAAACCATACCAATTTCGTAGTCATTTAGTCCTTACGTAAGCCTAGAATGTATTAGATGGATGTGTCGCGGTGTGAGAGAGGAATTGCTGAATTCAATTTTAAGTTTTATGTGCAACCCTTTCATTCAAATTTTTACCTATATATACTCTCTTTTATTGCGATATGAATCCAAATTGTTCCCATTTCAACGAGGAAATGAGCTGAATTCATTTTGGGAAGAGTTGAGGCGCACATGCTTGGAACGATAAAAGTAAACAAAACGTGTTTTTCTTGCCCTTTATGCCTTGTTTGTTGGAAGTGGGGTAAAGTATGACAGAAAGTTTCAATAATGCGAACTTGTAGTTTGAGTTGTAATAATGATGCAAGAGAAAAGGAAAACACAAGTGTTGAAAGCTACATTGTTCGTTCATCAATGAGATCAATACGATTGGAGACTATTATAATTAATATCAACAACGTTGGTCTGAAAAAAAGTGCAAAATTTATTAATGAAAAAAATATTTACACAGACAGACTGCTTACGAGCAAGAACGATTAGAACGTCCGTCAGAAAAATAGGAGAGACAATTTATAAATTAGGACTGATACCCAGTAGAAGTACTATGAATGAAAACGGTAACCGTTGGTTTCGAGAAGAGCTTGAGATTTAACTTGTAAGTAAAATCAGATTAATGAACTTGAGTAGATCATATTATATGATTCAATTCACCATTATCAGACGAGATCTTCCAGACTCTCAACCCGTTTCATGTGTATTGCAATTGACTAATGAACCATATCTGATGATCTTATGAGATGGGAAAATAATTAATCAATATTCATTTTCAGGGAAAAACATAAGTAAGTTGAATTCTGGTGCAATTTAACCATTTGCAAATGAGAAACCTAAAGAGTCTACGAGATTTAAAAAAACATATATTGTTGTTTTTGGGTTCTATTCTACATGAATAGAAACGTTTTTCAGGAAATATCAAACTGTGCAATCAGCTGCTCTATTATAACATCAAGCCAATCCAACAGAGCATAAATGGTGAAGAATTTGCAACCCATCTTAGTTTTTTTTATCATGATATTTGACCAGTTTCAAAAACTCTCACGTGGACAGAATTTTTAAACGTAGTTTCTCCATATCTGTTACTATACCGTAAGTAAAAAATGGCAAATTTTCAAATCAGTCCGAAGATTTTCTGAGGAGTTGGAAAATTTAAAAGTGGTTGGAAAAATTTCAAAGCAGTTGGAAAAAAATTGAAAAAATTTCAAAGCAGTTGGCAAAATTTCAAAGCAATTGTAAAAGATTGAAGAGTGTTCAAAAATTTTCAAAGCAGTTGGAAAAAGTTCGAAGCAGTTGGTAAAATTTCAAAGCAGTTGAAATACATGATTCTGAGAGAGTTATAAAATTCGAAGGAATCTGAATTAGAAAAACCAAGTCTGCAATAAATGGTATTCAACCCAATATTTTTACCATCAAGTGTTGGAAGAGATGCGACCTCGTTGTAAATTTTTCATTCACGTTGAATGGACTGTGTCATAAAAAAACCGTCTGGTATAATAAATCTGAGCTGTTACTTTCAGATAAGCAGAATCATCATTAGGTAGGCTCTTCTTACATTGTGTTATAAATTTGCGAATAAACAATATGTATGAATGAATTTAAATAATTAATCCAAAAATATTCAACATGAAGTTCGATTTATGTGGTGCCTCATTAAAAGAAAAATATGAACAGAAATTGCCTTAAGGACAATAAATGTGAGAGAAAATTATGGGTAATGGCCACAGAACATCGGAAGTCACAACGAAAATCGTTGAAAACACTCAATATATCACCAATTTCAAACACTATTTGAAACAAACGCTGCAAAAAATTCGAAATCGCCAACTCAAGTTAGGAAATTTTGTTCAAAATTGTTTCTTCAATATGACTGATTTAGGTCAAAACTGATTCCCTACTAAATTGGAAATCTGTTCCTTTTTCAAGAAGTATCTCGATTTATGACACACATTTTCTGTTTCATTCCCTAGTTATGTGGCATTTCTTCATTTCATGGAATCTGTAGAGCTTATTTTTATCAAACGAGATATTATTCACAGAATAAAAAGAAAAGATTTTTCAGAAAAAAAAATATTTTCTCTGATGAAAATGCCTTCACTCCCAGATTCCATGAAATGAAGAAATGCTACAAAACTGAAAAAACAGACGAGTAGTGTTCCTCAAAGTTTCAAGCAACATCAAGATACTCTTCATGAAAAACACAGACTCCATGAAATCTACAAGATTAGATAGATGGGAAAAAAAGTTGGTTACTCCTCAGTCTGTTTAAATTAATCATTTTGAATTTTTATTTAATGAAACAAATATTATACCATGATATGCATAACGGTTTTCTGTTAATTCAATGTCCAGTTGAAAAATTTGCAATGGATTTCCTTGTGTTACTATACCGTAAGTAGTTACAAAGCTCATATTGATGGAGTGTTATAATAAACAAAATCTCCCATGGAAACTTTTTCGTGACCCTGGAACACAGGAGTTCTCTCGACCAGGAAAACTTCCAATTCATCGCCCTTGATATATGGGGCCAAACCTTCGATCCAATCCTATCCGTGGTGTTAAATAAACGGCCGATGTTTGTAAACTTATTAAATCCGGGATAGGCCACCTTGAACCCAGGCACCAGGTGAGCAAATTCACATTATACCCACTACTCTGGGACTAGGTCGATCCAGGCAGACATTGTAGGAAGTTTTTTTTTTCTATATCGAACATGCGGAAGATTCATACAATAGATATTTCCTATTTTTATGTTTTGTTTAGACGATGTTTTCTTCGATTGCACATGGGACTGTTAATTCTCTCGAATGTGCCATGAGTTTTATACACGATTTACAAACAACAGTTTTGTTGTACTGTGCAGGTGAATCCACATCGTCTTATCGCTTTCAATCCACCTTCATCCTGAAAAAAATTACTCCAAGGTAGCTAGGTAATTCTTCTCACTTCTTTTCATAGAGTGGTATTTCTGTGTCTCTACTATATAGCGTGTTCCGTCTCAGAAAAGCCACCCCGTATATTTCTCTCTACTTACGATTCTGAAAATATGAAAATGTTACAAACTCCAATAGTTCAAAGTTTTATTTCTTATTTCCTTTTTAGATAATCAAAAGATTTTCTACCCTAACAAATTTTGAGCAGAGGCCTTTCGCCTATTATTCGAAACTTTTTTCTATTGTTCTATGAGAGAAAACCCTATTGAAGTTTAAAAATAGTATATTAAGTATAGAGAACGGTAAGGGCATTTTACCGATCGAAGACAATAGTTTGGAGAAGAAGCGCAGTGACGATACCAATTATTGTCTGAGATCGGTAGCGTTTTTTGCACGATAGACACAATTGTTACTCAATGTACAGGGTGATTCATTTATCTTGGTAATCCCAATTTTCTCGAAAACGTCCGAATATTTTTTGATCCTGTGAATGGCGTTTCGAACAAGTCAATGTCGACTTGAGATGCGCATAAAAATCTGCGGAATAAATAAAGACGCTAGGCGTCGCGGCGCTATGAAAAATTTTTTCTCTAGGGACATACCATTTTTATCATGTAATTCGAAAGATAATTTCATTCTGAACTTTTTTTTCGAATAAAATTTTTGTTCATTTCTAACCGTCAGCTATCTGCAACGTGTTTTATGTTGATTCTATTCCATTCATTTTTTTTCTGTATTGTGGTAGTATGCCTTGATTTGGAGACATAGATATGATTTTGTGCCTTGAATTCAAGAAGGCTAATTTTTTTAACAATCCGCCACTTCAACTAAGATCAAATATGTGGACACAGAAAGATGGGGCTCCATGTCACAACCCTGCCATTGTGAAGAGAAATTGGGATTGAAAATTCGAAAATAAATGAACCCTTATATTTTGACCGAAGTAACTTATAATGAAATAGGGAAATGATATAACTTATCTTCTTGAATTGAAGGCACAAAATCATATCTATGTCTTCAAATAAAGGCATACTACCACAAAACAGAAAAAATAAATAAAATAGAATTAACATAAAACACGCTGCAGTTCGATGACGGTTAGAAATGGATAAAAATTGTATTCGAAAAAAAAGTTCAGAATGAAATTATCTTCTGAATGACACCATAAAAAAGGGTGTGTCCCTGGACAAAAAAAAAATTTGATAGCGCCGCGACGCCTGGCGTCTTTATTTATTCTACAGATTTTTATACACATCTCAGGCTGACATTGACTTGTTCAAAACGCCATTCACAGAATGAAAAAATATTCGGACGTTTTCGAGAAAATTGGGGTTACCAAGATAAATGAATCACCCTGTACAGAATAATTTTCTGACGAATTCATTTATTCGTGACTTTATCAATGCTGTGTAGGAATATAATATAAGGCGTTGTCTTGGTGATGAAAACTTGGTAGATTGTCAAAGTGACAATAATCAATTGAATTTACTAACGTTGAAATATGAGCGATATAGAATTTTCGGAAGATAATGAAATTCAAATAGCCTGGGAAATCGGCTGTTCTTCAGTTATTCCTGAGAAATCCAAAATCCGCTACGAGAGTAGGTAGATACAATACTTTCAAGGAATGGATTGAGACTAAAGGCAGCCAAATCAATGAAAAAGTCTTACTGGCTCATTTTGTTCGAAGAATAGGAAAGCTGAGATCGCCAGGAAGTCTTTCGGCAGAATATTCAATGCTGAAGGGCACAATATTTTTAAACGACAGTATTGACATATCCAAGTTTGCAACGCTTATAGCATTCCTCAAAAGAAAATCTATTGTTTACAAACCCAAAAAATCTGCTGTTTTTACAAGAGAAGAAATGAATAAATTCATAAAAAAAGCATCAGATGATATGTTTTTAATTATTAAGGTTTGCCCTCATCAATATAATAGTGCTTTATAAACTAATTATGTCCTTTCAGGTGGGAATGATATTAGGTATATCAGGGGCATGTATAAGAGAAGGGTTGTACAACACAAGCGTCAGGGACATAGAAGATCGGGAAGCATTTTTAATCGTGAAAATTCCCAACACAAAAACATTCACAGTCATCGATCGAGATAATGACATCAATTACCTGGAAATATTCAGAAAATATTTCCGTCTGCGTCCACAAAGTGCGAAGAGCGAGCATTTATTTTTGAGATATCAAAACGGAAAATGCAGTAATCAAGTAATAGACAAAGGGACAATTTTGTGTTGGCCGTCAAAAGTTGCAACCCTTTTGAATTTAGAAAATCCAAATGCCATTACTTGCCACTTTTCTAGACGCACTTCGGCCACATTTTCAGCTAATAAGGGAGTAGATGTATTAGAACTAAAACGACACGGTGGATTTCGATCTTCGACTGTGGCTGAAAGTTACTTTAAGTATTCCCTGGAAAATAAATTAGTCTCTGCTGAAAAAAATTTGCATACTACGGAACGTAGCGAGTTGCAACATGAATTGTTGAATTCAGCAGAGGTTTCTGTGAATTCGGCTACTACTCAATTCAGTGGTATTTCTATCAGCAATTGCAAAAATTGTACTTTCACATTCAATATTAAATGAACTGAATTCAAATTGTTTGTATTATTTCAAAGAATATTCAGTCATTTTCACTTACCGTTCGCTGAACGGAGAGTGTTTACGGCATTATTACATTCTAGGCATCTCTAGAACCTTTAGCACATAAGTTTTTCAAACAATTCGAATAGTTCCGAGAGAACGCCAAAGCTCAAAGATTTCCTCAAGTGGCCCGACATTCTTCATAATGTGAGATAACAGCTGATGGCCATAGAAACGCTCCATCATCTCTCATACTGCAGCAATTTCTGGTGGTCTTCCGACAGCCACAAAGAAAGCAATCTTTTATTTAACCCGCCGAAAAAAAACTAAGATTTGAGAGCGTCGATAGATTCTCCTTTATTCTCGGCAAAATCATCGAGGACAAGAGGGAGATGAACGGATGTAGGGACCAAATCGTATAAGTCAGGCGGGCTATTCCCTTTTTATGAAACAGCGAAAGGAAAGCTCGGATATTGGTGGTCAGGATCTGAAGAACCCATTTCAGACATTGCCATCAGATCGGATGAGGATATCCCCTATGAAATTTTCGAAGGCTTTTCATCGATATCGGAAAAAGTATCAGTTTCGCGACAAAGTGGTTATTCTTGCGGTCGATTGCTGTTTTTCCAAGCAGACATCCGGTTTCGGGACGTTATATGAGGGTTTATATACCGGGTGTCACAAGAATATGGCTCCTCCTCAAAAACTTTGCATTTATTGATCATATCAGATTGAAATTTTGGATATGCATTCAACATATTATATCCCATCGACTGAAGGAAGCAGTAATAGCCACACTATATTCTGAGTATGATGAGGATTTTCATTTGAAAAGTTGACTTTTCACGAAGTTGGTCGCTTGTCTCTTGAAAATGCTACGTAGGATATGCCATGCGTGAAGACCAAACTGGAATTTGAGTCAACTTCAACAGATTCAAAAGTTTTTCTTTGCGATATGAACGCAGATTCAACAAGCAATTAGAGACGCTGCATGATGCATCTCTGTTGTCCTTTTGACTAGTAAGAGATTGTCTACCTTTGGTATGAAATATAGTATAGAACGTCTTGCAGCTTTGTTTACTAGTAACAATTTTTGCCTTCATGACGTGATTGCACAGACTTACAAAGGCAATTCAATTTCCTGCACGAGTGTATTTTTTTTATCGCATTATACTTATACAGATTACATCAGTAACTTTCACACGCCGAATTTTGATCTTCGAGGTGGAAAAAACTCTCGGAAGGGTCAAAAAATGAATTTGATATCAATACCATTCTAGCCGCAACCTTAACAGCAGGGGATATCATGCTCGAAATTGAACTGCCTTTCTAACAAGGTGCTGCTAGGCCCCTTTTTCCTATTCAAAAATGAGAGCTGTTAGGGGTTGCGGCTAGAGGAATAGTGATATCAAACTCATTTGAAAACCTTTATTGGTCCCCCTTTTCAACAAAATTTGATCTGTCTGAGCGTTTTTTCGTTATTCCATCCCAAAGCTCAAAATTCGGGGTGGAAATGTAAGAAATAGTTTTTTACCTCTTAAATAAAGAGAATTCTTCTGATGTATGAATGAAAATGTACAGGGTGATTTATTATATTTTACTCAATAGCTGTCTCAGTTAATATTGGTCGTACAAAAACGTTTGAATGGCAAATTTGAAGTATTTTTCATGGGCATTTAGAATTCAGTACTAAGAAATTCATAAAGGCATCAAAAACCTGTAAATTTGTTGTGAAATATCGTTCAAATGGTAAACACTGTATTTTATTTTACTTCTAGGTAGAGCTCTTACTTCTGTCTTCGAATATACAGGGTGAGTCGGGAGGAACGAACCAAACTTCAGGTGTGTATTCTATAGCTCGAAATAATATAAAAAACTCATATGTTGTTATCCGATTTTCATTTGTTCTCAAACTATAGCGTCATTATAAAAAACAACATTTTCTATATTGAAATGATTTCATTTATAGCATTATTTTAATGAATGCACGAAAATCCTGCCATTAACCTCGAAACACATTCGTCTGCGAAGGGCTATCGATGCTTTTCTGAATGATTCGTGCTTTTCTTTGAAAAGCAATGCCGTATTTCTAATGCGTCGAATTAGAGCATCCCGAGTGTCAACTTTAACTTTGTAGACCTCGTTCTTGAACCAGCCCCACAAAAAATAGTTCAATGGTGTGAGGTTTGGAGATCTTGGAGGCCACCTAATACGACCACAGCGACCAATCTCCATAGTCCGAGAAACTCTTGATCTGAATATTGGTTGACCTTATTTAAATATTCTAATTACCCTATAGTTTGAAAACAAATGAGAATCGGATAACAACATATGAGTTTTTTGGAATTATTTCGACCTGCAGAATACACACCTGAAGTTTGGTCCGTTCCTCCCGATTCACCCTGTATATATCAGTAAAACTCTGAACCGCGGGAAAACTTTGAACGAAAAATTAATTTTGTTATATCGACTTATATCGAAAAAAACCATTAGATTTAGCGACATCTGGTTTTCACTACTCAATTCGTAATACATTTAAAAATGGCACGATAGCATTTACATGAAAATAAGTTCAGAAAGTTAGCAATCCTGACATGTAACTTCGAACCTAAAATATCCACGTTCGATATGGTCTGCAAACTTTTTTTCCTGTAACGGTAAGTATTTGCACTACATTCACGCAAAATATATCTGCTACACCAACTACATTATTCTAGCAACAGTATAGCAAATAACATTCAAATACTTCAACACATTTGGTTCTATCTTTACTTTCAGAGAAGAATGTGCTTAGTCATCGTTTTCGGGGTAACTTTGAACGTGTTCAATGAAGATCAAGGCTTGAAACTAACTCGGTTTTTCTTGTAGAAAATGTTCCGCTCTTATAAAAGAAATTATGGTGCAGAAAAATATGCCACTTATAGTTCAGGTTCAGAAATCTCAGGGAAAGCTCCCGCTGAAATAAAAAAAAAAAAAAATTTCTTTGGTGAGATTTCCTGGCAATAACTTCCCGACGAGGGAATTATACCGATCACTAAATTATTAACAGCTCGGCAAGACCCCAAGGTAGGCAGAAAAGGAAGGAGCCCTTTTGTTTAGTGCAAATCATCTTAACCCATATCTGAGAAGTTAGGACTAGATAGTTCAGTCTTCTTTAGTGTTTTCTGATACCTATTTTTTCTATTAATACGAAATATTAGTTTAATTCAGTTTATACCAACATTATTTTTCAGAAAAACTTCGGTTTTTTGATTCATTTTTTGTGATAATGATTATCATTTTGTAATCTAATTTTTTGTGAGCAGCAAGTTCTAACTGATGCCCGGGATATATATTTGTTTGGGATTCTTTATTTGCTTCCTTACCTCAGATATATAGCTTTGAAAAGAAAATCGTTCAAAGTTACCCTGTTTTACGTTATATCACTACAGTAACAAAAAGACACAGAGACACAGAGACAATCAAGAAATCATGCCGTGGATGTATCTAGGATCTTCCTCTTGAACCCAGCTTGATTTAATAGTTTGACTTCACTAAGAATACTGTTATACAGTAAATATAAAAACTGGAACTTCTTTCAAAAGTAGATATTCTAGGATGAGGACAGGACAATATATTTCTATGACGTATGTTGATATTATGAACGTCAACTCTGTACACCAATTTACATGTGAAATATCTGAAAAGAATTATATAGCCACCGAAGTCTGTAAGAATTCTAACCTTTTTATTGGAAGTATTTTTTTACCCTTCACGATACGAACTCAATACAACTTCTTCCGCGCAACCACGAACAGTAAACGGAAAGCCGGAAAGTTTATTAACTCTGATAATCGGAAATCCAATGATTAACCCCGTCGATTGAAACGCTATCGCGAAGACGCGAAGCAGAATTTTTCTTAACGAGGGCCGAGTGCTCTTTTCGCTTCTTCTATCCACCCCCCTCCTACCACTAGCTGATGGCCTGACCGTTCATCGCAAACAAAAAAAACTTTCACAGCAGACTGTTAGGAAATACTTGCATTAAGGGTTTTTGTATCCAAGTCACTTATCATGAGGATTTTGGTGTTTATTTCCTTCAGTATTTGTTACAAAAAGTCTGTTGAAGTTTTCGAAGCTTCAATCGATTTTTAGTATCTGCTGTACTTGAATCTTTTTATTGAGTCATCCAAAGTCTTTTCAATATGCCAAAGTGACGAAATAGACAAATTTCAATCTCATTTGCATGCCTGGATAACTGAATTTATGTCCAAAAATACGAGCTGAAATAACATTATCTGTTGATTGTGGATTCCTGGTTCCAGAACTGAATAGGTCAAATCACTGTCTATAAAAAAAGTGCTAGATTAATGCAGGTTTTCATCGAATATCTTGAAAAAAGTATCATTCTTCTATTTGAAAATTCAGAGCCTGCCTTCAACCTGCTCTGCTTCGAAAGACATCTTTTGAAATACAGCTTCATATACTATTCAGAAATGTTGTCATGTTAATTACAGTAATCAAAATATGAAAAAATGAAATCGTGCGGTGACCTGAATTCAATATAATATTCTGTCGAATAACCCAACATAATTTCAAGAAACAACTTGATAGTGATTTATGGTACTAGTTTGTTATGTTGAAAATGAGTCAGGCGAGAAAATTTATCTAACGTTTAATCTAACAACTGGAAGAAATCATTTCTCAAGAGATAATTCATTGATAAGCTCTGTTCAGATTGCCACGAGAATGATTCATTTTAGAAAAGTGTTTAATTAATTTTTCACTTGTCAGGTTAACCTGTCGTAAGCATCTCGGGACTTTTCTAGTAAAATCTGCACCGCTGCTTTCTTGCTTCCGTGAAAATATCCCCAGGAACGTAATTTTCATCAGTTCTCTCCATTTTCTAGACACTTTCTCTTCAGAAAAGTTTCCTTTTTGTAAAAGGAATTCTGACAAGTGAAAAACTAATTAAACACTTTTCTAAAATGAATCATTCTCGTGGCAATCTGAACAGAGCTTATCAATGAATTATCTCTTGAGAAATGATTTCTTCCAGTTGTTAGATTAAACGTTAGATAAATTTTCTCGCCTGGATGAATTCACGAAAGATGAAAGGTTACGATGAGAAAGCCATATCGTTGCTATGGATCAAATACTCGATGCTTCGATGGATTATTCACCTTTATGAAAAAAACAACATCTGTAAATTGTACAACATGATACCCAATGAAATAAAACAACTTGGAGATTGCAAATTCAAAAATAAAATCAGGGAATACTTGCTTAGTTCTCTTTAATCTCCGGGAGAGTAAGAAAAAGAAAGAATATGTTGTTATTTCATACTTTGTTATTGTTTAAGTTAGATTGCACACAGTGTGTTCATTATTATATTTTTTTTTCTTATGTCACAACAAGGGTTAAGTGGTAGAACACCCATGGGTGAACTTCCCCTTGAGATTTCTGTTAAAGAAATAAAGGCCTTATTATTATTATTATTATTATTATTATTTCAAAATATGGCAAACTAACGAACATTTTTGAGAATCAAATCACAGGCATGCAAACCAAAAAAGTTGTCAGAGTGTGTCAAAAATTCCGTATTCGAGGTACAATCTTAAACCAAGAATATTACAGCAGTTGTAGGTGAAACGTAAGGTGAAATGATTCCTAATAGGCCACGGCTAATAAGCCCGGAAGACTCTTTAAATATCATTACTTTTCTTGAAATATAGATGAATTCGAAATAGGAATCATCGAAATTAATATGATTTTCAATTCCCAGGTTCACAGATCTTCTATCATGAGGTTAGGGAAATTATATCAGATTTTGTCACTGTGATGAGAGATATACCGGTTTCATCCTCATTTGGCATCATCAGTATTCCATACACTACTCAGAGACAAAATCTTCATAAAAATCTCCGATATTTAAAGCCATTCGGTTCGATGTACTAAGTAGAAATTAAGGAGCATGATGCCAAATAAGGCTGAAACCGATAAATCTCTCATCTCAGTGAAAAAATCTAATATCATTTCTCCAACCTCATGACAAGAGATCTGTGAGCCTGGTAATTGAATATGGTGTTCATTTCAATGATTGCTATTCTGAATTCATCTAAGTTTAAAAATGTTTTCGGTGTGACCCTTTTGATTTTCGCTTTATAAGTTTTTTTTTAAATCATTACTACTTTCTATTCAGTATCGTAATGAGTTCATTACAGTACTAAGAGAAGTGCTGTAATGAACTCATGACAGCATTGTTTTCAGTTATATTTTTCGTTTTGTGGTTGTCAACACTAACTTTCAATCATATCCATTCTCAACACACGTCAGTATGATGCTATGCAAAAAAAGAGGAATGGGAGCGGGAATACACCGACCAAAATTTCAAAAAAAATACTGTTGAATGGTATACAGATGGTTCTAAAACCAACACGGGAGCTGGCGCTGGGGTTCACGGGGCCAAAGCCAAGTGTGCACTATCGTTAGGCTCCTGTGTGCGTGTTCTGCAAGCAGAAATATTAGCAATCGAAAGATGTCTAGACATTGATCTAGAGGAAAACTATCAGAATTGTGACATAGCTATTCACTCAGATAGTCAAGCTGCTATTAAAGCACTGAACTCCTATGTCATCGACTCAAAGTCAACATGGAAATGCCGGATCAAACTCAATGAGGTAGGCAAGAAAAATAAGGTCTCTTTGATCTGGGTCCCTGGTCATTCGGGAATCACAGGTAACGAAGAGGCCAATAAACTTGCCAGAGGGGGTCTCGGAAACCACTCACAGTCCCAGAACCTTTCTGTGGTATAGCAAAATGTACATATAAGAAGGAGTTTCTGGAGAAGGATAAAACTGAAAGAGAAACACTCTGGCAGAATCTCCCAGGGTTGGGTAACTCCAAAAAGTCCCTTCGGAATTTTGAAACTGTAAGATCTAAAAAATATTTGGATCTCAGTAAGAACCAACTACACCTCCCCACTTGCTTTCTTACAGGGCATTGTCGCCTCAGAAAGCACTTGCTGAGAATCGGCGTATCGGACACTGACGAGTGTAGATTCTGTGGGGAGGAGGAAGAAACTCCTGTTCACCTAGTCACAGAATGCTTCGGCGTTGTAAGTCAAAGGAAACAATGCTTTGGTCAAGAGACTTGTGGGAGTGAGGAATTAGTCTCACTGAAGCCTTCCGAGATATTGGATTTCATAAGATCTCTGGGACTGGAAGGCGATCTGTAAAGCTTCGTCAGGGGGCAAAATAGACCATCAGGTTGCAGTGGACTGTAACCCCTTTTAAACTATTAACTATTAACTGACACATGTCAATCCAAATTCCGTAATCTGCCAATTATTGTAACAGTCGCCAAGATAAAAATAAGCGTTACTGGGATGTATACTACGAATTTTTTTATTGATTTTTGGCGGCATTCCACAAAACTAAACTGAAATAAAAAAAAATGAATCATATAAATGCAAAACCAGACATTTGACATTTTCCAAAAAAATGAAATGAGGAAGGATTACAATGGAAAAATTTGCTGGCTATATGATTCCTTCACCATCATATCAGATGCAAAAGCAGATATTTGCAAATCTCATGTGCAAAACCAGACATGTCTATTTTTTTCAGCAATATCTTTATACTGACAAGCAGTATTTTTACGAGTGATGCAGTAATAATTTCTATCACTAATCTGAATGTTTTGGTCAAAATTGTACGTTTGCTGCTTCAAAATATGATTTTGGCAGGTTTTTCTCGTCTTACTCGAAACGGCTTGTACAGGGTGGGCAAATTTCGATGTTTTAGCATCACAACTTTTGAACCAGAGGAGATCTGATACCCCATTCTCGATCTCTTTTTCGGAGAAACTAACAAGAGTTTTATTCATTTTTGGCTACCTTCTTTTGTTTTCGAGTTATAAGCGAAAATTGGAAAAATAATGATATCGGGAAAAATTTATATCTCTGCCAATACTGATGATAGAGCTCTGAAATTCAAATATTATACAGGCGCATTTTCACGTAGAATCCAGTGGCATGCTCGATTTTTTTGCAGCATTTTCAATTACGAAGCTATGACCCAAAGTTATGTTTTTTCGAATAGGAACACTATACTTCTGTGCCATTTTCTGAAACCTTAACAATTTCTTTCTAGTAGTCTTTTCATTTTTATGCTCTTGTTATAGGAAGCTACATTTTTCTGTGCTCATCAACAGTAGAAACTATAGAAAGTATTGAGACTCACATGAAAATTGGTTTTTGATCAATTTCTATACTCATATTGATGCAAACCTTACGATGTTATATATTTTGGAATAAAAAAAATCAAGCATCCAGAAAATGGCACAGAAATATAGTGTTTTCATTCAAAAAAACATAACTTTGGGTCATAGCTTTGTAATTGCAAATGGTGCAAAAAAGACGAGCATGCCACTGGATTCTACTTGAAGAAGTGCCTGTAGAATTTTTTGATTTCAGAGCTCTATCATCAGTATTTTTTTCGAAATCGCCATTTTTCCAATTTTCGCTTATAGTTTCTCCGAAAAAGGGATCGAGAATGGAGTATCGAATTTTGTCTATCTCGTCTGGTTCAAAAGTTGTAGTGCTAAAACATCGAAATATGCCCACCCTGTACATCGAATGTCTGGTTTTGCATTTATGAGCTTCAAATGTCCCCTAAATGTCGTGGCAGAAAACTCGCTTCTTCGTCGCTCGTACTCGTCTTATTAGAATAGAAACCCATTCTGCAACATGTTTCATAATATTCTTTTCTTAGAGCATTCGATTTCGAGGTGTTTTTTTCCAGTCGAGCTTGCTCGAGCTTGTGTGGGATGCTTTAGATTTTCTCCGCACAAGAACCGAGTGCTTTTTTTCGTTTCTCCGCCAATGGCCCGGGCGCTCATCGCAAACAAAAAGCAACATCTGCAACAGCATGACTGGCCGCGACTTGGAATAAGGCACGGACTAATGCCTGCCGGCAATGCTATCACAGTTTACACGAAATGATAGAAAATGGGAATTTGTTTCATCTCTCTCATGGAGAATTAATATGCGCGTCGCATGAAAGGACGTCGGATATGAAAAAGGAGGAACAATGGGGGGACGTTTGAATGGCTACATTTTGCGCGACTGGAAGAAAACGGCCAGGACTGAGCTCTGACTGCGCCGCTTTACAGTCGACTTTATCTGAGTGAGTGAATTTGTTTGCTGACTCTCACGTCTCCGAAGAAGACGAGAGCATAATTGAGATTGGAATAGGGACCGGTTTCGGTCCACGCTGACAGATTTCCGAATGAGATTTTAGGGAAATTCGTTTTTAGGAAATAGGCATTTTGAGGTCAATTCTTCGTTTGCTTTCGCAAAAATTCTATTCTACAACTGAAGGTGTTCTCAATGATAATTATTTTTACCAGAATTATGAATGCATATGTTATCCACTTTCAACGTTTTTCTTCAATACAGATGTTTTTTCCCAGCAGGAATAAAAAAGATGATATTATCAGATTTTGAATGTATTGGCTCAAGTCTAAAATCAGCCGTTCTCGATCAATTCTAGTGATCAATAGTTTTTCTTTCTTTTGATTTTCTACACTCGATCGCTATGCAACGCGAAACAAGCCTTTTGACCCAAGAGGAATGTGCCCAAGCGGTAGTTTTGCGAGAAGAAGGGTGGACATACACAGGAATTGCAGAAAGGTTTGGAGTTTCCCATACAACTGCCATTTAAGAACGTTACTTGAGAGTTTTTTCGTTGGGACAACGATTTGCAACCGCACGCCTCCTTCAAAATTAGCTTGAGCAAACTCATGGGTTGCAAATTAGCATTCAGACAAAGAGAAATCGCCTCAGAGAAAATGATTCAAGGCCTCCTGTCGCGGCAAGAGGTCCAGCTCTTACTCCAGCCCATCGAAGGGCGCGTTCGGATTTTGCGAGAGAGCATATCCATTTGGAAGAGGCCGATTGGGAAAGAATTCTCTACACAGATAAGTCTAGATTCTGCCACTACCATTGTGATCGACGTTCCCTTGTATACAGGGGTCCACATGAAAGATATGCTCAGTGAATTTCTTGAATACTTGGTTTCGGAGGAGGATCGATTATGGTATGGGGTGAAATATCTTCGACTGCTCGCACAGACCTTGTGGTCGTTGATGATGGAGCTATGAATGCTGATGAGTATATAAGGAATATTCTTGAAGAGCATGCAGTTCCATTTGAATCATACATTGGTGAAAATTTCATTTTTATGGACGATAATGCCAGAACCCATCGTGCGCGCATCGTTCAGGAATACCGTGAAGAGGTTGAAGTCTCTCGAATGGAATGGCCAGCAAGAAGTCCAGATCTCAATTCAATTGAACAGGTTTGGGACAACTTTGATAGAAAACTAGAAAAGTTCAGAAAATCATCCAGCTACTTTCAATGACTTGGGAATCCAAATCGGAGAAATCTGGGAAGGATTTGATCAGAACATTTTAAGATCACTTATTTTGAGTATGAACCGTCGTTACCGAGCTTTAATTAACGCAAGCGGTGGAAATACCAAGTATTAAATCGCCTATCAGCATTTAAGAATTTTGAAAATTGTTAATTTTTCTTCTTTCACATAAGATTCGATGAAATCCTGAATTTTTCTTCCATTTAATGTGAAATGTTTCGTTCAAAACCTTCCGGGAGATTATAAAAAATAAGTTTTAAAGTCAATGTAGAGTTAACTTTCATTAAAATGGAGATTTTTAGAATGTGCTTTAATTTTTTTGCGCAGTGTACTTTGGACACTACGTTCACGAGATTTAACGAATAATATCATAATCCCAATTTTCAGATTTCAAATTGGTCCAGTTTTCCAGAAATGTCTGATTGACCTTCGAATTTGTTATAGCCTGTTTAGAAGAAAAAAACAGTTCGAACGAAATTAAAAGGCAACCTTGTAATTCGACTGCGAGAAAAGATATTATCATTCAGAACCTCTTCTCGCGGTATATCTGAAGACGGCCCACGCACTCACACCGAAACATCCTCGAAAAAAATTTCCACCGGATATGGAAATACCCCAATCAACTCCCAACGAATCGAATTCGCTCCCGAAAAATGCTCCCCGACGGAATTAATGAACACGAATTCAATTAATCCGAATTCGGCAACTGCGATCCGACCCGCGGGCTTCCGCATCGACTCGAACCGGAAAAAACAGGTTTATTGTCGGTAATATTCGGGATAGCCGGCTGTAAATCAACATAAACCCCTCGGAACGGGGGCACGGCTCCAGCTCTCTGCCTCCGCGTCGGACACAGCGTGCGTGAATAATCGAGTTCGGCTTTTTGGAGAAAAAGGCAAGAAAAACGCCTCGTTTCGTCTCAATTTATTTTTCCCGGCTTTTAATTTGGGTAATTACTTATTTTGCCGCGTCCACTTTTCACGGGCGGGAGAGTTTCGAAACGACGGCGTTTAGGGGTTCATTTGGTCCCGTCGGTGCCGGGAATTCATCGCGCTTAACGTGTGACGTTCCTGGGAAACTTGAGGTGATTGGGATTTAGGGGGAGGCACCTGTTTAATGCGAATATTGCTGTTTAACTTGGGGAGAACAATATTTTCCTGTGGTTCAACCAGAGCTGTGCCGAGCACCATGGGCGCCCGCAGAATTTTTTCTCAGGGGGGCAAAAAAACTTTGTCGAAAAACGATAAGACTCATGCGACATCAGTATTCCATTTCTTTCTTTGTATTTCTTTTACTATATTTATGCATGAGCGCCGGCAGAATTTGTTTAAAATGATTAAGTTTTCCACCTTAAAATTTTTTAAACATCAACAATATAAGGTGATATGCATAAGATAATACCTGTAACTGTTTTCTAAACAAATCACAATCCATGAAAAAATATTAACAGGAAAATGAAATATAAATAATATTGAGAAGAGAATGAAATAAATTTTATGACTGCTAATAACTTAGCACAAATCAACCAATAATAACGAATTGAAACAAATATACATTCACGTTAGATAAAATGATATTCATAAAAACCGTATTTGAATAGCAATGAAATATGAAATATATATTCAATGAAACAAACCATAAATTCAAAACTGTAAACTTAGAGATTAGTCGAAATAACACACAACACAAATATATTATCAGAATTAATAAATTATAAAAAAATAAATAAAAAAGACATAACACACACAAAAATAATAATAATAAAATACCGGAATCGTAATTCCACGAGTAGGCATATTTCATTCTGAACTAAAAACCAGCCTTCTGTTAGTCTAAAGAAATTCAATAGGAGGTTAATTTCTATATTTTTCTTGAATTGTTTCTTTATCAGAAAAAGAGGAATGAGTCTGCATTCATGTATAAAGGTTGCGTCAACGGCATTCGATCTCCTTTGGAAAACTTTTAGAATATCCACATTTTCCAAGGGTAAACTCATCATATTATCATAAAAATATATGAAATATATAGAGAAACAAAAGTAAAATTTACTCTCAACAGACAAGAAAAAAACAGTCTTCAGAAGTGAAATCTGAGCCACTTGTAAACTGTATCGTCGAACTATTCTATTTTTATTATTTTATTATTTTTTTATTAATTTTGGTTTACAAAGAAGTGCTTATGATCAGGGATCAAGGAAGTTCAAATTGGTCATTAATACTTATTCGGAAACAATAATCTAATAATCTAACAGGTCAACGCTCTACGATACAATTCACGTGTTACTTTGTTTTCACTTCTATCCGCAGCCCCCAAAGACTGCCACGTTTCGAATTTTTTACACTTCTGATCAATAATCTAAAATTATAATAGTTTAAACTTCACATTGAGAGGCACCGAACGAAAAAATCAGCTACTTAAATAATTAAAGAAGTTACCCTCGATAACACGATTTGGAGTCGAAGACACTAAAAACTAAGAATACTCTCTGAAAACACTCTCACTTTTGAATTCGAATACATCTTTCTCTAGAATGAAAATACTAAGGAAAAGATTCTACATTTCCGCCTTCTCGGAAAAAAAAATTCTGATTGGAGAATGGACCATAATTATTTAAATATGAGAGTAGTCCCACTTGTCGCATGAAGAATCCTCCATCAGAGAAGCCGCCTAAAAAAACCGGTCATAAAACGAACATCTGGTAGCGATTGGAGAGAATGCCGATAAGCAAGATAAGAGTAGTTTATGAATTTATTACTTCGTTTTAGGTAAACAAAAAAATGAAATTCATCGTCTTCGAAAACTTTCCATCATTTTTGTTCATCCAAAAAGTGCTCAACACGCCTCAGGGAATTATTAATTCGATAGGGGATCAAAATCTCAGGGGGGGCCATGGCCCCCCCTGCGGGCGCCCATGCCGAGCACTAAATACTTATTAGTAGTTTTGGGTAGTACACGTTTTAAAATTGAGTTTGTAAGAGGAGTCTCGCTTTTGTACTTGAGCGGTACAATCTTGTAAAAGTATGATTTACCGATTTCGAATTTCGGGAGTTTCCGAATCGTCTCGGATCGGGAATCGGCCGGGAAACTCGATTTCCGGTAGTACGAGCCAGCAGCAGGGATATGAGTGCCTCGGCGAGCGACTGATGAAAAATTCTCTCTCTGATATCCCGCTATTCTTGCACTGCACCTGAAGAGGCCGTGGTTTATCCTCTTATTCGCGCGTGAACTATCGGTGAATACGAAGTTGATCAGACAACCATATACCTATTTTTGCTAATGATTCATGTGTTTCATGTGAGGTGGGACACGCTTGGGTTCCGACATTTTGAGGATCGTACGACTTTTCATCTGATTTCCTCCACCATCTGATGAATAAACTTTTCTTCTAAATCAGTTCATCTGTGTTATAATTGATTAATTGAATTTGAACATTTCACAGTTCCATGACCTTCTGATTTTCAATTTCTCGATTTATCTATGCCAGTGTTTCAGTGAACACGTGCACATTATCTCCTTTCTTGAATTTTCTTTATGTTATCTGAGATTATCAGAGATCTCGGGGAATTGTGGAAGTTTGTCGATTCAAAAAACTCTCCGACACCTCTTTGGAGGGAACTGAACCTCCAGCATCTCTTTGGAGGAAGTTGAAACTTACTACTACTTTTCGGAAGGAGCCAAGCCTTCAATATCTTTTGGAATTGTTCAAGCCTTCAGTACCTGCACCTTGGGGAAAATTGGACCCTCCACGCTTCTCAGTGGAGGAAACACAACCTTCACCTCCTGCAACGTCATTCTTTCTGGAAGAACTACAACCTCTTTCTGGAGATTTAGGAATTTGAACTTTGGAGGAAGTCGAGGGATAGTCACTTCCCTTACCTGGCATTATTATAACAAGATTAGTTAACTAAGAACGAAAAACGCTCATGAGCGATGTTTCTAACGAATTATTCAAAATTGTACATATTCTTTTCCTCATGTTTTGATGATTCAATTTGTAATGGTAGATATTGTAAATAGCTATTATCATCAGAGAGGAATAAATCTCGACTGTTCAAGTTTTGATTATCATTAGAATGAGTAGAAGCATATTATCTCCTTTTACCTCCTATAAATGTAAGGTGGTCTCATGTTCTGACTAGCTGGAGCATCTATTGTTAAATCATTACCTAACGTAACTTATCTCTTTAACGTTACACGATTGGCAACCAACGTAAGGCACAATTTTCCTTGTCGTAGCTCACTAAGCCTTGGTCTTTCCAACACCAAACCTGCCTTCCTGAATCTATTCCAAAGTCGAGATATCAATTTTTGGCTGACTTGAAGCCCTTCTTCTACAACAACCAGAGTTAGGCCACCTCGTAGCATTCTGATACCCCTATCATCCACAGTGTTTGTTAATTTACGTCTTGGCATTCTCAAAAAACTCGTTTTAAATCGAAGGCGATGATAAGCTGAAATGAAATGAGAACATTCATGAAGCTTATGCAAAAAACCTGTTTTCAGAAAAAAGTCGATCAGATTGACGAAATGTCTCATACTGATTTCAAATGGATCGATTTTAGTTGTTTTTTTTAAATAATTTTCCAGCGATTTTCTCAAAGATTACATACTTTTCAAAATGATTCAATACGATATCCCCAAATCTTGTGGAGCAGTATATTTAGAGAATGGATATAAGGACAAAAAAAAGGTTTTTCTATATGTCTAAAAAAGAAACAGCTAAATAACAACAATAACATTTTTTCGGTTTCTAGGGGAGACAACAATTCAACAAATGGTCCCAGATACATGGTTTTATTATTCGTAAGAGGAAATGATCGATCGACTTTGAATTTCTTACAGACATGGAAATATTCTCATAAATAGATAATCTCGGTATTATTTCCAGTGACAAAAGATCGATTGAAATCGGTTGAAAATGTTTGGTGACGACTCCAACTGGATAACTTCTAAAAAAGGAAAATGATTGTAAAATGAATATTAAATGTTCAGCTTCCCAAATACGTAAAAACCTAAGGAACAAGATTTTGTATGGGAGGTTGATGGGAATTCCAAAGTCGATTATCCATTCTCAGAAGCGATAATATCAAACAAAATACCTTTATTTCCTTCCACATGTAAGGAAACATTATTTGTCTAAAAATTTTACTTTGCTCATCAATTTCTCAGAAGCTGAGTCTCAATTTTCATCCCAGTGAAGACTTGAGAATGTAAGGAATATCATGCAAAAGGTTTAATCATTTTATTACTCCCATATACGAAATATGAACTGACAGATCTTCAAAAAATTCGAAAACACGTTCAGTAAACCTCCTAGATCTTTGCAACTGCGCACTAACGTCACACACAAACGTGAAATGCTTATCACTACTAAGCCTTTTGATGAAGTGCTTCAATTTAATTCAACCCCAAAAACCCTCATGAGCTTTTTTCCGAATTCTCAGTTTCTCTTTCGAAAATTACAAATCAAATGTTGAAATGTTTATAAAATCACTAAATATCAGGGCTTTCCATACGGACAAAGTTCATTCTGCCTTAAGTCTCCGGGTGAGTCATAGAATGTCCCAGATTCAAATCAAACATCACACGAAACTCCGTGGCATTTCTGCCATTCGTCGTTTCCTAAACATTTCCCAACCTTCAGATTATTGGCAACACAGTTATTCAATAAACAGTATGCGGGGATGTCTTTCTCAGTACAAGGCTTGAAGCTCGAGAAAGCTCTGCTGAATTGAAAACGTAACATTAATCGAATTAAACACAGTTCTCTGTTGTCCCGACATATTTAATTGGTCTAGAACCTACCAAAAACCACCGAACTTCGATTCTATCGTGCCATGCGGTTATAGCTTCGAACCTTGTAATTTCCCTCGTTCTCTAATGTTCGCGGGAACGCCTGATTGGAGAGCTTCATCGGCAGAAAGCTCAGATTTAATCCGAATCTCCTTATAACCAACCCCCGATGAAAAGATGTTTACCACTCGATATTGATTATTGGGGTTTTGCATGCAGATCGTACTGGTTTATCATTTCGTACATCTGGCATACTGTTCACTGAACCGTCCTTCTGAAGCCTATCTGGATGGTTTCATTTGGGATAACAGGACTGGATTTGGTTAAGGGTCAGGGTCGGATTTGAGCGAAGTCTCTCAGAATCGTTCGAATTGTGGGATATTTCTAACAGATGTGGCTACACAAATACAAACATAATTCAGGTTTTCTACATACAAGATCAGGGGTCGATAATATTACGAACCAATAAAATAATCTCACTCAGAACGTGTAAACAGGTATTCATCGAATATAGCAGTGGAATACCATGACATGATGAAAAAATAATAGTAAGATGAAACCCATCAAAAAAAGGAGAGGGTATAACAAAATTTAAATGAACAATAAATTACGGTCTTTCTAGGGTGGAAATGTAGGAAGGGGTAACCCTTCAATAGTAAAAAATAGTTATTCTTGATTTCCAGTAATACTTCAACTGGAGTAGCAGAATGTAAGTAATGAAGAGGTTTTAAGAAAACGAATGAAACAGGAAACAAACAAATTCTTGGCCTTGCGGGGGCAATTTCGTTGGAAATAGTTATCATCAAAATGAATACCATTTTCAATTCCCAGGATTACAGATGTTTTATCATGAGATTGGAAAAATGATATTAGATTTTGTCACTGAAATGAGAGATATACCGAATTCAGAATTATATGGCATCGTCAGTATCTCATACACCTCAGGGACAAAGTATTCAGAGAAAACTTTGATATTTAAAGCAATTAGGTGTGATGTACTGAGTAGAAATTACAAAGCAGTGACATCCAAAAATGAAATTCCACATCTCCAATCCCATGCTTAAAAAAACTCTGTACATCCTCTTTCACTCAATGAGATTTTTTTTTGGCTTCGTAAAGGCAGAGAATTTTTTCGTTTCCCGTTTTATTCGTTTTCTTAAAAACACTTGGTTCACGTTCGCGAAAGGAATTGGGCGTTTTCATCTCTCGAAGAAACTTGCATGAGGGCCCTGATTCAGGGCCTTTTCTTGAATTTCATTATGTGAAAGAGGATGTACAGAGTTCTATTCAGTATATTATTGGAGATGTGAAACTTCATTGGATGTGGATGTCATTGATTTGTAATTTCTACTCAGTACTTCACACATAATTTCTTTAAATATCGAAGTTTTTTATGAAGATTTTGTTCCTGAGGTGTATGGGATACAGATAAAAGATCTGTGAGCCTGGAAATTGATTGTGGTATTCATTTCCATGATAACTATTTTGAATTCACCTTTGTTTCAAAAATGAAAATATCCACAACTGTTGTATTGAACTTTCCTAATATAGTTTCAATTTTCTGGTGAAATATTCAAATAACAAAGCTTCATCCCAGATATTTGGATTTCAGATTTCTCGATATTAATATATCATTATTATTCTTTGTGGAGTGGTGTTCATAATGATTGAATATAGGGATTGATTTTAATTTTTTTCGACATTCTTTTTCTTTATGTCAAAAGCGTATTCCATTAATTTTTCTGAACAATTTTCTGGAAATTTGTCCCTCAGTAGTGAATTTTGTGGAGATGAAATAGCGAAAATTATTTCCCAAAAATAGAACGAGTGTGATTATCTATTATCTATTTTGGTTTCTATTATCACACAAGTGGAAGCACCTGTTTTTGACATACCTGTTCATACCTGGCAACCTGGTAGTGCGTCCAGGTAAATAATAGACAACCATTAGTCTGCACATTCTAGATGTCTCATACTTCAAGTATTTTTTTTTATCATGATGTTGAAAAATTCTAATAAAAATGATTTTTCAAAATATAAATAAAAATAAAAGGAAAAGTTAGCACCCTAATCATGGGCCATGATAGATATAAATGGGGATTGGACTAGTGGAGACCCTGTTTGCAGATTCATCCAAGATGAGACAATGCCGTCATCTACGCTAAGCAGAGACAGACCGGTTTTGTCCTTCTTAGGACTCATCAGTGCCTCTCACCCAGCAACGATGAACGAGCATCCTAGAGGCCAGAATTTTTTCTCTTTTTGTTGAGGAATTCTGGTGAGAGGAGGTTCAGCTACGCTCCGCTAGATGGCAAACCTTTGTATAGCACTGAGTTTGTCTTCTTACATTGCTCAAATTCTGGCCTCTAGGATGCTCGTTCATCGTTGCTGGGTGAGAGGCACTGATGAGTCCTAAGAAGGACGAAACTGGTCTGTCTCTGCTTAGCGTCGATGACGGCATTGTCTCATCTTGGATGAATCTGCAAACAGGGTCTCCACTAATCCAATCCCCATAATTAAAAATATTCTATCTAGGATTTTTTAAGGCAAACTCATTTCAATATATTTTCTTGTATAGAAATATCATCATGAAATGGGTTTCATCTATTTCATTATGGTTAATTACAGTTTTAAAGGTAGTGCTATAATGAAACTCATTACAGCTTTGTTTTCAGTTATATTTTTCGTTTTGTGGGTGTCAGAACTGACCTCCGATCCTATCAATTCTCAAATCAAATCAATTCAAATTCCATAATCTGTCAAATTTCGTTAGTCACCCCAACTGCCAAGATACAATACAAAAGTCACATATCTGAATTTTTATTTGAATTTCGACAGTATTTCGGAAAACTTGACTGAAATAGAAAAAATATCGTTTAATACTCTTTGCAGAAGGCAATTCCAACACTCATACTTTCGAAAACTCGCTTCTTCATTGCTTGTTTTCGAATTTCGCATTCGTGTTTGAAAAGGAGCTCATTCTGCAATTTGTTTCAGAATATACTATTCTCTATTTCAGTATCGTAATAAGTTCATTACAGTCCTTAGAGTAGTGCTATAATGAAACAGCCTGCTGTGATGATTACAGCATTGTTTCATTTATATTTTTCGTTTTGTAGTTGTCGGTGTTGACCTCCGATCTAATCAAGTTTTGAATCAAATTAAATCAAATTCCGTAATCTGTCAAATTTAGTAAGTCACACCAACTACCAAGATCCAATACAAAAGTCACTAATCTGAGTTTTTATTTGAATTTCGAAAGTATTTCAGAAAACTTGACTGAAATAGGGAAAACTCTCTCCTTTATCGCTCGTTTACGAATTTCGCATTCGTGTTTGAAAAGGAACTCATTCTGCAAATTGTTTTAGAATATACTATTATTCCTGTATCAGCTCGTTGAGAGACGATGCCATTTCTTTGACTATACGCTTTTAGCGGAAGCACGTTTTTGTGCACGTATGGTAAAACAGTATAACGCCACAGTAGATGTGATAAGAGAATTTTCACTTTAAGATGGGGAAGAATGAACTGAATCAGTGAATATCATAATATCATATTGACCAAGCATTCGAATTTTAATTTCAATATTAATTTTGGAAAATTATGATAGCTCACTTGAGTCTGAAACATATATTTGTATTTTATGAAAATTTGGCTCCAATCTTTATGAGGAGGCTAAGCCTCCCTTGCCTCTTCTGAGGCAGAAGCCAAAGAAATCAATATGACGAGACCGAAATGAAGCATCTTCCCGCATCATTTCGAAATCGTCTAGAAACAACCACATATTAATCATCTCCCTCCCTCATATATTCCTATAATAAGACAATAATTTCCTCCGAAAAACAAACGCACGAGAGAAATCGAACCGTACATCCGACAGACGTACAATTTGTCGTCGGTTGTTTGCGCCATTCCTCAAATCCCAACAGTTTGTTGATTTTCCATCGGTGTCTATGGCCGTTCCGAGCCCGGAACGAAATAATCATGGGAATCTTGCCAGATCTCCAAAGTAAACGAAAGTCCGACTGCTAGAACAGACCGGGGGCGGACCCGGGAAACTCCAAAGGTAGCCACGCTTTTCCGGTCAACACAAGATCGATGGATAAGCCCCTCGCTCGGGATCTTCTTATTCCCCCATCAAATTTTGTTTGCACGTATTCCTAATTCTATTACGGCTCCATGCGATCTGGATTATGGCCTGATGCTATATCGGATAAAACTACCTAATTGGTTCTATCAGATCAATGTTGGACCTATAAATTCTATTGTTTTCTTTACGAGGAAGGAGGGTGAAAATTGAGTCGGTGCGTTTTTTGCTTCATTTTTCCAATGGTAAGGAGTTTCTCCGGTCTTCGTTGTTATGTTTGAGGAATTATATTGGAAAGGTTTTTTATAATTCGGATGCACAAGGCATTTATATTTTTCCACGAGTTTAAAAACGAGGCATGAAGTTTTCGTGAGAAAATCTCTGACATTCTGATAATGAAACATAGGATTTAAGATGATTGTGTATTGCATGAGTTTTTTCTTTCTGGGCCTCAAACAGAATGAGTAGTAGCAATATTACATTCAAATTCGGATTGAACACATTCACTATGAAAATAAGCAATTCCAAAATGTCAAACACATCTATCTTCCGAACACTACGGAAAATGTTTTGAACAAATCTCAATTCTACTTTTATATATGTAAACAAGTACTGTGTATTTCGAGTTGCCTAGAAGGATATTTTGGAGGCGCATCGATTCTTTCATTCGGTGACTTCCGTCAATCATTACCTGTAATTTCAAAATCGACAGCTGCCGATGAAGATAAATGCTTGTCTAAAATCATCAACTTCAAATTTGGCTAGGTAATAAACCTTTCAATTCAGTATATTGCGGTTGGAATAGTACAAATAGATATTTGCAGCTCACAAAAATGCAAAAAACACCTGCACCACAAAAATTGTTGATAATGATTGTTTGTAACTGCAAAAAGGGATGCAATGCGTCATGCACCTGCAGAAAACTGAGTCTTTTTTGTAACGCTACATGTGCGGAATGTGCAGGTGTTAACTGCCAAACAGTTGTCCAATCTTTGGCAAATTTGAAGCAATAATTGACAGTGGCGATATCCACTCAGAATCAGATTAATTTTTTGACACGAAAAGTATTAATTTCACGTGAATAAAATTATGCATAAATGAAATGTTTAAATGATATTTTCATCATGTTATTCTGAACAGAGGGGTTGCTCTTAGGGTGTGATAAATAGATATAACTAAAACTTACATTGATCGAAAATACTGTTTTTAAATTGATTGAAATTAATTAATTTATATTAATGAAGTCCCATTTTTACACATTTCAACCTGAAAGGGGGTGGTTTGTACTGTCTTGGAGTATATGAAGACCTTCATTAAGCTTCATAAAACGCTACTGAAGCCCAAAAATTACTTTGACTTACGTGAGAATATGTTTCTTTTAATTTTGAGAAAAGAGTTAGTTATTACCCCTTATAAATAATAAGCATATATTGGCATAGGGTATGAATAGGAGACAATTATAGCTCATATCCAAAATTACATCAAAATCGAAACATGTTTTGGTAGAATTCGTAGGTAAGGTCAAATTTTCGCCCGCATTGACAGGACTAATTGCACAGGACAATTTTATGTCCACTTTCTAGGTATTATACCATAAGAGTTTATTATAATATTAAAGTTTCTATTTAATTTATCGATTAAGGCTGTACGAAGTCTGCCGGGTCAGCTGGTTTATGATTAAATTCGATATAAAATGGTTGTGAGATTTTTATTATGAAAGAATTATCTATTGTATTGATTCTAACATTTTTCAACGAAATTGTTCATGAACTTTCTCCTGAACTTCTCCGCATTATAAAAAATTTTTCTCTTTTATTATCGTAATGAGTTCATTGCAGTACTCATAGCAGTGCTGTAAGCAACTCATCACAGTATTGTTTTCAGTTATATTTTTTGTTTTGTAGTTGTCAACTCTGACTTCTGAACGTATCAATTGTCAACATATGTCAATTCAAATTCCGTAATTTGTCAATTCTCGTGACAGCACTTCAACTGCCACAAAACAGGAGGCACTAGGATAATATTCTGAAATTTTCATTGAATCTAGAGTGTATTTCACAAAACTTGATTGAAATAGAGGAGATATTGTCGAATACTCGATGCAGAAGGCAATTTCAGAGCCTCTTCTGCAACTCGTTTTGGAGTATACCTTTTATTCTCATTTGAATACTATTTCTAACTTCAGAACAATGAAATATAAAATCAAAATCAAAATGATTTTTCTCGATACGGAATTGTTTAGTATCAATATAATTATGAATGTACCCATTTAATTGTGTTGATCATTTTGGAATTGTTTAGTCCCGTTATTTTTTTCTTTCCTTTTCTTCAACCTTGTTAACCTTCGGTCAGGCGCAACCCTAATCCTAACGGTTTCGGGCGCAACTCATCTGTGAGATTAAGTCGGGAAATTCATGTTTTAATGAGAAAAACTTTATAGAAAATAGGGAGGTCGTTGAAAAATAGTTTTATCATTCAAATACACATAATATAAAAAGAAAATTCCAAAACATAAATAAAAATTGACGGTAGAAATTCAAGAAAGATCAATTCTGCGGATTCCAATATGACAAGGATATTTGTATAAAAACAAAATGTAATTGTGATTATATATGAAACAAAAACAAGTGTCGATTACTCCTGACAACCGCTGCCAGGTAAACTAGAACAATGGAACTTTTATATTGTACGATATCAGTGGGTTTAGCATTCCTTTCGCTATAGTGAAGTTTTGTTTCATTTTACCTTCTTATTTATATTCGTATATTTTACTATAATTTCCGAAAATATGCATTTGAAACAAACGGTGATTTTAATTTACTTGCACTTTCTTGAGTATGAAGCCATTATACCCTGAAAAAAAAAATACTTGAAGACTCAAGCGGGCTAATTTTAACTCACAGGTTTTATCAAGAATTGCAATAAATATGAAATATATCTTTACTTGTTCTTTTGTTCGGGTGTTGGGAGCGCGAGTACACGACTTTTTCATCCAGAAATACTGAAAAAATCAAATTCGATGGTACTTACGTTATCGAGTGCAATCGATCCAGGAGATTATTGCACTCTTTTCGACTAATATCAAGGCTTGAGGAGGTTGATATTGCACTTACATGATCGCGATATAAAATCAAGAAGCTACAGAAAGTCCCACCTCTGAGCGACAAACACCGCCGTGAGAAACTAGAAAAAACCATGCACTTAATCTGACAGATTAGGTGCGCCTGTCCGAGGGTTAATCAAACAATGCATATTACTCACCTCAATTCGACAAACATTAAAATTCACTACGTTGAAATTTGAACAAGTTTTCCTATTCTAAGTTGGCATCATAAATTCATTAGTTTTCCATCACAGACGTGTAGGAAGTTACGTCATATCTTATTGTTTTTCCAATAATTGTAGAAACTATGAATAAACGCATTCAAACAGTACCCTCCTTCTTGAAAAGTAGGTCCATACGCTGCCGCTGCATCCTTTATGTCTAATCACAATGTAGAATAAAAGCTTATTCATTCAGTTTTGAATGTCTATTCTGTCAGTTGAAATTAGCGTTCAGAAAAATTCTTTTTCATGAAGAATTTAATATTGTCCGCGTAGGACGCCCTGTTTTATACACAATAAATCCTGGACAATGTTGATAAAAAAGATTCTTCATAATGGACGCAAATTTCCTGATTACTTTTCATTTATGCATGTCACAATGGTGACAGCGGTGGCAATTGGTAGAATGTGAAGACTTCATTTGCCCCGTGGTGGAGCCACCATGGATGGTTTCACAATTTCGACAAGATATGTTTATGAAACTGCATCCATTTATGAGAGAAGATTGCGCCCCGGTGCTAGAAAATATGCATTTTATCAAAAAAATTCATCGAGACTAATTCGTACATTTCGAGATGTACCAAGTATTCCAATAACCTACTTTCTGTAGCCGAGTTACCTTGAAGAATCTCGACTCCTCAGAATGCTTAGGTAATATTCAGATTGAATTTCGTGATATTTTTCCAATTTCCACATCATTTTCAGATAATACACTTTCGTTATGGAATATCTTACCATTCTGGCAAAGGCATTCTATATTTTGACGAAATCTGCGAGTCTCTCCTTGATGGAACTTCCATGGAAAAAAATTCAGCTAATAGAGCACAATTTTTTTAGGCCCATTGGAGTTCAGTATGACAATTCAATGGGTAGCATTTTCATCAATTTGTTATCAAAATGAACTATTATTATTAAGAGTCATTTCCTATCCCAGAAACTAAAGAGCGTGAGGGATTTGTTGGTGGGACCAATTGTGGCAATTAGATGTTCTAGCTGACCCGGCGAACTTGCCTTAGAGATGATAAAAGTTGTATTAACCATTGTTTTTTTAAAAGGAAATATATTAGGTGGAATACAAGAAAAAAACAGAACTAAAAAATAAAAAAAAAAATAATATCATTGAAATGGGTATCTACAGAGTGCGCAAAATTGGTGAGACCGTGGGAGATAGAGCAAAAAGAATGACACGTTACGGTGGTATTTTTTAGAAAAACTGATAATGCCATTCATCACTGCATCCCTCTATTCCTTTTGTTTTCGAGTTATAGGCCAAAATAAAAATTTGCGCTATTTCAACTTTGGCGATTATCTCCATTTCTGTTTGTGCAAAGATGCTGAAATGAAAACATTATCCAGGCACTTTTTTCATAGCAATCCTGTAGCGTACTTTGTTTCTTGCCAATAGGTTTCCTTGCTGAGCTATAACAACATAAAGTTGTGTTCTTTCTTACGGAAAAAATAGTTTGGAATGGCTAAGAAAAAATCTCCGTTTTCTTTCGGTTTCAGAAATATATCATACATCGCCCTCAGGATTCATTCAGGTATCATGGAAAATATAGTTTATATGTGAAATTTCAAATATTGAGTATTAAGTAGAATGAATCACAGAATAATATGTCTCTACGCATGATGTCATTATTATTTTACGATTGAATACTTGATTCAATTCTCCGTGGTTTGATCTCTGTTCAGAACAACTGTCATTACTGCATATTTCTTGTAGTTTTCAAACATTTCCATATTGCCGGCAATAATGATTTTGAATTGAAATAATTGAGTTGTTCTCATTGTCAAGTGACTTTTCTAAAGAAATCCGAGGCAACATACATAAGAGAAGGAAGGACTTATGCAGATCCCATGAAAAGAACAGAGAGGCACCAAGTTAAGGCATTGTCAAAATCATATGTTCCAAACAAAATAGAAGGACGGGTGACAGTGCCTTGAATTACTCCATCTTATTCGCATGTCCACAGTCTCTCTCTAGAAAGACGTCCATGGAAAATAGGTCTCTGATACTTTCACAAATAATAGAAATAACCTTTGTCTTGGTTTATGATACTTTTACTTCACAGAAACAAAGATAAACCTGCAGGTACCTCTTCGACAGAGACGCTAATATGTTTTCTTCTTTTTCTTTAGTGCCGATTCTGAATGGACGTTACCGAAAAACTCCTGTCAAAGTTCGTATACCCAATTATGTTTATAATCCTAAAGTATTGCATTTATGAGTTCAATTTCAATTTCTGATCACGCTAACCACAGTTAGCGTTATTTTAAATTCAATACTTTTAAATTTATAAACTTTGACAGGAGACCTTAGAATATATTCAGAGGTATATTGTGAGATTATGTTAAATGGTTTGTTTTTATCACAGAATATAAAATACTCTGTATACCCAACTACTTTTGAGTTTTATTTTCGCACTTCGGTTGTGAATTTCTCTTTCTTGTTGAAACTAATAGAAATTGAACATAAATAAATCCAATAATAAATAATTACGGTCCAATTTTACAGAGAAATAAATTCTATTCTATGATCTTAATACGAAGTAGATCAAAATTGACACTTCTAATACGATAGTTAGAGAAAAACTTCCAGAATTTCATTATTTACGAATCTGTTAGTCGGCCACATAGATACAGATTAATGGTACGCTACAGATTTGTAGCAGAATACCGCCATTAGACTCCGAAACGTTACGTTCCAGAGTTCACAGTGTTTTCTTTTTGTTCATTGTTAGGCAACAATTTTTTCTCGTAAAGTTTTGGCCCCTGACAGATTAGTGCTCAAATTTTCACGCAGGGGCCTTTCTCCTATTATTTAAAAAATTTTCCAATTCTTTCTTGTTTCAAAGACTGGTAGAAAAAACCCAAATAGTTTTCAGAAAAATGCAATAACCTCCCAGACAATTTCAATAGAAAACATTTTTGCTATTCGACATTTCATTCTTCTTGTTCATTTTCTTCACAGAATCACTTATAATTTTTATTTCAATTAGTTTTTTTTTGATGAAATTGGATTAACTAACAAACTGGTCTGAAGTTGAATAAATGAATAGAGTAAATATCATGGTATCTCTCAAGTTTTAAAACCGTTTTCCCATAATTCACTACTGTGAATAATTCAAGGCTGTTTCGGCTATTACGTCCGAATTTCGGACGCAAATTCCATACGCCTTCCAGAGGCCTTTTCGAATACAAAAATTCACCTAACGAAACGCCAATTTCGAACTAACAGGCGAAATTTTCAATCGCCAAATCAAGCTACCACGAACGATGCTTTTGAGAAAATCGATCTCCCAGAACGGACTCGAATTTCCGTTCTACTTCCCCATTCATGCATGTCAGAATGGTGACAGCGGCGGCAATTGGTAGAATGGGAGGATGCGACTGTCATTTGCCGTGGTGGAGCCGTCGTGGACGGCTTCACAATCGCGCCGAGATATGATTATGGAACCCGGTCCGTGTGTCGGAGAAAATTGCGTCCCAGTTCTGGAGAACATCGGTTCTATCGGACAAATTGATCTCGATTTTCTGTTCGTGGTTATCGCTGTTTGGGTGTTAATCAATCAAATAGGGAATTTTGTCATCTTGTTCAGGAGTTTCCCTGTTGAATTTTACAGTACTGGACCGAAAACTTGTGAATAACAGTATCGACCTAGTTGATCAGGGATAAAAAACCTTACGGACTGTCTTGTACTGTTTGCGTCCACGATTCGATAACATTGATATTGTCGTAGATCGACATCCAAAATTGCTCAAGACACCCTGTTCCTTAGGGCAACCATAATACGACCAAAATATCGCACCTCAGACAGGAGGGTAATTACCCCCTCCCCCATGAGTAAGCAACAATTAAAAGAACAGAAAAATATTCATAATTTTCATTGATTTCCAACAGGCTGTATTTCAGTGAAAAATGGTCTTATAGAATACATATTAAAAAAAACTAATTTTTGAAGCTTGGAGTCTTTTGTTTCTGAATTTATTTATTCACAATTTTTCTGTACTGGTAGTCATGCAATTATCGGATAAGGCAAAATATTTCAAAATTTTCGTGTACCTACGCGCATGGAAAAAATTTCACGAGCTTGGCCAATGCAACTGTTACACAACCTATTTATTCAGCTCTAATTTGCATTTCATCACTTTCAGACATAACCATTTGTCTTTGAAATATCCTGTTTTGAATACAAATTGATCCTTTTTCACTCAACTGCGGATATCTTCGGAACTACTGATTCGCGAGCCGAAGGCAATTTTTTTTTGCGCAGAAAATTTCCTATCAACACTGTTTTGTTGAATTTAAAAGAATCTTTTTCTTCACCTGCCACATTAACGTTGAAAAAGAGCTAAAAAATGCCATTTTAAAATTTTTTGTTATATGGACTGTATCTTCGTCAATATTGGCGGATAAGCTTAGGCAACGAAAAAATTTTACAGTCTGATGTTCCCCGAAGTCGCCCCTAAATCGGTGGATCGATCGGTTTCCCAGTTTACTTGAACCGATCGATTGAAATTTTGAAAAAATTAAGGGAACAAGGTTTTTATTCCTTGAACTTGACCTAATTTCCTTGATACATAAATCAATAATTGGATTATTACTTCACTTTTAACTCTTTTCTTCTAACAAATCACATAAAAAAAACAAGAAACCATTTCTGGCTGACCTCCACTAGAGCTATGGACACAGGATATTTTTAAACCTTCATTTTCCTCAGAAAAAAAAATCATGAAATGAATTCAGTACTCGTTGAGCGAGTTTTTTTGAAAACTTCTCGACTCATTCGGTAAAAAAACTGATTTGAAAAGATTAGGTCCAGTTTAAGGAAAAAAACTTGTTCTCATAAGGTTTTCAAATGTTCAATCAATCGGTCCAAGAATACCGCTGGACCCATCGATCTACCAATTTGAGAGGACTTTGGGCAACATCAAGCTGCCAAATTTTTCTTTAACCTAAGCTTTCCCCCCAATATTGAAGATGATACAGTCCATTAACCAAAAAATGGCACAATAACATTTTTGTGTTGTTTTTTCACGTTTATGTGATAGGTGAAAAAAATTGCTTTCTAATTGAACAAAACAGATTTTTGTAAAAAATTTCCTGTTGAAAAACAATCGCCTTTCGGCTCTATAAGCGACCAGTATTCCTGGAGATATCGGCAGTTGACTGAAGAAGGACCCTTTTACATTCAAAACTGAATATCTCGAAAGTCGTAAAAAGCAAATTAGAGCTGAATGAACAGGATATGCGACATTGGCATCGATCTAGCTAGAAGAAATTTTCCGTGAGCGTAGAGCAAAAAAATAAAAATTCGAAAAATTAAAAATTTTCTTCTTCGCACTTTATCCGATGACTGCATAGCCACCAGTGATGAACAGGGGTCGTTGCGGCTTCGTTCAGCCTTCCGGGAACTTATAGCCACCAGTACAGAAGCATTGTTAACCAATAATTTCAGAAACAAAAGTCTCCAAGCTTCAGAAGTTGGTTTTCTATTTTCAATACGACCATTTCTCACTGAGATGCAGTCTGTCGAAAAAAAAATTTTGAAATTTTTTTCGTTCCTTTTATTGTTCGCGAAGTGTACTAGCAATGAAAATTTCCTAAATATGTGGTAAGCAAATACCTTTCAAGCTAAAAAAAAAGGAAGTCTCTAGTTATTCGTTCTCAATATACATTTTTTCCATTACTACACCCTCTTCAAATCAACCTGTACCTTCAGGAAATTACACCGTGTTGGCATAAGCTTCCGATGGATTTTCCTCTGATGAAATGAAAAATTCAGAGATTGAAACGCCGACTTTGAAAGGAAACTTTTTACCCAGGAAATCAGACCTAGATGAACGATGTTGTTGTTGTTGAAAAAATCGATTTTTCAAGACGGACGCGAATTTCCTGAGTCCTTCGTCATTCGAGCGTGTCAGAACGGTGACAACGGCGGCAATTGGTAGAATAGGAGGATAGGACTGTCATTCAGCCCCAGGGGGCATCATAGAAGACGGCTTCACAATTGCGCCAAGATATGATTATAGAATTGGATCCCTGCGTCGGAAAATTGCGTCCCAGTCCTTGAAGACATATTCTATCGGACGCATTCATCACGGTTTTCTTCTCGTCCTCATCGAAGCTTCACAGTTTGAATGTGGTTCAATCAACTGGAAATCTTCTGATTTCGCACAGAACTTTATCTACTGTAATTTAGAGAACGGCAGGTTCAATATCGAAATCGTTTGAATCGTAATATGTAATTCTCTCATGGACAAAGGTATCTGTCTGATTGAGAAACCAAGTGTTCTCGTCCATGATACTATAATAAAGACCCAGGAAAATCAACTGCAACTTTTGAAAAATAGCAATACTCAATCACTGACAATGGGAATATGAATTGGTCGTTTTATTCTGAAACGAGTTGCACTCTACTGCCACCTTATGGTCTAGTGTACCTCCTGACGAAGCTGTTCTCACCAAACCCTTAACAGATCGCCTTTCAGTTCCAGAGATCTAATAGAATCCAATATCTGGGAAGCATTCAGTGAAGATAATTCCCCACTCCTACGTTTTCTGATCAAGGTATTGTTTCCTTTGATTAACGAAGACAAAGCATTACGTGACTGAGCAAAAAGGAATAACTTCCGCCACCCTATAGAATCCTCACTGGTCAGTGTTCCATGAGCCCAATCTCAACAGGAGCTTTCCGAAGAACTTTTAGGAGGTTCTGGTCCTGTGAACAGATCCTATTTTCCCTGACTAACTTATTGAGTTTGCTCTGGCACTCATAAATCAACTTTGAGTCAATGACATAGGAGCTCAGTGCTTTAATAGCAGTTTGACTATCTGAGTGAATATTTCTATCGCACTTCTAATAGTTTGTCTCCCGGTTGATGTCTAGACATTTTTGGATTGCTGATATTTCTGCTCATACAGGAGCCTAGCGAAAGTGCATACTTGGTTTTGGCTCGTAAATCGCAGTGTCAACTTCCGTATACGTTTCAGATCCACCTCTCTATTTCACGGTATTGTCTACAGGATTGTTGTGTGTCGGTGTATTCCCAGTCTTCTCTTCGGCATATCATTGTACTAAGGTCTTTCTGAATGCTTAAATACTTCACAGGTTCGTGAATGTGATGTAAATATTCAGAGAATACCATTACTCGCACCTTTTTTTGGATATTCTGAGAATGAATTCAAGGGCCACATAATCAATGACTAGATTCTCCTAGCTTCCGTGATACACACACAGGCAAGCCTCTTCACTTTATCGTACTTATCAGTCTCACCTCTATCCATCCCAATATTTTTGGGTTACAACCGCAATTTCTGCTGGATAGATTCTTTTTCATTTCTATCATCAGCTAGTATAAACATGTAGGAAATAAAAATGAGAATTGATAAATTCTCAATCCACTTAATAAAAATATTAATAAAAAATAATACCTCTATTGTTTGTATCACCGAAAAAATACATCATTTAGAATTTCACAATTATAATAGTTTTTAATTTAGGGAGAACAACAAAAGGGCCAACTTGTTTCGAAAACTGACATCCGAACCTCGAAAAGTTAGTGGAATTTTAAGCACCCGCCGTCTGGAGATAAGAATATTTTTCAAGCCATTAACCAGTTACTATAAACAGTTCCAACACATGGAAACGCTTATCTAGCAAAAGGTGCCGTTAGATGCTGAACTGCAAAATTCAATATTTTTTGGACACACCTAATTAGAGAAGGAGAAAAAATATATTTCAACAAAACTGATTGGTAATACCAAAATTTAAGGTTTGAGAGCCCACCCAGCAGAACGTGGAGAGCAAATTCGATTCCTGAGGGAGCATCCAGTAGATCTGAGAGATACGGTTCGGGAAGGTATCCGAATTGCTCGGAAAAATGTTAGGTCTGGAAACATTTAACGGCTAAAGTCGGTTGTGGAAAAAAAAAGTGTTATTTTTGAAGTTGAAGAAAAATTTTCAAGTCAGGAAGAGCGATCGGAAATTATGGCAGTTGTTATGAAACGAGAGTGAAGCGTTTTGGGAGTGGTATTTCAGAGAATTTGAATTTTTTCAAGAGGAAAATCGAAAAGTCAGAACTTTTCAATTATGAATGTGTTAGAGGGTTGGAGTCCAAATATCTCGAAATTTCTCATCTCATCACCTGACATCTTATTTTCTATTTCTATTTCATTTTGAATTTCAGGCAGTTAGTTAATCAGGAAAATAGGTTCGGGTGAATGAATTTTGTTAGTTCGTCTGATAAAGACGTAGCAACGACTTGCTCTGTCAATTTTTGTTTTTGTTTTTGGAAAAATAGATTTTATGTTACTTCGATGGTTTCTATTTTTTCCGCAAACTAAACCCTTTCCAAAAAATCTCACTGATCTCTACTTCTTGTCTTATCCACACTCCCTCCGAGTTGGAGAGAGCCTAACTTTGTTTGTTAGGACGAAAAGCCGCTCTTCCGTTAACCGCTCAACATCTGAACAAACTCATAGATACAAGTCATCTTTTTTCACAAGGGTGACCAAAATATCTATGTGTTTTATAACAGATGCATACCACAGTTTCAAGTGAAATTCTAATCGACGATAAAGCCTGAATCGCTAGAAGAGTATCTTAAACTGATGCCTGCTTGACCAGAATCTTTCTTTCGACTGGAAAAAGACCAATATAAAAAAGCATTTCAACAATCGGGAGCAAAAGACTTGCTCAGGAAAGGAAATTTGTGTTTTCGCAGACCTTTACCAGAGAACTCATGAGGATTTTACGAGCTGAGCTTCAAGTAATGATAGGTCTACTGACTGGATACTATCGATACAAAGACCTTTTGTATCGCATGGGAAAATCAGCAGATCAAATTGGCAGGTTAGGCGGGTCAAAAGGGGTAATGGCTGTGTATAAGTGTCCAGAGCTGGCTGGACTAAGAAGTCAGTCTTGGATCCACATGATGTGATAGCTGAGGCTCCCAAAGAAAGCGTTGGATCCATCAACACCATTGATGATACCTGAATTACAACTTTTTAACCGGAAGGATAGAGGAAAATGGATGACCTAGGAAGCATCTTTTAGAGAAACTGATAATGCCATCCACTGCATTCCTCTATCCTCTTTTGCTTTCAAGTTATAGGCCAATATTGAAATTTGGGTGACTCCAACTTTGGCCATTATCTCCGTATCTGTTTGTACTAGGATGTTGAAATGAAAACATCATGCATACACTTTTTTATAGCAATCAAGAAGCGTAGTATAGTCGTTCCCAAGAGATTTCCTTTCTGAACTGAACTTTAACATAAAGTTGAAATCGCCCAAATTTCAATTCTGGCTTATAACTCTAAAACAAACAAAAAATAGAGGAATGCAATTGATGGCACAATCAGTTTCTCTAAAAAAGAAGACCGTAACGTGTCATTCATTTTCTTCTATCTCTCACGGTTGAAAAGTTGTAGTTCAAGTATCACCAATTTTGACTAGACTGTACAGTAGTCGAAGTTCGGGAAAGATTTAACCAAGCTAGACCTTCGTTCAGAATGTTGGTAACTATAACCAAGCCTGAAAGGCTCTGAATCAATCTCTTCTGGCAATGCACAATTCCATCCATCAGGTGGGAAACAATGTTCAAGTTTACTTTTCATATTCATGGCGTCGAATTAAAAATTAAACAAAGCATTATTGTGAAACTGTAGCATATTTCCATTTCAAACAAAGCTATCACGAAGTTCCAAGAGGCACCACTTTCCAATCCCTGCATATTCATCTCTCGAACCTGTTCCATTTGTGACACTAACACGATTCGGAACAAATAACGCGTCTAAAAACTCGCGAACAAACTAAACTCAATTTCAAATTGCAGGAAACGTGCGGAATCTACTAAAACACGCATTCACATCGGTTGAATAATCAAAGGCCACTTGATAGAATGGCACTGTGCAGGCGGCCTAAGTTCGTTATTCTGATGCAAACATTCGTTCGGGTCAAAGAGCTCTTGATTCTGTGATATGAATGCGAATGCGATCGCACCAGCTCGGCGTACACCCGACGTCGTTCAACATTTCGGAAATAATGATGAAGGAGTGTATGACGGATAGGATTCTAGATGTGCGTAATGATGAAAGCCTGAGACTTCAGTGTTGTAGCTTTATGCTCTTTCCTGAGGAGAATATCCTACTGTTATTGTATTATTTTAGTCTTTGGAGGACAGAAGTTGAAATGTACAGAACACTAAACAAAAGGTGAAGAGCTGTTTGTACCTGGATATTCTTATGAAAACAAAATTAAGTTAAAAAAATTGATGTCTTTCGATCACATATTGATTCAATAGTTCGTTTTTATAACTACTGATACAACAAGAGTGAGCGCTGAGGTACCTGTGGAACCTTCGAAAACAACAAAGAAAAACTGTGTTAGGGGATGAAAATGAACCCAAATTCTACCATTGAAAGACAGAAAAACCTTCTGCAAAATTTCTCAGAAAATAAAAGCATAGCACATGAGTCATATTTGAGAAGGCGCAGGTAATGAGAGAATTAGGTGTCAGAGAGTCTGGAGTTCTCTGAGTATCTACATCTCATCTGCGAACCTTCCTAGTGATGTAATGGTCAAGAAAGTAAGTACTGAGAAAAACTCCAGTACGATGCTATGCAAAAAAGAGGAATGGGAGAGGGAATACACCGACCAAAATTTCGAAGAAAATATTGTTAAATGGTATACAGATGGTTCTAAAACCAACACGGGAGCTGGTGCAGGGGTTCACGGGGCTAAAGCCAAGTGTGCACTCGTTAGGCTCCTGAGTGAGTGTTCTGCAAGCAGAAATATTAGCAATCGAAAGATGTCTAGACATTAATCTAGAGAGAAACTATCAGAATTGCGACATAGCTATTCACTCAGATAGTCAAGCTGCTATTAAAGCACTGAACTCCTGTCTCATCGACTCAAAGTCGATATGAGAATGCCGGAACAAACTCAATGAGGTAGGCAAGAAAAATAAGGTCTTTCTGATCTAGATTCCTGGTCATTCGGGAATCATAGGTACCGAAGAGTCCAATAAACTTGCCAAAGAGGAGCTCGGAATCCACCTACTAGGTCAGAACCTTTCTGTGGTATAGGAAAATGTACGTTTAAGAAGGAGTTTCTGGAGAAAAAAAACTGAAAGAGAAACACTCTGGTAGAATCTCCCAGGGTTGGATCACTCCAAAACTATAAGATCCAAAAAATATTTGGATCTCAGTAAGAACCAACTACACCTCCTCTCTGGCTTTTTTACAGGGCATTGTCGCCCCAGAAAGCACTTGCTGAGAATGGGCGTATCGGACACTGACGAGTGTAGAATCTGTAGGGAGGAGGAAGACACTCCTATTCACCTAGTCACAGAATGAATGAGAGCTGAGGTACCTGTGGAACCTCCGAAAACAACAATGAAAAAACTGTGTAAAGCAAAGAAAATGAACCAAAATTTGAACTATTGAAAGATAGAGCTTCTGCAAAATTTCTCCGAAAATAAAAGCATAGCAGACCATGAGTCATATTCTGATTTTGACATCAGCTGGTAGCATAAGCGGACACAATGTCACAACAGGAACAAACAAGAACTGTACCATGAATATAAGAAAAAGAAAATTCTTTGCCTTTACGAAGGCACAACGAGAACATTTTTGAAACATAGATGAATTCAAAATAGTAATCATCGAAATGAATACCATTTTCAATTCCCAGGCTCAGAGTTCTTTTATCATGAGGTTGGAGAAATGATATTAGATTTTGTCACTGAGATGAGAGATATACCGGTTTCGGCCTTGTTGGGCCTCATCAGTATCCCGCACATTTCAGGACAAAATCTTCATAAAAAACTTCAGAATTTATCAGCAATTGGTTGTGATGTAATGAGTAAAATATTACAAAGTACTAAGGTGGCCCTGAATAGAGCCACTGCTAAAATCTCATTCAGTGAAAGAGGAAGTACAGATTTCTTTTTTTGCATTTGATTGGAGATGTGAAACTTCATTTTGACGCAATTGGATGTCACCACCTTAGTACTTTGTAATATTTTACTCATTACATCACAACCAATTGCTGATAAATTCTGAAGTTTTTTATGAAGATTTTGTCCTGAAATGTGCGGGATACTGATGAGGCCCAACAAGGCCGAAACCGGTATATCTCTCATCTCAGTGACAAAATCTAATATCATTTCTCCAACCTCATGATAAAAGAACTCTGAGCCTGGGAATTGAAAATGGTATTCATTTCGATGATTACTATTTTGAATTCATCTATGTTTCAAAAATGTTCTCGTTGTGCCTTCGTAAAGGCAAAGAATTTTCTTTTTCTTAAAAACATCAGGCTTCACAGTCACAAAAAGAATTGGGCGTTTCCATCACTTTGAGAAACTAGCAAGCGGGCCCTGAATAGAGCCACTGCTAAAATCTCATTCAGTGAAAGAGGAAGTACAGATTTCTTTTTTTGCATTTGATTGGAGAAGTGAAACTTCATTTTGACGCAATTGGATGTCACCACCTTAGTACTTTGTAATATTTTACTCATTACATCACAACCAATTGCTGATCAATTCTGAAGTTTTTTATGAAGATTTTGTCCTGAAATGTGCGGGATACTGATGAGGCCCAACAAGGCCGAAACCGGTATATCTCTCATCTCAGTGACAAAATCTAATATCATTTCTCCAACCTCATGATAAAAGAACTCTGAGCCTGGGAATTGAAAATGGTATTCATTTCGATGATTACTATTTTGAATTCATCTATGTTTCAAAAATGTACCATGAATACTTCAAAAAACGATTCACCTTCCTTTCGCAGACAGGAAGATATAAGGATTAATAATGAATCAATAATTCTCCTTGGTTGAATATTAGAACTGATTTGATTCACTTATTTATTCAGTCTGAGAACAAATATACCCTAAACTCGTACAAGAACGATTTGCAGTATGTAAAATATAATTTGGCTCAGTCGCTCGGTGCACTCTTCTCTGTGAAGAGTGCATGTGGTGAAAACCAACTACTTGGGGCAGATCCCTGTGGCACACCACAATGAATTAATCTAGATGTAGACAACTTATCATCGATGTATGACTGAATCACCTGATCACTCTTTTGAAGTGGGTTTGTACTCTTATTATGAATAACTTTTAGATACACTAGTCTAATCAGTATTATGTTATGGTTCGAAGTTTCCCTGCCTCTATGATTCCAGAAATTCTCTCCAAAAGTTTTTTTTTCGTTAATGAATAAAAAACGTGTGTGTTAATGTAATGAACCTATGAAATTTGCATCGTAAAGGTAATCACCGGATTGCTCGAAAGCTCTAACAGAACGCTAATACGTGTACAATGTATTGATTTGAAGTCCACACACATGGGATTTACATCAACGGTCGAATTTGCAGACCCCATAGCTGGTAGGTAGCCCGGGAGTTGACTTTGCATCTCACAGAGATTTGTGCCCAAATTCAGTTTCCATCGAGTTCACGGTGGTTGCATTCTAGAATGCCTAAACAAATAAATGAGAGACATAAGCAAAATGGGAAAAAATCTTGGTACTGTCACAAGTGAAACTTTGCGGATGGACCTACTTGATGAAAGTGATAATAAAGAGAGATGACAAAATGATCAAAAACTCAAGAAAAAAATGGCGTAAAATTAAAGCATAACGATAGAAAATAGAGGAATCAAATATGGGTTTAATGGATTTCATCATGAAACACTAATTTTTTAACAGAGACACGCCTAATGCATGGTGTATTGATAATCGTAATTAGAGGTGTCACTTTACCAGCTTTCAGTCTCATATATTCTCATCGACTCTCTTGCACTTTTCAAGGTATATATTGAATTGCATGCATTCTTTGATGTATCCAATTTCATTCTAAGGGAAAAAAAAACATTACAACTATTCTCACAGTTTGGCAAGAGACCTCGATTTATGGCAAATTTGGTCTTACACGACCAATGTGAAAATGAAAAGTAAAGAAACTCGACTTGTGCAACTGTGTTATTTCAAATAAGCTCAACCCCGCGGTTCTGTTCTCATAATGTTTCAATTTGAAACGGTATACTGTTGTAGGTATATCGCAACCCCACTTTTATAACCTCGTATCGAAGGAAACACAGACACGTGCCAACGTGAAAAACCTGCCGTAAGTATAGATTAGGAAACTTTACTGTAGAAAGTATATCTCATCAGGAATAAATACCGCAGATAAGTCACATTCATTTTTATATGAGATCATTACATGTCAGTCAAGACCATCCTTTAATTGGAACATTAATTTGGATTGCTGTCGCTGCCTTTTCCATAGAACTTATCGAGAGATATCTCATGGTTGTCGACCTTTTTTTTAAATATCCATATTTTGATAACTTAGACTGGAAGCTTGATAAGTAACTGTACTGTTACTGTTTTGAGTATACAGTGCCAGGATTCGAAGGGTATGAGAACAGAGTTATAGGGGCGTTTCCCATTTTCATACTCTGAATAAACTGCTTCACGTGAGTTAGAAGAAATATTGACTCAAATTGAAAAAAAAATATAGTTCAAATTTGATTTAATAATGAAAATTCACATTAAAATAATTTCAACTTGCAGGAAATGAAATCAATTTTAGCCTGTTGGAGAGAATTCATGCAGTTTGGGACTATCAATGCAAAGTATGGCCTACACGAGCATCAATAACAGCTTGACATCTTCTTTGAATACCACACATGAGGTTCTTGAAAATTTCATTTATTTATTTATTTATCATAGGACTACAAACAGGCAAATTGCCAAATTACATGTAATCACGAATTTATAAACTTCGTACAAGCTAAAACTAAAAATAAACAAAATAAATATATAACAATTTTACCCAAAATAAACTATCAGCTATACATAGTCAATCACCAAAATAAATCCCTCATTAATTTTTTCCTCAGCGTCAACAAAGATATACTGAAAACATCCAATTCCAACTCTGAACAGTGTTAAGAGCAATCACCATTCTAGTCACAGGTGAATTTTGAGACAAATCCGTTCGTTTGAAGGGAACATAAAACACATCCTGCGATCTCATTGCATCGATTCGAGTTGTTATTGAGTTTTAAAAGATTTTACAGCGATTTTCTCGAAGATCACATTGAAGACTGATTGAACACGATATCCCTAACTTTGGTGAAGCATTATATTTGCTTCAATGTTCAATCATTCATCCGACAATCAAAGTCAACTCCCGGACCAACTGAAACACTGACAGCAGCACAGGCGAATACCCGTGTTTCCGCGTTCATCGATTATGCAGGATGCACGAAATACGCATCGAAACAAAATGGTTAAAAAGGATGCACGAGAACAGAGCGATAGTCATTTGAGGGATACCAATATTGAATTCTAATTTTCAGTTCAACTTGAACCTCATTCCGGATTCATATGCGTTCGCCCGCATGGCAGCGGATATTGTGTGATCTGCAGAACTTTATGTAGAATTTGGTCGCAGATGAAAAAGTGTAGGTATTCGCGATTTGGGCTTTTTGAGGTTTGGAATGTTTTTGATTTCATACAAGAGTTTATTGGTTTGGGCATCAATATTTTTGGCTGCCTGATCGCTCTCCCATTGTATTATTAATGAATGTGTTGATTTTTGAAACATAGATGAATTCAAAATAGTAATCATCGAAATGAATACCATTTTCAATTCACAGGCTCAGAGATTTTTTATCATGAGGTTGGAGGAATGATATTAGATTTTGTTACTGAGATGAGCGATATACCGGTTTCGGCCTTGTTTGGCCTTATCAGTATCGCATACATCTCAGGGACAAAATCTTCATAAAATACTTCGATATTCAAAGCAATCGGGTGCGATGTACTGAGCAAAAATTACAAAGCAGTGACATCCAATTGCGTCAGAATGAAGTTTCATATCTCCAATGACATGCGAAAAAACAACTCTATACATCCTCTTTCACTCAATGAGATTTTAGCCGTGGCCCTAAATAAGGGCCCTCATGCAGGTTTCTCCGAGTGATGGAAACGCCCAATTTTTTTCGCGACCATGAAGTCAAGTGTTTTTAAGAAAAAGAATAAAACGGTAAACAAAGAAATTCTTTCCCTTTACGAAGGCCACACCGAAAACATTTTTGAAACATAGATGAATTCAAAATAGTCATCATCGAAATAAATATCATTTTCAATTCCCAGGCTCAGAGATCCTTTATCATGAGGTTGGAGAAATTATATTAGATTTTGTCACTGAGATGAGCGATATACCGGTTTCGGCTTTGTTTGGTCTCATCAGTATCGCATACAACTCAAGGACAAAATCTTCATAAAAAACTTCGATATTTAAAGCAATCAGGTGCGATGTACTGAGCAAAAATTACAAAGCAGTGACATCTAATTGCGTCAAAATGAAGTCCCATATCTCCAATGACATGCGAAAAAAGAACTCTGTACATCCTCTTTCACTCAGTGAGATTTTAGCAGTTTAATGTGTTGATGAAAAAAAATAAAAAAAGATAAATACACATACGGGAAATTCTTGTTCTCAACACATTCATTAATCTAGCGATTAATGGAACCATCTCGATCATAAATCGCTGTCATTAATAATAGTTATTTATGATATGAGTGTTGAAAGTGATATTTTACTTTGTGAGTGAAAAAGTTTGTGAAATGAACGGAGTGAATTGGACAATTTCACGAACAAAATAAACTCACTTGCCTTATTTTGATAATGAAATGGGCGAATTTGCAATGACCATAAACTTCAAAATGTATTTTAATATTCAAATAATAAAAGGTTGTTGAGAATGGCAAACGTTGCCAACGTTATGATTACTAACAAATGGGAAAAGACGCTGTCATTTGAATTTCGTTCCTGTCCTATTTTCGTCTTCGGTTCTTAACTGCTTGATATGTTTGTCGAGAGTCCAAATATTAAGGAAAGTGACGATTTGGTTGTTCCCCTGGATATTGAAGAGTCTGCAAGAAGAGATAATCTGGAACTCCTACCTTAAAAATTTGTTCAGCAGGAAGATATTGCATATAACAATTTCCTGGCCTGGTGTTAATTGAAAAATGTACAAGGGAACATCAGTAAAAGTGTCTTCCTGGCATACTTAGGAGAAAAATCAAAAATATGGAGTTCATCATTTTTGTAGAGAGAATTTTTAATGATAAATTCAAGCGCCCTTGTTGAAAATGGTGTGGATGTTGGTAACTATTTCAAGGTAATAGCATATTCAAAACGAAAAAGAAGGAAATTGTCCCAAAAAATCGAAAATTCTGACTCGTGAACAAGTTCAAATGTTTATAGAAGAGGAACCAGATGGGTAATACTTGATGGTTAAGGTTGCAACTATTTTCGGATTATTTGGAGTCTGTCGGCTGAAGAATTGTATGATTTATAAGTGGAAGACATCGAAATAACAAAAAAATCATTGGTTATACAACTTCCAAATACAAAAACGAAAGTCAGTCGTTCTTCCAGTATCATTGAGAAGTATATACCCTATTGTCAAAAGTACTTTGCACTACGCCCTTCTGTCATCAAACATCGTCGTTTTCTCCTGAAATACATGGATAATAAATGCACTGGCAATCCAATTCGTATTAATACATTTGGGAAAATTCCATCAATTGTTGCCGAATTCCTCAAACTGCCAGAAGCAATATACAGGACACTGTTTTTGAAGATCTTCCGCTTCATTGCTAGCAGAATCTGGAGCAAATATTACGGATATAAAAAAACATGGTGGCTACCTTAGCCGAGGGCTATATTGATTATTCCATTGCATATAGAAATGTCATTGCTGAAAAAACTCTCCCAACCTCAACAGATTTTGGATCATCATCATCCAATATTGTACTTCCTGTTTCTACAAGTACTGATGGTGCTGAGGATTCTTATAACGTGTTGTGAAGCTCCCGAACGTCACAGGGCAATAATGTTAATAATTGTTCTAGTTTTACGATTAATATTAATGTTCATAAATAATGATTGTTAAATATTGATAATGAAAATTTGCAATTGCTGAATTTTTCTCATCTGATTTCATCATGAGAAAATGGAGTGCTGAAAATATTTCTAACACGCTTTTACGCAAACAATCAATTTAAACATTGTTTGCTGTCCTTAAAAGTGTCACTTTTAATGGCAGTTGTACAAAAACTAGTTCATTAAACAACTACTTATTAATATCTTGGAAGTTGCACAACTTGAAATCTTATCCACTGATTGGAATAAAAGAAACAAAATTGAATGAAGCGCCCTCTCATATACCGGTGCAAATCTTGGGGCACCTCTCATCATAATGAGAAGACAAAGCACGTCACATATCACGTAACAATAATAATAAGTTCAACGTAGTCTTGTTCTACACCACCTGTCCTAGCTCCTGTTAAGACACCCAGTCTTATTATTATTATGTACCTACTATATAAAATTTTGACGATTTCTTCCTGTATGAGAATGTGTTTTATTTCTTCAACCAAAAACGGTGTCTCGAACAGCAAAAAGTCTAGAGACCGAATTTGCTCTGAATTAAATAATGATTTGGATAGTGATTTTTATTGTCGGAAAAATCAGTGGCGTATCATTTTTTATCTAAAAATATTCAGTCTCGCTGCAGTACGGACGCCACTGGTAGAATATAAGAGAAATGATATCATGCAAAAAGTGCTTCTTAAAGCTCAAAACCTATGTCCCAAATTTCATGAAAATATTTCAAGCAGTGTAAAAATTTTTTTGCTATAATTTTAACACCCCGTATCTCGCAGAGAAAACATTACTCGACATATATTTATATGACAAACTAGGGCTTATTTTTGATGTAGAATGCGTGGTTGAAATTTCTCGGTTAAGATCTGGACCACCCTGTATGTAAGTATACACACAAATACGGAACAATCTTGTAATCAACACATTTCTTAATCTAGCTATTAATGGAACTATTTCGACCATCGCGTGTTCATTAAACAACTATTCATGGATATCTTGAAAAATGTACAAGCTGAAAACTTATTCACTGATTGGAATAAAAGAAACAAAATTGAATGAAGCGCCCTCTCATAAACCGGTGCAAATCTCGGCGCACCCTTCGTCTCATCATAACGAGAAGACAAAGCGCGTCACATATCACGTAACAAAGTACCTCGTACGAACATCCGCGACAACAAGCCTCTCTTCATGCAAATACGTATTCCTTTTGTTTCCTGCTGCATTTTTCACGCCTCCCCCGCAACCGAGCAACTGGTTTCGGAACGCAGCCCCCGACTAAAGCCTGGATTAGACGGGGCCGCCGTCGAGGTTGTTCCAGAGCAGGGGCGGAACGCGGGCTGCTCCGAAAGCTAAACATTTATACCAATTTTGTGTCAATGAGTTATTTATTTATTTATTTATTTATTTATTCATTCATTCATTTATTTATTTATTAATTTATTTATTTATTTATTTATTCATTCATTCATTCATTGGTTTATTGATTTATTTATTTATTTATTTATTCATTTATTTATTTATTTATTTATTTATTTATTTATTTATTCATTTATTTATTTATTTATTTATTCATTTATTTATTTAATTATTTATCGTTTGGCAAAGCAACAGCACTGAACAAGTATAAATGATAGTCACCATGAATATAAAACAAAGTATATCTAACATAACAATAAAAAAATAAAGACGCTCATAAGTAAAAAGGTAGGTAGAGATGTGATCAAAACTTCAAATTAAAGCTTCACATCCAGAGAACGTAGCCAGTCCAGTGCAGAAGGTGTCGCATCAATAATGTCTCTGAATGGTCCCAGGTACTTCCTTAAAGGGCATTTCCGGACAATATGCTCTACAGTTTGTTGATCAGCTCCGCAGTCGCAGGCTGGAGATTGGCAAAGTCCCCACTTGAATATCATAGCATTACATTTTGCATGGCCTTTCCTAACTCTGTCTGAGTCTACTCCAGATGTTTCTTTTCAGATAAAATCCTGGTAGAGCAAGTGTGGGGTTAACCATGTCATGTTTGTGTATTGGTAGCATGTTCCACTTATGGCGCCAATAATGTATTAATAAGAGGCTATCACTTTTGATCAATAAGAGCATTTTTGATTCCCACCCACTCAATCTCAGCTCTGTAACAAAAACCTGTGACCAAAATTCTATCGATTGAAATATATCTTGGAAGGATTTTGCGATTGATAAATCAAAAATTCGCACGATCCTGACGATTTTCACTAATTTTACGAAATTACCTAAAAAAAGTTCGATTTAATGCTCTCGGTAAAACTGAGAGGTAGACTAACACACATTACGAAGTTCAATAGTTCAAAGGAGTCCTTTTTGTTTATTTAATAGGCAACAATTATTTTGATAGTATTTTCCCCTGAAGAATTCATGCAATGATGGTGACATGACTTAGCGCAGGAGCCTTTCCATTTTTCATGAAAGAAATATGTAATTCTTGACTGGGCAAGAAATTAAAAAATTTGAGAAACAAAATTATTGATCAATAATAATTACATCACACTCCATATCAAATTATAACAATACATGAACTAACTAATGCATAAAACAGTAGTACACAGAAAACATTCAGTATTCAGCATGGACAGGATAGATTATCAAGAGATGAGGATGTTGCCAAATGTTCCAAGGATTTTTCCTCAGTACATGGAGGTTGAAAGTGCTGATAAAGAAGATGACTAGATCAAGGTACTAGTATGCCAAATTTCTGTACCAGTAAGACAAAAAAGAATTCTTAAAAAAAAAATAATTTACCAAAGAATAACTCCACCAGTGAAGAATACAGAATAACTACTAAGAACAATGAAAATCATCAGCGGTTACACCAGTTTTTGAAGGTGCAGATCATTTTTCACCAATTACCGTCGAATCTTAGTCATAAATACTTTGGGAAAAGATCTGTGATTTGTTGAAAGAAAATATTCCCAATTTCGATTCAGAAAGAATAGAATTAAGATGCTATTTCTGAACTGATTGAACAAATCCACGATAATTGGCAACATGAAAATGAAAATTGAGCTTGCTGTTTAGAATTGAAGATAGCTCTCGATATGCTATGTATACTCGTATGTATATCATAGTAGGTATACTTCTAGATAGCTTAGAACTTATCCAAAGAATAAAAAACTTGTTTCCATCTCTAACATACGACTTAGAAATCAGAACTATTGAGAAGTAAAATATGGTGATACCAATTTTTAACAGGACCTTTAATCAAAGATTCTTACTTTTCTTGCTGCCAACATTTAATTCTGCCTGTTGTATTGAGATCTCATAATAGTAACTATAAAATTCATAATAAAATTTTTTTTGCATTTTCTGGAAATGGTTTTACATTTGAGAATATTTCGATGAAATAATTACTAATCGCTTCACCATATTTTTCTCACTCGGTCATCTATTATGTGGATTTTCACCTTTTGAGTTAATATATTTAAGTTTATGGCCCTGATTTTTCATCGGAGGAAACGAGCACACACCTAATGAAGATCATTATTATATACTGCTCCACGAGAGTTAGAGATATCCTATTCAATTTTGGTCCTTTGCATATGCTTCATGAATGTTTTTATTCTGAAAGTCAGTTTATCGACGGCTTTGATTTGAAATGAGTATTCTGAAAATGCCAAGACATTAATTAACAAACGCTGTGACTAAAAGGACTATCGGAATCCGGGTGGCCTAACTCAGGTTGTTGTAGCAGAAAGGCTCCAAGTCAGCCAGAGTGTGATATCTCGACTTTAGAATAGGTTCAGGGAGGAAGTTTCCAAGTTGGAAAGATCAAGGCTTGGTGGGCTACGGAAAACAACACCTGCTCAGGATCGTTTCATCACCGTTTCGAAAAGAAGACAGCCTACATCTACGTGTAGAATGCTACGGAATACTCTTCAAAATGCAGATGAGGTCCAAGTTTCCATCGAAAACCATCAGACAACGTTGGTGAGAGGTGAATCTAGGTTGTAGAAGTCCATGAAGAGGAGGTACATTAACACATGACCATAAGCGTTGAAGACTGATATGGGCATGGAACGTATCAATTGGAACGATCAATAGCGTAGTGTCCAGATATGAACGATTTTCAGATTCTCGAAGAATAAGGGTATGGACTATCCCACGCATACCCCGTAATCGTCGCTATGTCCAAGAAGTCCATCCATTCCGAGGAGAGTGTTATGGTATGGGCCGGGATATGTTTCAACGTTCGCACAGATCTATTCATTAGTCCTACTAATTAGACCGCCTCATACTATAGGGAGCATGTCATTGACATTGTTTTGCCGAATTCTCACGCTGCTATTGGTGAAACTTTTCAATTTCTAGACGATAACGTGAAACCGCACTGTGCAGCCATAGTTGAGAATGCGTGCGAGGAACTTGGTATTCCACATTTACCAATACATCCGCACTTACCGGATTTGAATTGCATAGAACATGTATGTGATATGCTCCAAAGAAGATGAGATAATCATCAACCTTACCCAGAATCCTTAAATGATCTGAGAGACCTTCTGCCCCGTTTATGGAACCAAATTCCTCAAGAAATGTTCAACAATCTCGTGTGTAGTAGAACGATTTTCAGATTCTCGAAGAATGAGGGTATGGACAATCCCACGCATGTCAAGCTGTTATTTATGCCCGTGGAGGCCAAACATTTGTATTGATAGCCTTGAAATGCTTGAATTATCTGGGGATAAAATTTCGTTATTTTACTCGATTTTTCTTAATCTGTATACGCTGCAGATCTACAGGCTAAAATAAATAATATACTTCCTGCAACTTGAAATCATATTTATATGAATTTTCATCACAAACTCTCATTTAAACTTTATTTTTTTGCAATTTAAATTAATATCAGTAACTAATGTGGAACACTTCAATGTGTTATTTTTTTCCATTCAACCGATACAAATCAGTCGATTCTTTCATATACAGATACCGGAACTTTATTCTCATCATTCACCTGTTTTCTTTTTCTGGGAGGTTGTGTTGTGATCTTGAGTACTGACTCCCAAATCGAGTGCATTTTTAGGGTTTCTTCAGATCTATGTGAATTCGTTCGAATTGCAACTACACTTGGGTGCAATTGGTCTCGTGTTCTTTGATCTTAGTATTTCATTAAGCATATTTATATTCAGCTTCATTTCGCAGAAGTATTTCATCTACTTCTCCAGACCTCTATGAAATATATCAAATGAAAATAAGCTGCAATCATTCAACAAGTGAAACTCTAGTATCCATCAATAATAAAATATTTCCTTCCACACTCACGAACGAATGAGGTTTATAACTAACATCTCGATTTCTTAGAATTGAAAATCAGCGAAACAATTGAAACATAAACTCCAACTTTCTCATCATTTTCCCTAACTTTTGAGGAACATTATATTATTTCCTAGCTGAATCCCTTTGTGCACCAGTTGCCTCTTTGTAGTTCCGCCCCTGTTCCCAACTATCCGGAAATACGTGTAACGTACCGCGGCAACGTCAGAGTGAATAAATCAGAACGACGTTAAACCAGCTCCTTACAATCATCCGAACACGTAAATCCGATATAATATACAGCCTCTGCCAGATTTGATATCAATACGGCAGCCGAAATCCGACGTCTATCGATTTGTTGGACCGCACTGGCTTCGGCTGAACGCGATAGGGTGGCGACGGTGGGTGGGAATAGGGGGTTTGGGGATGGATTACTTCGTCCTTTTAATTCTTGACGTTATCCGCTTTTCTTCCGTCTCTTCCGTTATGCAGGTGCCGGAAAAAAATTGATTCCAGTCTTTGAGGAGTGGTGAATTTCCACTTCGGGATAAGGGGAATTTTCGTCCTGTTTTCATGGTTTTCCGTTCATTCTCCTTCTCTCTATTTTTCTGGATGAAAACTTATGAGACTCGGCATGTCTTGAATGGAAATATAGATGTTAAACATCAAGGAATTACCCACTTCCACTAAGCTGAAAATTGTGTTGTCCTGATTCCTTAATTTCAAGATTTAATTTCGAAATGCATTCTTTTCTTCAAATTTTTATTTACTTTTTTTTTTAATTCTTCTTATCAATAAGGGCGTTATGACCTTTCTCGTTGCGCCTATGGAAATGAGAGATTTACTCTACTCGCAAAAGGAAGGTCACAGCATTTCATGAAAGAGCACAGAAATAGAGTTCCGGATCATAGTATGGGATTTTCAAATGCACTTCACCCTCTTCATCTGTGCTTGTACAGAGTGGGTTAAATTGGTGATACCTGAACCACAACTTTTTCTCCCAGAGAGAAAGAAGAAAATGGATGACACATTATGGTTCTCTTGTTTTCGAGTTATGGGCAAAATATGAAATTTGGGTGATTCCAACTTCGTAATTATTTTCGTCTCTGTTTGTGCTAGAATGTTGTAATCCTAATATATAAAACTAAGTCAGCCATTTTGTTGGTTACACCATTTATAACTCAAGATTGGATGAACTGATTCTTATGAAAGAATATTTTTGGCTTTTTCTACGACAGGGTGAACATTAAATACATTAAGACTCTGAAAAATTTGATGAAATGTAAAACAAAATAGAAAATCATTTTTCTTCTTGCGTGTCGATACGGTTAATAGCGTTTTCGTGAAAGTATCATATTTGATATTAATTCTTTGAATTACATTTTGTAAGACCATGTATTACACCTATCTTTCGTTCGAACACTTCGGAAAATTTTGGGGGCGCATTTATTATTATCTCTGGTGACTTTTGACAACATTACCGGTAATTCCCAAATCGACGGCTGCCGATGAAATAAATGCTTGCCTAAAAGCATCAACTCTAATTTTGGCTTGGTAATAAAACTCTCAGTTGATTGCGGCTGGAATAGAACGAATGGATATTTGCAGCCCACAAAAATGCAAAAAACACCTGCACCACAAGCATTGTTGAAAATGATTTTTTGTAACTGCAAAAAAGGAAGCAATGAGTCACGCACCTGCAGTAAACTTAGACTTACATTGATCCAAAATACTGTTTTAAAATTGATCGAAATTAATTAATTATATTGATAAAGACCCATTTTATGCTGAAAGGGGGTGGTTCATACTCTAGAAAAGATCAAATGAGGGGTCATATGAAGTGACTTAGACGTTGACGTTTAGACAATTCAAGTATCCCAATCTTAAGCGCAACGTTCACAGTGACAGAGCAATACATGAAGTTGATTACGAGAGCCTCTTAATTCCATCAGAAAAAAGAAGGTTTGAATAATGAGTTCTAAGAGAAGACCGATTTGTAATAATGAGATAGGCCGAGAGAGAAGTACAAGCGTTGAAAACTATTTTACATTGCCTAAGTCTGATATCTGACAGATAATTCATAGAGTTAGGTTAAATTTGACACGCTAAATCAGCCTGCTGAGTTCCGGAGACCATAGAGATGGACTCGGGGTTGAACTAGCCAGGAGCGTAGATAGAAGTGAGATCGGAGGAGTAAATCGTTCAATTTTTGAAAAGAGTTGATCAGTGACCAATTCAAGGTATGATCATTGATGGCAATAAACAAAATCGAGTTCAGAACTGAACCCTGTGGTACCCCTCTGATGATCTCCTTCGAATCACACACTAACTAGTTCCACATGAAACAACTTTGTCAATTAGAATGAGGAAAGGCTTGGAAAATTCTGTTTAGTTCCAATTTTCGAAACCACGCCCTAAACTGAACGAAAAAGAACCGTTTTTGTCTTCAGATATTCTCCATCGAGGGAAGATGGCAAGACAGGGTAAAACAATATCATACCCCATTTGTATACAGCCTCCATCTGCCGTCGTGCCATTCCACACAAACCTACACACCTAATTATCCCGGTCGCTTCATTCTGGAGAATATGACGAACTTTGAGGAGAATTAGGTCAGTGTAGTAGGCGGCGAACGGCCGAATTGCGAAGGCATTATTATTCTACGTCCATTCTTATCCCTCGATTCTTTTCTATTTGTCCGGGACATTCGCCATGTACGCTCTGAATTATACAAAATCACGTTTATGGAATAACAAAAACGTTCACAATTCGGTAAAATGGCTGGGAGAACTGAGGGGGAAGGGGTGGGACGTGGATTGTTCCACCGGTCTCTTTTCTCGTTAAATCGATGAATATTTGAAAGTGGGAGATTTTTTTACGAGGGGCTGAAGGATACGGGTGGGAGTTTAAATTGGAATTATTTTTTATTCAGCAGGTCGCCGTTTCTGTTAATCCGGTAATAACTTTTAGGTGGGCGGGTTTTAAAGGTGGAATTTAATGTTTTCCTGCAGTTTCAGTACATGGTCTGAATGGCTGCTGAATTTTGGAGAAATTATACGTTTACGAATTACTGGTTTCTCGACCAGCTGTGAAAGATTGTGTTGGTTATACTACGTCAGCAAAATTTTATGTTGCACGATTCAGTTGTTCAGTGCTGAAAAAATATTCATGACTAGATAAATGAATGTGCAGGATGCTCGGGATGTAATATAGGTCAGACAGGTAGATATTTGAAACAGAGAATTAATGAACATCGTAAAGATAACAAAAACTTTTGAATTACCAAAAATCCAACTGCCTGAGTCGAACATAAAAAAAGGACTGGACATGAGTTCAGCTTTGATGAAACGAAAATTTTGGCAACACAATCTAATTATAAAAAAAGATTTCTACAGGAGATGATTTGCATGAAAAATAATCCAAATTCTGTGAACAAACGATCTGACAGAGATGGACTGAGTTCTTCATATTTTAATTGACTATAAGGGCGGGTTTCACAAAGATTTAATTGTACGATTAAAAATCCTTACGTAAATTCGAACCAATCGAATCACTCGTTTTGAAATTTTAACGAATCGGGGTGGCTTAAATTAATTTAACGGTGAAATCGAAGAATGAATACATGAAATGTTTCAAACCATGTTATCGTTTCTGTGTTTTTATTTTGGAGATGCATATGTCAGCGTGGTTGTCTTATTTAATCCTCCTGAATGTTATATCCTAGACCGAAGAGAGCACAACTGTGAATGTGAGTATTCGATATAATGAGATCATTTTTTTATATACATATTTATGTGTTTGTATTTACAGTTTTTATTCATGAAAACTTTTTATTTATTCAAATAACTTCTACAATTAAGTGTGAATCTTTACCTTTTTCATCTTCTGACATAGTATGATTCTTCTAGAACCCTGATGATGTAAAAATAAATTTGCTTAACGTTGGCCTTCACATAAAGTGGTTTCTCAGTTGTCCTACTTCCAATGACCCAAAAAAAAACAGCAAAATTGAACAAATTGTATGTTTGTATACCCATAACTGCAAAGTTCATATACCAATATGGCAATTATCCCTTAACTGGTATGGTGCTTTAAATTTATTTTCAGGGTATGGTAGGGTTAATTTTGACCCTGTGTATTTTTTCTATCAAATTGAAAAAAAATGCAGTCTTTTCTTCATCAAGAATTTCCCTTTGCTAATCAAACTACACAGTGAAAATGAATTTATTGTTTTCTAAACATGTAGAATGAATGAATAATAAATTTTTCAGAAACTTTTGAAAAATACTATAATATATCTTTGAGAAGAAACAACTACGAAAATAATGAATTTTTACTTGAATCTTGCTTTGGGATGAGTTTTTTCCGAAAGAATATGGCAGTAGAATGTGAAAAAACGAAACCTGGATAGCTCTAACAAATATGTTTGATATGGTACGTTTTCCTTATATGTTCATATTGAACACAATTTTGGCACACTGTTCTGACCGAACATTGATTGTTGCAAACAATTTTTTTCACATTCAGCACATGAATTGAAATGTTTTTTATCGCTGTATGAACATGATGAAAACACCTAGCTTCGTTTTGGAGTGTAATAGAATCTTCGGTTGTTTCCACTGACATTATGACGTTAATGGTATGGCAAAGTCAAATTTAACCCCAAGCCCGCTGTCGCGGTTTTATGCCAGACACTAACAAAAAAAAATATTAGTCACATCAATACACTAGGAAAATAGCTGGAAGGGAAAGGAATTAGAATCACACCGTATCTGACAGTGATACAATTTGAGTAGGGTCAATTTCGACCCTGCCATACCAGTTAAGGGTTTGGTGTAAATACACATGAGGCGTTTCACCAGCTTTATTTTAACCCCTCATTCAAAATATGGCGGTGATTTTCAACGAGAATTCCTAAATATTATTTCGTACTTTCATAAAAAGCAGTCCTCCGTTTATATCAATGTTCAGACCACTAATATCAAAATTGGCGGTAGTCTAATACAAACTTTTAATATTAAGAATTTTTCCGTTGTTTCTGTACTGATACTAGCTGACATACAAAATTTCAACTTCATGGAACCACATTAACAGCTTTCATGATCATCAGTGTGTGAGTGACGAAATCGGGGGTTCTTAGATAGCTAAAAAATATACAGGGTGACAGCTTTGCGCTTGAAACTATCCACGTTTGATGAATTCACTACTGGCAATATATCCTGAGAATTTTTTTCATCTGGTGATCCAGAAGACCAGGATTGCATTCCATCGCTGCCTATCCACAGATTTGGAAAGAAATGATCTCAAAAATATCTGAACATTACTCTGAAATGGGGTGGAGCTCCATCATACTGAAAATGCAATCCTACAATGTGCGTAACTTCGAGTAATACAGGATGATGATTTTGAAGGATATCTAAGTGAAAATCACCCGTAAGCCGTTTTGGTAGGACTTGCGGTCTAATCAATCGATTTTCATAAACGCCCCACCACACGTTTGTTGAAAATTTGTATTTGGATATCGTATGCCTGACCTCATGCAGATTTTCTTTAGCTCATTCATGCGAATTTCTCATATTGAAGATACCAGTCAAAATTTATTTTGTGGAAATCGTCGTAGTCTACTCGAAACAACTCTTGTGAGATGCAATACATACAATTCAATTTCTTTCAATCAAAACTTTTTATTTTTTGAAAATGGAATAGAATATCTAAAAATGTAAATATCTTATCAGTTCGGTATGAAATTTTTCCGATTTGATTGCAATGAACAAGTTTTCCACGAATTATTATAATTCTAACATTCAATTGGATCTTTCCCTGAAGCTTTCTTTGAGCAAAATCACGTGCGGGACAATGAAATGTATCAAACCCCATGAAAAATTCCCTGCTCTTTTCAAATATCACAAACAAATTCAAATATTCCAATAGACAGGGTGTTGAATTTCAGCTTGGAAGAAGGCCCAAATTTTTCAAATACGGACCCGAAAGTTTGTTCCAAGTATCAACTGAATATACTGGTTTGTTCGAAAGTTATGAGATATTGAAATTTTCGGTGAATACATGGACCAGCCTGTATCTCGGTTACGAAATTCATTACTCTTCTCTAAATATGAAATTTTGACCTTACCAGCAATCTACATACTTGCCTGCATGTGTTCACTGTATAAAAGTGGCAAAATCGAGTCATTTCACCATGATTATTCCACTAGGAACCGGAGAAAATGGGTACTTCCACAACACCGAATTAAAAGAACCCAAGATAACTTCAACTTTCTGGGTATTAAGTTTTTGAACAAGCTCCCTCAATGCTGGACGGAACTGAGCAAAGAATGTTTCAAACACCGAATGAAAGTGTTTTTAACCGAAAATATATTTTATTCTATACAAGAATTTTCAGATTTTGAATTTTAAATTTTGATGCCCTACTAATCTTATGACAGTTGCTATTGAAGTTTGTCGTACATGTTTGTAATTTATTGTAACTTATTGTGATTTATTTTATTTATTGTGAATGATTTGAATAACGAATAATAAATTTTCTTAATCTTGACTCACCTTGTAAGTTTTTGAAGGTTAATTGATTGATTTGTGAAATTGAGAGCAAATAAATTCTATTCTATTCTATTATATTAGACCTATCGGTATTCTCTTTCGAACATGATTTCATGAACGTCAAGGATATCAGCATTGACAATTCCTCCCGATCCTAAGTATAAGTGCGCATCAACCAGACGCTCCTCGCAAAAAATATAACGTGAGAATGTCCCGCTGACAGCCCTGTCAAATATTCAATTCGCCTAGAGTGGGAGGATGCATCGCTCCTCCGCCCAACTCCACATTTCGTGGAAAGTCTCCTTGTGTTTTCCCATCAAGTGAGATTACTCTATTTGCTCTGAATAATATATGCTGAACATCTCCCGGAGAGACAGGAGGGCTTTTGGGTAGGCAAACATCAGAGTACGTATTCATGTGTTCTTTTTTCCGAATGATTTCCTCCATGATTGAGGGATTTCGAGATGAGAACGTCTCGCTGGGAGCAGCGTTGAGAAAATTGAGATGTACCGTATTTTTTTACGAGGAAGACAACGAGGGAAATGATGGGGAGTAGGACTTTCCATTAGAACGTTTTGTCATATCGTTCAGATTGAATTTGATGAACGAAATTCAATTATTTGGAGCGTAGGTGGTTAGCGAGATGGGATATGTTTTATGAGGATTCTTTCTTCTTTCGTTCCTTCGTGAAATGGTAGATATTCAGGTGATAGCAGGAACCTGGTTTGACCGAGCTTGCTTGGTTTTTTCCTTTTTGAAAACGTGTTTCTAGGAATTTAAATTATTGTGCTCCCAAGCCGTTTTCAAAATCAGTGGTAAGTGCTTAGTAATTGAAGCAATTCATCAAAAGGCTCAGTGCTTAAACAGATCAAGAAAACATAATTGTAAAAATCACAGTTTCTATAGTAAATTCGAACATATTCTATTGGAACACTGGCAGCATCAAAACCTCAGAGGGAATTGATATCGAATAAACGGCTGGGCTGACAGATTCGCTTGCGTGAGGATGTAGAGCACAAGGTATGGTATGCGAAGTGTCGAATCGAATCACTAACACTCCAAACGCGGTAAGGGTGATTTAATATCTGATGTAAATGAATACGACAATTTTATTCCACGCTGACGCAAGGAATTCATCTGCCTCAATGAATGATACAAATAATTTCCAGTGAAAAATAGTTTTCAGGTGCTTTTCTCTTTACACTATGCGATGCGAATAACTATGTATCTTCATGTATTAAGGAGAAATGGAACAGAAGATGGCAAGAATTTCGTGAAAAGTCAAGAACCAATTACATTTTATTCACCCCAAGTATACCAACTAAATATTGGCACCAAAATTTTAACGTCAGTAGAAAATTCGTAACCACTATCACAAGGATGAAATTTGCACATTGTTGTTGTCCAGCTCATTTGTATAAGATCAACATCCTACCATCTGACGAGTGTGAAGCATGTCATGTGAGAGCCGATTTGGATCACATTTTTCTTGGATGTGGAAAATACTCTGACGAAACCAAGAATTTTTACATAATCTTAACAAATAAACTTAAAGTTAACAGACCCTTTAATATAAATCACTTACTTGCTCTTAAAAATTTAGAAATTTACCACCTAATAATACTGTTTCTCACTAAGATAGGCCTCAAAATCTTATTTATACACCTGTTTATACTGAATTATACTGTACCGCTCTTGAATATTTATTATATTGTTATTTATTCATTTATTTATTTAATGCTCATATATATTCAAATTATTTACATATTTATACAACTTTTCTATTCATTTATTCTTCTAAATTTATATTACCTTATAATTTCTTAATTTTTTTTTTCTATATATATATATATACATGTGTAAATATTCTATTTCCTCGTAATCTTTTGTAAGCTAGTTAATATTGACTGTACAATTCTATATATGAACTTGTGACTGGCTGCATGACCACCGGTCTAAAGCCAAGTAATAAACTAAAAAAAAAAGGTGCTTTTCTGCCAAAACTGGTTCGAAAATTAAATAGATTCTAGATGAAGAAAGAATTGAAAAACAATTAATACATTCTACGAGAAGATTTTGAAAAACAAGAACTAAAAAAAATTAAAACAAAAACAAATTCTAAAATATGCGGAATTTAAGATCAAATTAAATGTTCAAATAATCCATCTTTTTGCGTCAAACAGGAGCCAAATCCATTAGAAAGAGAAAATCGCATATCTCTGGGAATAGAATAGAGAGCCGACCGTGAAGGAATGAGTCTCTCCCCAAAGGCAACAATGAAAGAAGCTATTGTCTCCGCGATAGATTGACCACCGAAATACCATTTTATGATTTGAATTTTCTCTTTAACCGTAAACATTTTGATTTACGCGAATCTTATTTATTTTCAAAGCGTTTAGCTATCACATCTGACGTTCGGATACGACTAATGTGCATTGCAATTTGCGGCAGTCGAGACTTGCCATTTCAACAGTCCAGGAACTCATTTGTTATCGAATCGAATTGAGATTTCGATTCTTTCACTGTTCTTCTAAACTCGGAGCTCATTTGACTTCAACATTCGCATTCCTATGTTTCCATGAGCATTTTCTTATTATCTTGTCGTAACACGAATATATGCGATAAGAGCCGACGCATTAAAACCTAGGATCTAGATTTGATATTCAATCGAGTGATAAACATCTCACGTTTGTGTGTGACGTTAGTGCGTAGTTGCAAGCTCTAGTGAGATGCTTTCGAATTTTGTGAAGATCTGTCCTCAGTTATCAATTTATTTATTTATTTATTTGTTTATTTATTTGATATAATATGAGATACAGACAGGTATGGAACCCACTAAAGTATCCACACATAACATAACTTAATGACAAAAATTATAAGTACATCACATATGAATTAAAATATTGTACAAAAATAGGAAATTAACGATTTGGGTCAAACAAATAATCACATCAAAAAGAGCCCACTCACAAAACTAAATTGATCAAAATCATTTACATTCTTTCTTCAAAATATTACGTACATGTCTGAGGGACATTGAGAAACAGTCGACATGTTGTGTGAACATATTACTGGTCCGAGATATTCGACACAGTGGTAAGTTCTGAGCTGTGTATGTATAACGAAATGGAATGTTGAAAAGTTCACCATCTCTTAGAGATCGTTGAGGGTGATTCATCATGAAGTCCCGTATTTGAAAAATACGACATGACAGTAAAAGAGTGGTCAAATCTTTTCCACGATATTCTTTTCATTTTCAGTTCATTTCGACCAAATATAGAATCTTTTTTCGTATGCGGAAGAAAAGTTAACGATTAGATAACAATTTCGTCTAGAAAATAAACCTTTCAAATAATTGGTCCTAGATATTTTGACTGACATGATCGATTCTGAGAGGGGATATCCTATCAACCTCGCATAAAGAATTTTTTTCTGAGGTTTTAACGTACTTGGGACCAGTTGTTTCAGAATCCATACATTCAAATATGTTGATTTCTCCTGCAAGCTGAACTTTTTATATTTATTCTACCACAATAATTTTCCTTTATTTCATGTTATCCAGTTATCCAGTTGAATTCATCACCAAAGTTTTCAATCATCATTTCGTCACTGGAAATTATACTGAAAAAATCTGGTAATGACGAGGGTTATGAGAATTTTTCGGTGTCCATGTAAAATCCAAAATCTATGGATCACCCCCTCTCAGAAGCAATAAAATAACTTATCTGAGACTATTCGTTGAACTGTTTCTTTTTTGGACACATAAGAAAACAACCTTCTAGTCGGAAATTTGATTTTTGTCATGAATTCCTCTAAAGATAAAGCTCATCTCTGAGAAAAATTTTTTGAATAGGTATATGGAATATCTATCATACGCACTCTAGATTTCCCTATAAAAAGTTATAAGCCACGAAAACGCGCTCTACATCCATTCTGACCTACCAATGATCTCACATATTATACTACATTCAGTGATCGGCACAGCTCTGATCGCATTATGATGAAATTTATTTTAAAATATCACCCTTGTGAAGGTCGATGTAGGTTCGGATATTCTTCTATTATATCTTAAAATTTTACAACACTTATTCAATTTCGTGTGCACATACAAGCTCTCGTTCTACATCATGTAATTTCAGATTTTTCACGAAATATTCGGGAAAAAAAAACTGTTATGACCATTAATTCCTTCGCGAGCAAGATCCGGAAGTTATCCCATTCCAAGAGAGCTCCTTCAACCCCATAAAAGCACGCTGATGAAATACCAAATTCCCGGGACGTGCACCTTCCATCCATGAATGTAAATCGAGGCACTAAAACGTAACATTTTCGAAGGGAAAACCACAGTGGCCCATCGTAGAAATTTAATTTGGGCCAATAAAGCATTCATAAAGGGAGGCAAAAGGTACAATTCTGAAGGAACGTGGAAGAATCCGTGTAATAATGGCGGCAATATCTGGGAATAACGACAGGTAGGATGCACAAGGCTGGCGTAAAAGGAAAAAAACTACGCAGCGGAAATGCTCGCATGGGAATTTCCTGCTGGCGAAATTATGTTTGGGCCATTAAAACGGCCGATATCACGATTGGATATACATTGTTGATCGTGAGTCAGGATACATAGTGTCTTTTTTCTTCCTTGTTTTTTTTATGGACTCTCCAGATGATGTTCCCCCGGTATTGATGGGGATGGGCAGGCATCTCGAGGAATAATGGTTATTCATACATATAAATACAGGGTGTTCTCACAGTGAGGTTTTTTTCGACAGTTGGTAGAATGAAAGATTTTGTTGAATACAAAATATTCAATATGGAAAAAGTTTAATGAATCTATTCTTGAGGAAGAGATATTTCTTTGTTCGCATTGGCCATCGGGAAAGTTTGAGGTATCCGGTTGAGATGGGGATCCCCCAGGGCTCTGTCTTAGGACCTCTGTTATTTATTGAAACATAGATGAATTCAAAATAGTAATCATCGAAATGAATACCTCTGTTATTTAGTTTGTTCGTGAATGACCGACCACTCTATATCATCTCCAATTCGGATATATTATCGTCTATAAATCCACTGCTCTACGCTGACGACCTCAAACTATTTCGTAGGGTCGAAAACTCAGATGACTGTGATTTAGTTCAAGATGACTTAAATCGGTTGGCCTCTTACTGTGATAACAATAATATTTTCACCAATTTTGCTGAATGTTACAAAACATCCTTTACCAAAAAAAATATAATATCATATAACTACACAATAAATGGACATAAAATCAAAAAAGTACAAAATGTGAAAGACCTCGGAATTTTAATTGATGATAAATTAAGTTTCGCTGACCATGTCAATTCTGTTACCATCGGTTGCTCAAAGATGATGGGATTTATTATGAGAAACTGCAAGAATTTTACCCATGCACGATTCTTGGTTTCTCTCTACTACGCTTTCGTTGACAGCCGACTATCCTACGCTTCTGTTGTATGGAATCCAATATACGCTAAATACATAACTAGGCTGCAGAGAGTTCAGAATAAATTTTTGAGATATATCGGAAATAAAACTGGTAGGCCTGTAATCAATAGTGACTATTTCATCATACAAAGACAGTATATATTATGCAGTTGAATACTCAAAGAAGCAAAACTGACATTTTGTTTTTATTCAAAATATTAAATGGATATATTGATTCTATCCAGTTGCTGTCAATGATAAATTTTAATATATGGTCACGTGTAACTAGGCGGGCTGAATTATTCAACATTCCTTATAGAAGAACAACCATAGGGTTTAATTCACCTCTGGTCAGATCTCAAAGAATATGTAATTTATACAGTGAAATTTTCATAATGTTTCTCTGACAAAAATTAAATTCGAAGTTAAAAGTGTATTGAATTCTTAGGTTGTTTCGGGTTGTAATAAGAGTTGTTATTTTTTTTGTGAGGACAATTTGTTGGTGATTAATCTGATTATTTATTGTGTTATTATTTATTATACTGTTAACTCAACATCTATTTACCTACAGAGTGGATACTGTATCGGATATTAGTCTGTTTGTATCCCTATACTTCTAAATAAATGAATAAATCAATAAACGTGATCTTATTTGCTGACGACACTCCTTTTGTTATATCTGCACCCAGTTTTGTGGAACTCACAGATAGGTAATAACTTGTGGTGCGCCGCTTCACAGATTGGTGTCTTCGAAACTCTATAATTCTAAATGTAGATAAGACTGATCTGATGTACTTCAGGACGCGGGATACTGGTCGTCGGTTCAGCTTACAACTGCCGACAGGTGAGTTGGAGTGCTCTGAATGCGTGAGGTTCCTTGGACTGCAGGTTGATGCTATTTCAGGTTGGAGGGAACATATTGATTCCGTGTGTGCGAGGTTGAGTAGTGCATTCTTCGCAATCAGACGCCTCAAGCAAATACTATCAACGGAATCTTTGATTTGCGTTTATCATTCGCTTACCTTCTCTCATCTCAACAACAACTTGGTATTATGGGGAGGTGCTTCAACCAGTTCTCGTGCATTTATTGCCCATAAAAAGATTATTCGTTTAATTTTCAACATTTCACCGATGGAGTCCTGTGAACCGCATTTCATCGAGAACAAGTTGTTAAGTTTTTCGTGTATTTTCATCTTGAATTGTTTATTGTTTTCAAAGAAGAATATAAATTCAATCAAAAAGTGCTCTGACCATCATGAGTTCAATACAAGACATAAAAATATTCTCTGTGTTCGAAAACATAGGACGACTAGATTTGAGCACTCCGACTTATTGTGGTATCAAGCTATTTAATAATCTTCCGGAAAGACTAAGAATTTTGAAGTACAGAGAATTCAAGGGAAAGATCAAAGTGTTGTTGCTCTCAAACTGCTATTACAGTGTTGGCGAATACTTGAGAAGTAAAATAGTTTGAGATTGTTCATTTATTTTCATTTTGTCTTGTGTTGTTATTTTGATATTGTTTTTTTTACCTTTTTTTCTTTCTGACATGTTCTATACAAATGTATTTTGTCGCAAATAATGAATAAATATTATTATTTTTATTATTATTATTTGACATCAATACCTTAATATTCATCCGAACTTCATCTCCTTGTTTATTAGATAGCTATCTGTCCCGGCAGACTTCGTACTGCCTCAATCGATAAAAGATTAAAAAAATTCCCTCTTTACCTTTTTCCTGAAAACTTAATATCTGTTTTTTCTCCCAGTCTCTGAAATAAGAAAGAATTAGAAAAAATTTTTTAATAATATAAGAAAAGCCCCTGCGTAAAAAATTTGAGCCCTTATTTGTCAGGGGCCAAAACTTTACGAGAAAAAATTGCTGCCTAACAATGGACAGAAAGAAAATGAAAACACTTTGAAATCTTAAATGTTACGTTTCGGAGTCTAAATCAGACTCCTTCGTCAGACAATAACTGATTTTCATGCAACTTTGCAGAATCGTGACAATTTTATTGATTTTTGGATTGACATTTTGTCAATTGAGTGATACTGCATTTTGAAGATCTCTCAATCTTTCTCAAAAGGGTGCCCAAAAATGTAGTTCTGATGAACTGTATTTGCAAGAACTCTAATGAGCCACCATGAATATTTTGGATATTTTTACAATGAAGGTTCAAGCTAATTTTTACTGAACAATTTTTACAAAATTGAGAGATGGTAAAAAATTCCATTGTTTCATCATGCTTACAATAAAAAAAATTGGATCTGCGATGCAAAGCCAGAGTAATATCATCAGCATGAATGAATTTATCGGGAGAAGTAGTTCGAATATCACACAAATATAATTTAAGGAGAAGGGATGCTAAAACTGAAACTTGTAGAAGACCGTTATTCAGAGTTTCGAAATTACGACTATCATTATCCACAAAAACTCGAAATCTTGTTACATATAGCAAGAGCATATATAGCAGTTTCATTATTTTAATATCTCATTAGTTCAGATTCTATAAATTCTACGTAGTTTTGAAAAAAAATATTCGGATTTCATTTTTCCTAAATCAAGCTACGAATTAGCTGTCAATTCGACTTTCCATGTCATGAAATTGAAAAAAAATTTACAAGCTTAAATATTTTCATTTTTAAAAATGTATATTTCACCATAATTATTTTCAGTATTTACTGATGTCGGTTATTTTAATTCCATCTTCCAGAACAATCTCAATTTCATTAGTTTTTCATGAATTCATTTTATACCTTTTATACATTTTTCATTACATTGTATATTTTTGTAGTTCTCCTGAAGAAGAGATAAATGAATCTCGAAAGCTCGAGTGAGAAAAAAGAGTATCCATATCACTTGCTGCTATTCCCAATACAGAAATATTTATTATTAACTGTCCAGCAAATAACTATTGATTATATTTTTGATAGTCTAACCATTTTTCCAGATAATTTAAGGCTTTCACGACCGGATATATTGACATTAAGAGAGTCTCCCGGGCTTATTGACCGTGGTCTATTAGGAATTATTTAACCTAAGGTTGTAACTCGACCGCCGAATTTCCGAAAGTGATGCTGGATTCGATCCATGGACCCAACTTATACCCTGATTAATGGCAGAGGAAGGTAGTGGGTTTACGCGCGCGATGTTGATTAGTCCACCGCTCCCACTTCGTATTGGCTTGATTTTGGTCTTTTCCAACACCGGCAACCATGCGCTATGCACCAAAGGAGTTTCTCCCCTTCTGTTCATGTTTTTCTGTACAACATTAACACTCCGATGGTAACAACGGCAACGTCTAACCTTCCGGCCTGTTAGATTCAGAAGGCCGTGATATCATAGTCCTTATTCAAATTCTTCTTCCGCGAACTTTCGGGCACCACCCCTCCAAAACTTAACAACGTAGGATCTCAATTCAACAGAGCCCTTTTGTTCAATCCTCATTATCCTTACCAGAATAAACTCCGACCGACCAATTACATACATCAGGGGACAATAATCGACCCCGCCCCCCTATTTGGCCGCATCTTGAAGAGACCGGAGGGAATGGGCGCAATCAGCCGTAGCTGGCGGTTTTCGGGCTACGGCTTTGTCGATAAATTAAATAGGTGCACCTCGAAATGAAAAATGTCCCGCTTCGTGCGCTTGATGTATTATGATGGCTGCTGGAGAGCTCCGACGCCATAAATCAAGGGAGCATTGAGTTGTTAGCAAATTGCTGCGATTGTTTTTTCCTTGATTGATGACGCGGCGCCTGGGAACAGCGATCTATGTAAATAATTCGGGGTTGGTGCTTGAATTTTACAACTATCGAACCATGGTAGAAGAATACGAAAAGTTTTTCCGAATCAAACTCTTGTTAGCAGTCAATATACATTATTTTTGAAATTATTATTCAACAACAAGGTGAACACTAAAGAAGACCAACTTAGTGGACTATATACATGGTGTCCGGCAAATGAAACGTCAGATTTTTTCGGACGTTCTTTGGGATTTGTTTTTGAAACTATTTTCTTTCTGAGTCTCTGAAACAAAAATCAATTACAAAAGAATTCTTGAATAATAAGAGAAAGGCCCCTGCTTAAAACTTGTTCACTAATTTGATAGGGTCGAACCCAGAAGAATGTTGTTTAACAATGAAAAAAAAACAAGCTTCTTAGCAAATATATGTTTGGAAGCTGATACATCGAATGAATTTGTTCTTATATCTGACTCTCACAGAGAATGTGGGGTATTAGTATATTTGATAAAAACAAAGCAGCAAAAAAAGTTTGTCTTTATTAAAATTTAGACAAGGTTTTGATAATTGAGTGGTGTGACTTACGAAATCTGACCGATTACGGAATTTGAACTGATTTGATTCGAAAATTGATAAGATCGAAGGTCAGTACTGATAAACACTCAACGAAAAATAAGACTGAAAACAATGCTGTTATGAATTCATTTCAGCACGGATTTTACTACTGTTATGAACTCAATACGATACTGTGATAGAGAAATATATGTATACCTTTCTTGGTATACATATATTGTATGTATACCTTTCTTGGTATACATATATTGGCATACATATAAACAATAGCTTTCTTTGATTTTTGTGAATCTCTGATTCTAGGGCCCACCAGTCGTCACTGCTTATTACCTGACTCCCAACCGTTGAGAAGATTAGGTAATGAATGGATTCCTTAGCAAAAAGAATAGACTTGTGTATTCGTGAAAACGGAGGACATTTTGAACACCTACTTTAATTTAATTCTATTTTATGTCAACAGCCATTTTTTCATTTTTAAACTGGTGAGTTTGTTTAATTAAGACATATTATATCATTACTTAATACCAGCATCGGTTATTGCTTCATTATTTTCAAATCAAAATATTTTAAAAACTGTCCACGTAGGTAACGAGTTTTATCAAGAGTACTTTTTTGGTGAAGAATTAAATGATGTTCATTCAAAATTTGGCATGATAAATCTTATAATGAATAGGTTATGTTCAATCCTTCTTGGTACGAACCGTGTTACTAGCGCCCCCTTTGAGACTAAGACATAAAAACAAATTCCGCGGATTTCAGCTTCCAAAACATATTCGTATAAAATTTCATTACAATGTTGCCAGTACCTTCGTGGGAAATGTGTAAAATTTTTTTTCTTCACCGCCCTCTATCTTGAATACGGCTGTCGTTACGAGAATTTTTCAATCAATAATCGTAATATATAAAACTACGTCGGCCATTTTGTTGGTTACACCATTTATAACTCGAGATTAGATGAACTGTTTGTTATGAAAAATTTTTTGTTGGATTCTTCTACGGTGAGGTTAACATAAAATACATCAAAACTCTATAAAAATTGATGAAAAGGAAGAAAAATAGGAAATAATTTTCATTCTTGCGAATAACACCAGTAGGTGTCGCTAAGGTTAATAGCGTTTCCGCGGCAGTATTATATTTGATATTAATTCGGTGAACTACATTTTCTATTAATATCAACACATCTGAGTCCATGTGTTTTTCCACCTATTTTTTTTTCAGAACACTACGGAAAATTTCATGACGAAATTTTTTGAACAAATTTCCATTCTACTATTATCGCCATTGGATGGCAATGTATACAATAACTGTTCATTTCGAGTTGCCTAAACGTCTTAGCCTTGGAATTCTGAGGTTTTTGTGCAGAAGTAAAGGCCGATTCACAATGGACGTAAAGTTGATCATTCAAAGAAAAATAATTGGTCCACGGTCCACTGCTTTTTCAGAAGTCTATAGATAATGCAACAAACGACAATGAAACTACAAATTATCCTAATGAGTTTGAGAACTTATTGGATTTACCAGGTTTGCCACCATACAATTTGCAATTGAAGGTTGGATCAGTTGCCATTATGTTGAGAAATCTTAATCAGCCAAAATTATGCAACGGACACGTTTGGTGGTGAAACACCTTAAAAGTAACGTGATTCATTGCACATACTCAATGGAAAGTATAAGGGTGAGGAAGTTCTCATTCCAGAATTCCGATTATACCAACAGATATGCCATTTGAGTTTAAGAGAATTCAATTTCCTATTCGTATTGCGTTAGCTATGAAAATTATATAATCGCAAGGCCATTCTTTGGCTTAAATCTAGAAAATAGTTGTTTTTCTCCAGGCCAGTTGTATGTTGCTTGTTCACGAGTCGGCGAACCTTCTCCCCTATTTATTCTCGCACTCGGGCAAAAAAGTAAGAATGTTGTTCATTAGAAGATAATACAATGAAGGAATTGTAGAATTAGAAAGAAGTTACCTCTTTACCTCTTCAATGAAGAGAATTCTTTCGATGTATGGAAAACAATGTACATACTTATTTCAATGCAATTAATTTTTTTTTACTTTTGTATTTTTTCTTGTATGTCACCTTATATATTTCCTTCTGAAAAAAGCTTGCTTATCTAATTGCCAATTGCCACAATTGGTTGATGATTCTAAACTTCTTGGCCAACATTCGAAAATATAACAGCTGTTTCCAGCCGACATCGTTTGGCGCAACACATATTGTACAGGACACTTTCATGTTCACTTTCAAGGTATTATACCATAATAGTTTATTATAATAATAAAGTTGCTTTTTTATTTATCGATTGAGGCAGTACCAAGTCTTTCGGGTCAGCCAGTCTCTGATTATTTTTCAGTTTTCTATTTACCCTTAAGAAACACCCTGTCGTTTTATCAAAAAAATAACAAAACGAGACCCTGGATCCTGGATGTAAACAATGCTATTGTATTCAATTTGATGGAAATCTTGCCAAGTTTCTCTCTCAATCACTGCTTCAATTGTGAGTTATGATTTCCATAGAACGTTAACAGTGTTTTCTATGCCACGAAGAATGTCACGCAGTGGCGTAGCGCAAATTTCCTGGGGCCTCCCCGCAAGATTTTAGTCGGGGCCCCCTCCGTAATTTCACGTTATTTCTGATAAGTTTCCCCTGACGTTTTTCAAAGAAAAAGATTTAAGAAAATGTGATAAAAAATTTATATATAGGTATGTATACAATATATTGAATTACAAAAATTTGTAAGCAAAATAACATCAATGTGATAAAAAAGTTGAAAAATTATTTAACAAAAATGCATTAATTTTTGCTATTTTTTTTTGTTCAAACATATCCATCAACTTGTCGATGGCCAAGTTTCAGGCTACTTCTTGTTCAAAGCTGTAGTAGGCTCAAAAGTCTGATAGACGTATTTGCGTTATTCTATTCCTAAGATAATTTTTGATTATCTCGAGCCTAATAAAACGATCATTTGACGATATCCAAAGAGAGTCCCGAAAAGCTTGACGGTATATTAAAAAACTAATTGAGTGATAATTCGAATTTCGAATGCAGTTATTGAAAACCATATATGTTTTTTAAACCTTTAGGAACATTTCTCTATTTTTCGGGAGTAATAATAATTGTATATCCATTGTTTCAGTTTTGTTCACTACATCCCAGAAAAACATAGCGAATCCGCAAGTTCAATAGATTGAAATGATTGGGGCCCCATTTGAAGCTTCTCGTTTGACTTGGGGGCCCCTTTAGTGCCGGGGACCTCTGATACGCCACTGTGCTGAATAATTAATTGTGACTCCGGCATTTACTTATTAAAATAACCTTTCGTCGCGTAGAAAATGCATTTTCAATTTTTCTCTGGAGTTTTCTTTTGCAAGCTCCACTCAAATATTTTCTTCTCCGATCTGACATTTTTTCTTATTTCTGAAAAATTTTAAGATATTCGAACTGCCGTTTCTAATTGGCGCATTCAATAACTTTTCTTTTTTTTTAATATTGAAAATGAAAAAATACGAGAGACGTTTCTTAACGGATAAATAAGCTACGCAATTAATTCTAGAACTAACCTTGAATGAAATTGTAACCAAAACATTGAAAACTTTGTCGTTGATTGTAAACAAACTCACAACGTGGTTTCGTATTCAAACACTTGTTTCTCTCACTACTTCTTCATAAAAATATCCTGATTGGAGAATTGACAATAATTTCTGCAATAACAGATAAGACGCAAGCCGCCTGAAGTACAATATGTCAAATAAGCCGCCGAGCCCCCAATAAAAGGATCATGTGGCGCCTTCAAAGAGAAATACCGAAAAGCTTGACGCTATAAAAAACTCTTCAAAATAGGGTAGCACAGGGCGTGAATGAGGGATATGTCGAATCGAACTACTGTTAACCTTCTATGTGTTTTGAATATAATCCAGGAATATTTCTCTATTTTTCGATAATATATAACTGTACCTTCATTGTTTAGGCTTTGTTCGTTATATTATCAGAAAAATATCGCGACTCGGCAAGTTCAATAGTTACTGGGGCCCCATTCAAACCTTTTCGTTTGGCTCGGGGACCCCCTTAGTGCCGGGGCCCCCCGCACTGCGGGGTCTGCGGGGCCCTCTGCTACGCCACTGATGTCACGTTAACCCCATGAAAAAGTTGACATATAACAACAACATGCCATGAGAGGACAAACAAACATCTTGGCTCACTCTCATAACAGTCCTCCTCCCGATAATACGTCAAGTAGTACCTAATTACAAACTCGCAACATTTTCACTCAACACAACCGAGAATTCTAAAACTCACAGCAGACATTCTGGAACCCACTCCCTGTTCCTACCTGACCTCAGCACTCATAATTCGAGCCGGATCCACCTCCACTCCAATCTTCCACGGGAAGATGAACACTCTTGTTTATTTTCCTCCTGACACAAGTAAGTATTTCGCCGAAAACCTGAGCGAGGTACATTCTTGACTTCATCTTTTTTCACCTTACAAATTAATATGTGAGTGAAAAAATAGGGTTTCCATTTGAAAAATCTAGTTTTTAGCTTTCCTTGATTTATAACTTTGACACTCTCATTTTACCTCTCAGTATAATGGAGATGATATAACTAAGAGTTTTTGAGTTGATAAAATATGTTATTTTTCACCTTCACTTACCTAATAGACGAAGCTAGACAAAATACCCCATTTTGCACCGTGAGGCCTGTTTTCTGAAAAGTACATAATCGTAAACATTTTTAGTTCGTTATTTAGTTGGCTAAAGTCAAAACAAAACTTATTCAGCTAGCTGAATTCAAAATGTCTATGTTAAGTTGATATGTTTAATACAAAAATCAGGATCTTGAAGTTGGTACCCCATATTGCCCCGGAGTCCCATACACATTCATATTCGTAAGTCTATTGAAATTGATTTCGGAAAATGACATCATCAGGTGACCTGTAAATGAAACATAAAAAATTATGATTCTAGAGTTTTCCCATTGTTCTCCATATATTTTTCTCCATATGTAGCACAACTTGCTATAATCTTTGATCATAATTAGTTAAACAGTTACTTTTTATATATCTAGGTTAGGTAAGGTTACAATATCACAATGTCGCCAGCACTTTTGGCAAAATCGTGAAAAAGGTTTACCTCGAATACGGATGAGGTAATGAGAATTTTTTACGGAATAAACCCCAACTATTTTTCAGTTTAAATAAAGATGGACGTGTTTTGAAACCCCCTGTATATTCGAAACGTCACTTTCTTAAAAAGTCACAAAACTATACCCTGGATGTAAACATTGCTATCGTATTCAATTCGATCTGCATCATGCCAAATTTCTCTCTCAATCACTGCTTCAATTGTGAGTTCTGTTAACACTGTTTATGCCACAAAGTATGTAACGATGTAATACCCACCCTTGTTTCTGGTCAATTGAGGAGCGGCTTTCAGTTGACTAAGGGGGTAAAACTTGCAGCTCAAAAAAAAATGAAAAATACCCCTTTCTCTACTAGGAGAAAGTTCGCGAGCTCGTGCCTATTGCACTAGGAATAGGTCTTTTGGCTTGATTTTTCAAAAACAAGTTTTTGTTTTCAGGGTGAAATGAAAAAAATATCGTAATTTTAATTTTAACACGTATAATTAAAAAATTAACACAAAAATATACAATTTACAGCCGTGCGCCTATGCACGTCGAATATTCCATCATATCAACTCGAATAATGACAACAATATAATTCATTCACGGCGGAGTGAATGGTTCAATCAACCACACCCTAAAAATAAATGATCAAAATATCAAAGTATTCAAGTTCAAAATACATTCAATGAAAGAGATTTCTGGACTGTGGACCCAACCTTAACTGTTGTAAATGGAAAACTCTGACCTTTTACGTTTCCCTCGATGATAATTAATCCTTATTAGACAAATTACTTGCACCACACCCGAACACTAATCCTGAAACACCGCGTGAGACGAAACAAATTCACAATTTTTCAAAATCCGGACACAACAACTTTTTCCCGTTTCGAACTAATATTTCCCAATTTCCAAATTTAGGACTTTACCGTCACCCGAGTTATCTAAGGATGTTGTTTTTTCGCTCGAAATCCCCAGATACACTACTTAACTTTCTCCATGAACAGAAATTTCAAATATTTTCTCCACCACTTTGGGGTGGTACCTCAAACGCGTTTCTTTCTCCAATGACGGTCCTAGAGAGGGGGAGAATGGGGGTAATTACCCGCCCCCCAGAACAGTTAAATCATATTCATCTTCATCCTTTATTCATATTGATAATACAAAAAAATGGAATGAGATGCATGAAATTTCAAGTTAACACTATCGCTTCAGTCTAGAACCGCCTTTATTCCTCTACCAGAAATCTTTTTCTCTCATAACCTATATCTACCAATCCGAATTTCTCATGGGTGGTCTCCTGAACTAGCTTAGTTTTTTCAATTAATTAATCTTCGAAGTATCCCAATTAACGATACGGCAATAAATCAATCTTCGAATAATTCGAATCTGCATGGATAATAATTTCATCGCAATACTTCATTCGAATTATTCATATTCAAACATCATATATCAAACTTTCAGCGGAACTCTATCAAGTCTCTCAAAGTCCCTAAGAGCATAATTGCTTCGGAAACTTCAAGAGCCACTTATTTCTCATAATTCTTTACGTGAATATATTGTCCCGCTGAAACAACCTAATTAATTTGTCTCGATCGCGATTGAGATGACTTTTAATTTTTACGCGTCTCATAATTATTCGGATTTTTTTTGATATCCCGGTCTATTACAACGAAATCAACATGAAAAAGGTGACATGTAACATCAACATGCCATGCGAGGACAAACACATCTTGGCTCACATCCATGACAGTTCTCCACGCGATAATACGTCGAGTAGTACCTAATTACAAACTCGCAACATTCTCACCCAACACAACCGAGAATTCTCAAATTCACAACAGACATTCTGGAACCCACTCCCTGTTCCTACCTGACCTCAGCACTCATAATTCGAGCTGGATCCACCTCCACTCCAATCTTCCACGGGAAGATGAACACTCTTGTTTATTTTCCTCCTGACACAAGTATGTATTTCACCAGAAACCTGAGCGGGGTACATTCTTGACTCCATCTATTTTCACTTCACAAATCAATAGGTGAGTGAAAAAATAAGGTTTCCATTTGAAAAATCTAGTTTTTAGTTTTCCCCGATTTCCAACTTTGACACTCCCATTTTACCTCTCATTATAATGGAGATCATATTATAACTAAGAGTTTTTGAGTTATAATATATTTTTTTTTCACCTTCACGTACCTAATAGACGAAGCTAGACAAAATAGCCCATATTGCACCATAATGCCTGTTTTCTGAAAAGTACATAATCGTAAACATTTTTAGTTCGTTATTTAGTTGGCTGAAGTCAAAACAAAACTTTTTAAGCTAGCTAAATTCAAAATGACGATGTGAAGTTACTATGTTTAATACAGAAATCAGGATCTTGAAGTTGGTACCCCATATTGCCCCGGAGTGCCATACACATTCATATTCGTAAGTCTATTGATATTGATTTCGGCAAATGACATCATCAGGTGACCTGTAAATGAAACAAAAAAAATTATCATTCTACAGTTTTCCCATTGTTCTCCATATATTTTTCTCCATATATAGCACAGCTTGCTCTAATCTTTGATCATAATTACTCAAACATTTACTTTTCATATATCTAGGTTAGGTAAGGTTGAAATATCACAATGTCGCCAGCACTTTTGGCAAAATCGTGAAAAAGGTTTACCTTGAATACGGATGACGTAATGAGAATTTTTTACTGAATAAACCCTAATTATTTTTCAGTTTAAATAGAGATGGGCGTTTTTAGAAACGCCCTATATATTCGAAACGTCGCTTTCAAAAGTCACAAAAAGAGACCCTGAATATAAACAATATCGTATTAAATGTGATGGGCATCATGCCAAATTTCTCTCTCAATCACTGCATCAATTGTGTGTTCTGTTAACACTGTTTATGTCACGAAATCCCCATGAAAAAGTTGACGTGGAACATCAACTTGTCATGAGAGGAAAAACAAACATCTTGGCTCACTTCATGACAGTCCTCCACGTTATAATAAGTCGAGTAGTACCTAATTACAAACTCGCAACATTCTCACTCAACACAACCGAGAATTCTAAAATTCACAACAGACATTCTGGAACCCACTCCCTGTTCCTACCTGACCTCAGCACTCATAATTCGAGCCGGATCCACCTCCACTCCAATCTTCCACGGGAAGATGAACACTCTTGTTTATTTTCCTCCTGACACAAGTATGTATTTCACCAGAAACCTGAGCGGGGTACATTCTTGACTTCGTCCCATGCATGGCTGGCTTCATTCATATCATTACCGTGGGACTTGGCAGTTAAGTCAAGATATATGCGTTCAATTATTCCGGGGAGTCGGCGAAGATAAGTTATCCCAAATTCGCACTAACACAAACGCGAACTAATTCATGCCATTTCAACCCTCCGGACAACTTTGAAGAAGGGGCCCGATATTTGCCCCACGCAGACAGCTACGGGGCTACGGGACGGGAGAAAATGAAAGCGTCAACCGGGAACTGCGGGAGCTGTAATGAACGGTTATTCATTACCGTCAATCTTCGGATCTGGAAGGTTTAACTGGAGTCAGGTCGAGGAAGTTGAGTTGGGGACGGTAGGTTGGTTTGATGAGGAGAAGGTAAGGTGTCGAGAAGGCTATGATGGATGACCGATTGAATCAGTTTTATCTGCAGAAGTAATAATTTTAAAGGATAAAAGAAGACAAACACACTTGGTTAAAATTTCACGATTTTAATTAAAAATATTCGTTGACATATATGTTTCGGGTTTTATCCAAATTTCAGAACTGAATACACAAATACAGAAAGTACCTACACATTGAAATTAAGTGGTTTTGAGTTATGCAGTGATCTAAAAAACCAGTGGCTGATTTATTTTTCAGGATAGATCTCTTATGTTCTTCAATTATGACCGCAAGAGAACGGCAAGTCTGACCTATACAGGGTGAGTCTTTGACTCGTACATATATTTCAACCGTAGATTCCTGAGGTCAAAAGAATCACTTTTTTTTTAATATTTTTTCCGATTCGGAATAGAAAAAAAGATATAGCCATTTTAAACTTTCATAATGAGCTATGCCACTCCTGGATATTATAGTCATAGATATAATATATGCCTGCCAATCAAAACTTGGAAATAACAACCAACTCTACAATAAAAACAAGCGTTAACTTACTTTTTCAATCCTTTTCGACGAAAGATGAAGTACGATTTTGTTAGTTCTGAATAATTACCGAATGTATAAAATGTACCTACAATGAATACTTATACTTCAATTTCGTTAGCGGCAAATGTTGAATATTCTTCTTTTGATTTCTTTTCCATTATTGAAAATGAAGTATTCAGCTTGCTATAATCTATATCTTCAGTATGTAATCATTTTTTATCGTGGTTCATAAAATTTCTGAGGTTCCCCAACAGAATCATAACTTTTAATTTCCAAACATAAACAAATGTCATTGAATTCAACTTCACCGCTAAGCTGAACGTTGCCGTAACCATAGATCATATACCTATTATAAAGTTAGAGTGTGCATAGACTTAACACATAATGATCAAATGTCATTGTGTTTTGATAGTTTTTTTCAATTATAACGCTGTTGTGAATAAGTTGTTATCTGAAATTTGACTCAACATTTCAGAAGATACTCATCATTATGTCTAATAAACTTCATAATTTAATGAAAAGGAAAAAATTTCAACTTTGACAAAGCAGATTTTTCGCGACTATTCTATGTTGATCGTTGTTGCGCATAGAGTGATCGACAAACAATTTAAATTGGGAATTAATGGTATCGTGATTTTCAATTAAAACGTTCTTAACAGCAGTTTTGTGATAATGTGGCCGAATTATGATCGCGTGTGTCAATCTTGAGATTCGGATGGAGGTGCCAGAGACACCAACATGATTTTATCTGGGTGGAGCATTCACTCTGGTTCTTAATGAAAGCGGGAAGTTAGGACTTCTAACGTACAATCCCCTTTAAAAAAAATGTAACTTGTCTGAAACATTAGGTATTCAGAAAGAAGTGTAAATTTGCTCGAATAAATAAGGATGCAAATCAAAGAAGTAGAGGTGAGCTCAATAATATTACTCAAATATTTTCTAGTGTTTTAGAAGAGCTTTAAAATGAGCGGTGTTAAAAGTCGATTGCATATAAACTCAGCGCAATACAATGCAAAAAAGATTGACGACTCATATTTTTTACAAAAAAATAGGTATAAAACTAACCCCACATCTACCAGAATTGAAATAGATTGATTTCCATCGGCAAAACCTTTTATTTTATGGTTGTCCATATGCTCAAGAAGTTTGACTCGGGTAAAATGCATAGTTTGTAAAAAAAAAAGATCAAAGCAGAAAGCGCACTTTTCAATTTTCCTGATAATCTGCCTTTTTCTCCGTGTGAGTGATTTTCTACAGAATTATATAGTTTTCTTCTATAAAAGTGCTGTTTCTTGTTTTCTTCATGTACCATGAATATTGACGAAGATATCACTACTTCAATTTAGGTTGATAACGCAAGTATCGTCTTTCTTGCGCCATTTAACTGTTGGAAAACTGGAGCATTCGAATTGATGTGATCAATATGGTTCATAGTCCTTCAAATTTCTTTCAAAATTGTTTTTGAATGGACACGGTATCTCTAAAATGAAGGAAGTTGTTGTGAAAAAAACCGAACAAGTTTTTTTTTAATTTTGGAAGGTACTGTGCAATAATTTCATATGGAGTACCTGAAGAAACGAACCGAAAAACAATTGAAAATATATCAGATCTACAAGAGTTCCTCGAGACAATGCGGTACGATTCATTTATCAAAGCCACAACCAAAAGTTCTGATGTAAAATTGGCATCTCTCGTACCCACATCAGATGCTTTGGACGAGCACATTGAGAGAGCTTCTTACCAAATTCAAATTTGGCTAGGTATTAATGCTCTCAATACAGTTGATTAGGGTTGGAATAGTACCAATGGATATCTGCAGCCCACAGAAATGCAAAAAAAAATACCTGCACCACAAGAATTGTTGAAAATGATTTTTTTGTAACAGCAAAAAAAGGATGCGTCATGCACCTGCAGAAAACTGAATTTTTTTCTGTAACGCTACATGTGGAACATGTGCAGGTGTTCACTGCCAAAACAGTGTGATAATCTTTGGCAAAGAAGAAGAAATTTTTGGCAGTGGCGACAGCAACTCGGAATTAGATTAAATTTTAGACACGAAAAGTATTAATTTCACGTGAATGAAGGATTGAATAAATAAAATGTTTAAATGTTATTTTGTTAGGGATTGAGAAATGAAAACAGCAAAAACTAACTTTGTTCCTAAATACTGTTATAAAATTGAATGAGATTAATTGATAATATGAGATATGTGAACACAAAAAACAAGGATAATAAAAATAGCATATTACAATACGTTAAAGAACATTTCCAGAAATTTTTGAGTGTTATGTCATGAATGGTGTACTTGTTTTCTTTCTTTCCATCCTGCGTTCTTATGCGAGCGGATCGTTTAATTGTAAATACTTAGTTTGTTTGCAGTGGGGATTATTCGATAACGGATAGATACTGTATAACATACAAGCTCCAAGCTTAGGTTATACAGTGTCACAAAATCAAATATATTATAATTTTATGTATACTTCCGAATGAATATTATTATTATTATTTTATTTTTTTTTTCACTGCGCGTGCAGGATTGTGACAACAGTACTTTGCCGGGGACTAGGTCCCAAGGCTAGTATGCTTGCTACGAGCTAGAAATTATTCGACGCACAATAGCTGTAGTCCCCAATATCACCGTCTTCTGCATCCAGTTCAGCACACCTTTGTCTAAATTAAACTCTTCTAGATGTTTGACAGTTTTTCGGTGTACTAAACCGTTTGCTGAAATTATTATTATTATTATTATTATTATTATTATTATTATTATTATTATTATTATTATCTTCCGGAATTATCATGCTTAGGTGTTTGCATGGGTATCATTATTATTATTATTATTATTATTATTGATTAAGCTCCATTTTTACACATTTCATGCTGAAACGGGTGGTTTGTACAGTCTTGAAGTATATGAAGATCTTCAATAAACTTCATACAACGCTACTCAAGCTCAAACATTGCTTTTATTTACGTTAGAACAAAGTTTTTTCTAATTTTGGTTATAGAGGTTGTTTTCACCGCAAAAAAATAATAAGCATATATCGGCAGAGAATAGACTTTGGAGTAGGAGATAGGTAGAGCTTATTCCCAAAAATTCATCAAAATCGAAGCATCTTGATAGAATTCGAAAGTAATGCCCTATTTCTGCCCTCATTGACTGGATTACTAGAAATCTCTGACCAGATCGTGAAAAAAAATTACTGTGAATATTATGGAAGGTGTCCAAAAAAGCCGTGGGTTATTAGTATGTAATGAAAACGAAAGAACAAATCAGAACAAAAGTTTTTCCTTATTAAACATTTGACAAAATTTTGGAAAATTGAGTGGCAAAGATTATGTTTTTCAACTGTTTACGCTTGCGCTGCGCTGGTTTACCAATGTAAACCGCGCTTAACAGTATCAATGGCTTATGCACTTGTATCATAAATAACTTTTCCGCATGTGCGCGCTGTGCAAATAATCCTATCCATTTCTTGGGAATGGTAGTGCACAAAATAGTGCACCCACTATAATGTGTTGGAGCCTCTCAGGTTGAGAAACTAAGTTTCCGTGAGAATTATTTTAAAAACTTCGCTGACTTCGGCTCACTCTTTTCATTTTTTCCACAAACGATGGCGACTCCTTAAATCTCACATAGACGCGACGGCCATAGGTTGAAGACAAGTACAGATGATCAACAGCAGATATAAAAAATTGTTCACATTTTTTCTTTTATTTTAATTTTTTTTTTATAAACGAAACTGATTCAATCAGGAGATTAACTACATGTGCTCAGGGTGATCTCGAAATTGAAACAAATTTTCTTCTTTACTAGAGTTTCCCTATTTCTTATCCGATGCTCTGAAATAAAACTTGAATCTACGTGTATTCTCTTCTGCAAAGCACATCGGGCGGATTTCCGCACAAAACAGATATTTGGCCGCGGAGAAATCTCCTGTAAATCACCGTTACACTCGTAAACATTCCATTCAATATTCATCATACAGGACGCCGGATGTATCGCGCTTCAGGAACAGGGACTCAAGGTCTATTACGAGAAATACGAACCGGAATAGAATTTCGTCTCATCTTCATCCAATATTGAGGGTTGCAACGTACGTTCCCGGCGAAAAATGTGGGGCGAATCAATCTCCCAGATGGGGATGAATCAGTTTGAAAGGGGGAAAATGCCGGAGTTTATTTTTGATGTGTGGTTTTGAAGCCAGGAGTGTGATTCATGTATACAGGGTGAGTCGGGAGGAACGGACCAAACTTCAGGTGTGTATTCTATAGCTCGAAATAATATAAAAAAACTCATATGTTGTTATCCGATTTTCATTTGTTCTCAAACTACAGCGTCATTTTAAAAAACAACATTTTCTATATTAAAATAGTTTCATTTATAGCATTATTTTAATAAATGCATGAAAATCCCGCCATTAACCTCGAAACACATTCGTCTGCGAAGGGCTCTCGATGCTTTTCTGATTGATTCGTGATTTTCTTTAAAAAGAAATGCCGTATTTTTACTGCGTCGAATTAGAGCATCCCGAGTGTCAACTTCAACTTTGTATACCTCGTTCTTGAAGCAGCCCCACAAACAATAGTTCAATGGTGTGAGCTTTGGAGACCTTGAAGGCCATCTACTACGACCACAGCGACTAATCCATAGTCCGAGAAACTCTTGATCTGAATATTGGTTGACCTTATTTAAATATTCTAATTACCCTATAGTTTGAAAACAAATGAGAATCGGATAACAACATATGAGTTTTTTGGAATTATTTCGACCTGCAGAATACACACCTGAAGTTCGGTTCGTTCCTCCCGATTCACCCTGTATATATATATATATATATATATTCTTATGAAAAAGAGAGCAAAATGAATACAATAAATGTTGAAACAAAAAGTACCTAAGCTGAGGTAAAAAAAAGAACGGGGTATCATAACATTCTTCGTATGATACTATAAAATCATACGATACTATCATCACTAGTATCCAGCGACGGGCCCAAGGGGGGGCGGGTGGGGGGTGGGATCATCCCCCCCCAATGTTGAACGAAGTTGGCAAATTTTCAAAGTAGTTGGAAGATTTTCAAGGGAGTTGGAAAAATTTCAAAGCAGTTGGAAAAAATTTCAAAAGGGTTGGAAAAATTCCAAAGTAGTTGGCAAAATTTCAAAGCATTGGGAAAAATTCCAAAACAGTTGGAAAAAGTTCAAAGCAGTTGGTAAAATTTCGAAACAGTTGAAAAACATAATTCCAAGAGAGTTATGAAATACGAAGGAATCTGAATTAGAAAAAACAAGTTTGCAATCAGTAGTTGACAATATATGTATAGCCGGCAATAAATGGTATTTAACCCAATGATTTTACCATCAAGTGTTGGAAGAGATGTGGCCTCAAGAAATAGGTACCCAGTTGTAAATTTTTCAGTTACGTCGCATGGACTGTGTCATAAAAAAACCTTCTGGTATCATAAATTTAAGCTGTTACTTTCAGATAAGCAGAATCATTATTAGGTTCGCTCTTCGTTCATTGTGTTATAGTATTGCGAATAAACAATATGTGTACTTAAATTTAAATAATGAACTAAAAAAGATTCAAAGTGAAGTTTGAGTTATGTGGTGCCTTATAAAAAATTTTTAAAAAAATTATGAACAGAAACTGCACGAAGGAGAACAAGTTTGAGAGAAAATTATGGGTAGTGACCACAGAATATCGGAAGTCACAGTCACAACATCAATCTTTCAAAATACCAAATATATCCTCAATTCCAAACACTAATTGCAATGAACGCAGCAAAAGAGTTCGAAATCGCCAACTCAAATTAGGAAATTTTGTTCAAAATTGTTTCTTCAATATGAGTGATTTAGGTCGAAACCGTTTCCCTACCAAATCGGGAATCTGTTTCTTTTTTAAAAAGTATCTTGATTTATGACACACACTTTGACACACATTTTCTGTGTAAACTAGGGAATTATTTTGCTTTTCTTTATTTCATTAAATCTGTTAGCAAAAGTGAGGCTCTTTTTTTATCAAACGAAATATATTTTCTGAAAATTTTGTTCCTCTTTTTCTGTGAAATGGACCCATGTTAGGGATGAGCAGTTTCAATATTTTGAATCTCATCAAAGTGGTAAGTAATTTACTTTGATTTTTCATCTACCCAACATTCAATCATATATATTTCTTTATTTTATGAAATCTGCTTTTTTGTGAAAAATATTTTGTTTCATGATGCTTGAAATTTTGAGATACACCAAATAATGAAACTGAACTAAATTGAAGAATGAAACAAAAAGTGTGTCTCAAAGATCGAACAAACTTCAAGGTACTCCTCACAATATATCCCTCCCAATATTTACTCCTTTCACGGAATGAAAAGAATAGATTTTTCCAAAAAAATATTTTCTCTGATGAAAATGCGCTGTGCCTTCGCTCGCAGATTCCACGAAATGAAGAAAAGCTACAAAACTGAAGAAACAAACAAGTAGTGTTTTTCAAAGTTTCAGGTAACATCAAGACACTCTTTATGAAACAAAAACTCAATAAATTCTACTTAATTGTATGTTCGGTAGATGGAAAAAAAGTTAATTACTCCTCACTCTGTTGAAATTCATCATTTTGAATTTTTTTAACAAAAACAAATATTATACCAAAATATATATAACGAATTCCTGTAAATTCAATGTCCAGTTGGAAAATTTTCGATGGATTTCCCCCCCCAAAAATTTGGCTTCGGCCCGTCTCTGCTAGTATCATACGATACTATACAGCCAGGGGAAAAAACCTCAGCCGAAAAAACCTGCCTCCCCGTAAACAAAATAACATAAAATATCAAATATCAGGAAAATCTTGAAAGACATCAGTACTTTAAAAAACATCAACATTAAGATTTCTTGGCCAAATAATGTTCGGAGGTTTATAAATATTTATGACAAAAATGTCACAAAATTTGAAAGAAATGAAAAAAAACCCCATCAATTTTCCCTTTCCGAATCTGTTGAAAGTTACGAAACTAATAATTTTTCAACATAACAAGCTAAACTTGTAAACAATCAATTAATACATAACCTTTCAACTGTCCTCTTTCACGGGGATTTTTTTCTGTTGCCGTGTGGGTTTCTTGCAGAAGAATCACTTTGATACCATGTTCATCAGCTAATTTGGAGACGTAATCACACTTGTCTTTCGAAATTCCTTCGATATTCAAATTCAAATTCCACAAATTGTTGCTCTCTGGTCGTGAGGGTTTTTTCACACCGGATACGACCTTCCAGGTGATGATCATCTCCCATTGATAAACCAAACATGTTATAACACAAGGAAAACAGAATATTTTTCAGGACCAAAAACTAAGACATATTACGAGAATTGTCATTCTGACAATTCATGTGATTCATGATTTCGAATGATGGACTGCTCTAACTACTCTTCAAAGAAGATATCACTAAGTTTTAACGATTTACGCTCACGGTTCGTACTAAGTAATATAAATTTAATTTGTTCAATATTAGATTTTGATGAACTTGAACATTATTTAATTTTACACCACAAAAGTACTCTAGATGAAACTCGCTACTGTGTACAGTTTTCGGAATATTTTGATTTGAAGATAATGAAGTGATAACCGATGCTGGTATCGAAAAGCATTGATAAACTGAATAATAATTATTATTAATAATTAGTAAGCCTGATTGAGCTCTACCGCGCTCTGATTGAAGGTGTCATAATTATTTGAGTTACCATTTACGAATCGATAGATTGGTAGAGGTGCAGAAGTCCCAATTTATTGGCCTTCTCGGTTATGCGATTTCAATTCCTTGGATCAGACAGTTTGCCCGTTTTCATGCTACAGAGGTTAATTCACCTCGAGAATTGGAAGACAGAATTCAACGTCACTAATGACCCCATAGCTGATTCCCAACCATTTAGAAAAATAATAGATTCTTTAGCAGAAAGGATTGACTTGAGTTTTCGTGAAAATTTAGGACGTTTGGATCAACTACTCTAATTGATTTCAATTTTATGTTCACTCAAAATTTTTAATAGATATAATATCGAAAAAATTATGTTCAATATAACTTGGTACGAACAGTGTAACTAGTGCCTTCTATGAGAGTCAGAAATAAAAACAAATTCATTAGATATATCAGCTCTAGAACCTGTTCATACAAAATTTCAATACAATGCTGCCAGTAACTTCGGCATAATTGTAGAAATTGTCTAAAATTCTTTTACGAAACAAATACCAATTATTTTCCAGTTTTCTATCAATCCTAGGGACGGAATCCTTGTTTTTTTCGAAATACCATGCATACTGAATTTTTCCGAAAGTCCTCCTAGTTTCCAGGAAAAAAAATAGGTTAGTTCTGTTAAAGTATCAAAATTCTCTATTGTATTTGTTTTTAAATTTATTAATCGAATTTGGAATCGAAATGAAAAAAATTTATTTAAATTTGAGGGTTCAAAATAATGAAGTCCATTAAATGAATAGATTTAGGTATACAGTTGAAAATTAATATAATTCGACCAAATACACAAAAAATAAACTCAATATTCCAAATTAAAATTAATGTTCATAGTTGTGCTGTCTTGTGGCGAGAGTATTTTCCCGAGAATTCTTCAGACTATTCGGGAAATCACGAAAATGCAAAAAAATTCAGCACAGAACTTATTTTATCGGACCAAAATTATTTTATACATACACTTGTGCCTCAGTTGTGGCAGCTTGTGCTGTTCAGCTTTCAGAAAAAATCAACAGGTTTTCTCTCATATGAAGAAAATGAGAAGAATCAGTAAATTGTAGGAAAGTCAGAATACCTGGTAACAGTTTGTGTGGAGTTGGATCAACACTCTTGGATTTTCGGAAAAATTTTTATTATGCTAGGTTTGTGCAAAGTCTCTGCTGCTTTTAACCCTTGTAATTTTTTTTTTATGACGAATGGTTTTTAATGTATTCCACAAAAATTATTTCTTCAACATATTTTGTAAAATATCTTGAGAATCGTATGGAATAGTTAATAGTTTAAGAAGGGTTACAGTCCACAGCGACCTGATGGTCTATTGTGCCCCCACACAAAGCTTTACAGCTCGCCTTCCAGTCCCAGAGATCTTATGAAATCCAATATCTCGGAAGTCTTCAGTGAGGCTAAATCCTCATTCCTACAGGTCTCTCGACCAAAGCATTGTTTCCTTTGGCTTACAATGTCAAAGCATTCTGTGACTAGGTGAATAGGAGTTTCTTCCTCCTCCCCACAGAATCTACACTCGTCAGTGTCCGATACGCCCATTCTCAGCAAGTGCTTTCTGAGGCGACAATGCCCTGTAAGAAAGCCAGTGAGGAGGTGTAGTTGGTTCTTACTGAGATTCAAATATTTTTTGGATCTTGCAGTTTGAAAATTCCGAAGGAACTTTTTGGAGTGATCCAACCCTGGGATGTGTTTCTCTTTCAATTTTCTCCTTCTCCAGAAACTCTTTCCTATATGTATATTTTCCTATACCACAGAAAAGTTCTAGGCCGTGAGTGGTTTCCGAGCACCCTCTCTGGCAAGTTTATTGGCCTCTTCGTTACCTGTAATGCCCGAATGACCAGGAACCCAGATCAAAGAGACCTTATTTTTCTTGCCTACCTCATTGAGTTTGCTCCGGCATTCCCATGTCGACTTTGAGTCGATGACATAGGAGTTCAGAGCTTTAATAGCAGCTTGACTATCTGAGTGAATAGCTATGTCGCAATTCTCTCTAAATTAATGTCTAGACATCTTTCGATTGCTAATATTTCTGCTTGCAGAACACTCACACAGAGGCCTACCGATGGTGCACTCTTGACTTTGGCCCCGTGAACCCCAGCGCCAGTTCCCGTTTTGGTTTTAGAACCATCTGTATACCATTTAACAGTATTTTCTTGGAAATTTTGGTCGTTGTATTCCCGCTTCCATTCCTCTTTTTAACGTATGGAATGAAAAAGTTTGTTTTCATCGTATGGAATGAAAACAAACTTAAAACAATTCTGCGCAAGAAGAATATTCTCGAAAATCCAAAAGTGCTGGGTCAATTTCACACACATTGTTGCCAGGATTTTCGCAGAATCTATTTTTTTTCCTATTTTCTGCATATGAGGAAAAACCTGTTGATTTCTTCTGGAAACCTGAAGGGCATAAGTTGGCACAATTGCGAAATAATCATATAGAACAAGTTTTGTCAGGTGCTTGTCTTTTTTCATTTTCGAAATTTGCCGGAAAAAAATTTCGAGAAAATATTCACGGCGGAAGACAGCACAAATGAAAAACAAAAGTACTGAGCTGTCTTTTTTTTTCAATTTAGATTTTTCGTGAAACTAGACAGACTTTCTGAAAAATTTGAACGGCACAACTTAGTACATGTGCAGCACAATTTTTGAAATATCTCGAGAACCGCATGGAATTAAAAAACCAATGGCCTAACAGACACAAACCTAGCACAATTCACTAAAACAAAAATTTTTCCGAAAATCCAAAAGTGCTCAGGTCCTCAGAACCGTGAATATTAAGATATTGTTCAGACTATTGTCCAATGAAGTCGATCCACCAAATATTTTATGCTTCAACATCAGTTGTTATTTCAACGACTTTTATGAAATCGCACCACTGAAGGTGAATTTTACTGGCTGCCAGAAGCTTAATTTTATGACTCTCCTATTATACACCACCATAAAGATCGCAAAGCTGCCGGCTTAAAATCGATAAAAACCATTATATTGATGGTCGAATAATTGTCGAAAATTTTCCGATTGGGGTTTTATGCGACAGCTGTAATATTTTTATACGTTTGACACTCAAATAATGGGAGCACCTGGAATTGTACTAAAGCTATAAATTATAATTTTTAAAATCCGGAGTAGTTTCTTCGGTGACGAGTAAGCAATATAAACATTTATTGTTGGCATTGTTCAATGCAAACGTTTGAACTGAATTCCTTGTGATTGAGATATCTATAATAATACAATACATAATGAAACATAAAAGTACCTTGCTGAGGTTAGTGCAACCCAGGAAAACCATACATAAAATGAGAAAAACTGAAATGAAAATAAACAATGTAAAAATAAGTCAAGAAGTAATAATTGTGACCATTTCTGACTCCAGAAATGGGATGTCACGGATATTCAAAATGACAAAAATTTGGAAAATACATTGATTTAGGATCCTGCATGACGACTTTTAAACCGCGATATTGAAATGAAAAGTTTTCAAACCAGCCTGTTGGAAAAAACATGATTTCGTCAATATCAAGTAAAATTGAAAATTTCCTGAAGTTTGAGAACGTCTGCAACTTTTTTAGCAAAAACTGCAGTTGATATATTAGCTATCAAGTGGATGAAAATCCGCTAATATTGCCGAATGTAACGTAGATGAGAGCCTCAACAGTAAATAGGAGGTAGCGAATAAAGTTTTAGACAATAAGACCCAGCCAGAAATCCCATGGACTACTTCAATAGTGATAGAAACATCGGTTAGAAATTAAGGATCTGTGGAGTCAGAAAATGTAATAAACATCGAGAAGCAATGAGAAACCGTGTTTCCAAATTTTGTTATTGATGTGAGTAATTGTAAGGACTGTACCACTAATATTCATGTCAATTGAAATCACCGGATGTTTGTCCAGATTTTCGTAATATGTTGATGAAATCAAAAATTAAAGTTACTCATAATAATTCTTGTACAACTGCCATTAAAAGTGATACTTTCAATGAGAGCAAACAATAATAATTTATTTATTTATTTATTAAATTCGCTTCAACCACAAAGGTTATTAGCGATGGAATAATAATGATACATAATTAAATTAACACTAAATTAAATCATTTTTGTCAAATGTATACTGTTGAGAAAGTTCATAATATTTTTAACTTCACACTTTTCCATCAAAATGTCTTTCAAAGTTCCCGTGATTGTTCACCTGGAAGCGTGTTAAAAATATTTTCAGCAATCCATTTTCTCATGATGAAATCAGATGAGAAAAATTAAGCAATTGCAAATTTTTAATATCAATATTCAACAATCATTACTTATGAACATTAATATTAATCGTAAAACTGGAACAATTACTAACATTAATGCCCTGTGACGTTAGGGAGCTTCGCAACACATTATCAGAATCCTCAGCACCATCAGTACTTGTAGAAACCGGAAGCACAATGTTGGATAATAAAGATCCAAAATTTGTTGATGTTGGGAAAATTTTTTCAGCAATGACATTTCTATATGCAATGAAATGATCGTGACATAGCCCTCGGCTACCGTTGTAGACTTCCATCCACCATGTTTTTATATCCGTCATATTTGCTCCTGATTCTGCTTGCAATAAAGCGGAGAATCTTCGAAAACAGTGTCCTGTATATTGCTTCAGTTCTGGCAGTTTGGAAAATTCGGTAACAATAGATGGAATTTTCTCAAATGTATTAATACCAACTGGATTGACAGTGCATTTATTATTCATGTATTTCAGGAAAAAACGACAATGTTTGATGTCAGAAGAGCGCAGTGCAAAGTATAGTTTACCTTGTTCCCAATAATACTGAAAGAAAGACTTTCATTTTTGTATTTGAAAGTTGTATAACCAATGATTCATCTGTTATTTCGATGTCTTGCACTGATGAATTACACAATTCGTGCGGCGACAGGCTCCAAATGATTCGAAAATAGTTGCAAACTTAACCATCAAGTATTTCTCATCAGGTGCCTCCTTCATAAACTTTTCAACTTGTTCAAGAGTGAGAATTTTCTATTTTTTGGGACGATATCCTCAATTTTTCCGTTTTGAATATGCTATTACCTTAAAATATTTACTAACATCAACAGCATTTTCAACAGGGGCGCTTGACTTTATCATTGAACATTTGCTCCACAAAGTTAGTGAACTCGATTTTTTAATTATTTTTCTTAGTATGCCAGGAAAACAGTTTCACTGAAGTTTTCTTCTACATTTTTCAACTTACACCAGGCCAGGAAATTGTTATATATTATATGCAATATCGTACTGCTGAACAGATTTTTTAGGTAGGAGTTCCAGATTTGCTATTCTTGCAGACTCTTCAATATCCAGAGGAACAACCAAATCGTCACTTTTATTAATAATTGGACTCTCGGCAATGATATGAAGTAGTTAAAACCCCAAGACGAAAATTGAATAGGAACCAAATTCAAATGACAGCGTCTTTTCTCATTTGTTAATAATCATAACGTTGGCAACGTTTGCCATTCACAACAACCTTTAGATTATTTTAATATTGAAATGCATTTTGAAGTTCATTATCATTGCAAGTTCGCCCATTCCATTATCAAAATAGGGCAGTTGTACAAAAAACATTGTATGGTATTTATGTTAAAAATTTATCTAAGCAGTGTCAAAATGGGTTCATTACAATATAACTTTTTCTATATTCAAAGTTATGGAAAATTACTATTGAGATATGGTACTAACGATACTTCCATGGCAACAAAGTGAAAAATAAATATTTCCGAATTCACTAGACGATGGACGCTTGTAGGGAGTTAAGATACTTTTAATTAGATATCAAATAGTCACATCCCATTGAAAATTGGAAAAAATATTGTGTGAAACACGTTGCGACAAACTATTTTCCGTAATACGCTCATTACGAAAAATTATTACTGTTTTATAAACACAGGTTTGAGCTACTAACATAAGTTTCTCGTCTTCTCAATAGATAAATAGCACTTCTACCCCAAAAGAGTCCTCTTAGGAGTCCTCCGATTTCGACACCCTTTAGAGGGTGTTTGATCCTTCGAAACTACATCTGTAAATTATTCGTTTCCAACTCATCTACCGAATGTGTAAACTAAGACCTCAAAACACCATTTCTAGGTCGATAAATAACCAATAACTAGAAGTCCTCTTCACGAACTCGGGAAGTTGTTGCAGGAGAGAGTAAACCATTCAGCTCATGGTTAATGCAGAACCCTTCCTGAAATTGCAAATAAATTATTAATAGGTTTTCACTAGTTGAGGAGACGAGATGCGGGTTCAAACATGCTAATTGAGGAAGGATTTCAATTTCCTCAATCTGCGAGTTTTCAGCATGAGTTAATCGAAACTTGCAGAGCTTCGGGGCAGAGTTCAGGCGAAAAAATGCAGCGCAATTTTGTAAAAACAATTTTCCTTCAGATTTTCATGGAATATTCATTCAAATTGAGAACAAACTCGTTCATCCGAGAGCGACTCGATTATTTCGATGTGAGCCTTCAGTGAACTCGAAACTTTGCTGTTGGGTCGTTAGTATGCCGAACTTATTTTATCTTTTAGGTGGTATTTGAGATCGCCAAGACGTACAATAAGGAGCACCAGCTCCATATGAGTTTGGGATATTGACTTAAATTGCAGAAGAACATAGTTTGAATGAGATTTTGTGATGAAAATTCTCTTATGAATATAATTTCGAGTTTCAGGAAATAAAATTAATTTTAGCCTGTAGATCTGCAGCGTATACAGGGTGGTTCAGAAAAATTGGGTACAATAACGAAATTTTATTCCCAGAGAATTCAAGCATTTTAAGACTATCAATACAATGTATGGCATCCACGGGCATCAATAACAGCTTGACATCTTCTTTGCATACTACACACGATGTTGTTGAACATTTCTTGAGGATTTGGTTCCATTATCGGGGCAGAAGCTCTCTCAGATCATTTAAGGATTCTGGGGTAGGTTGATGATTATCTCATTTTCTTTGGAGCATATCCCATGCATGTTCTATGCAATTCAAATCTGGTGAGTGCGGAGGTACTGGTAAATGTGGAATACCAAGCTCATCGCGCGCATTCTCAACTATGGCTGCACGGTGCTGTCTAGCGAAATCACCTAAAAATTGAAAAGTTTCACCAATAGCAGCGTGAAAATTTGGCAAGACATTGTCAATGACATGCTCCCTATAGTGCAAGGCGATCATATTTCCAGGACAAATGTGAAGATCTGTGCGTTGAAAAATATCCCGGCATATACCATAACACTACCCTCTCGGAATGGATTTACTTCTTGGACATAGCGGCAATTACGGGGTATGCGTGGGATTGTCAATACCCTTATTCTTCGATAATCTGAAAATCTTCCATATCTGGATTCATCAGTGAAAAGGACACTACGCTATTGAACGCTCCAATTGATATGCTGCTTTGATCATTCCAGTCTTTGACGCTTATAGTCACGTGTTAATGGAACTCCTCTTAATAGACGTGTAGAACCTAGATTCATCACTTTCGAACGTCGTCTGATGGCTTTGATTTAAACCTAGACCCCATCTGCATTTTGAAGAGTTTTCCGTAGCATTCTACACGTAGATGTAGGCTTTCTTCTCGCCGAAACGGTGATTTTGTTCGTCGCCCACCAAGCCTTGGTCTTTTCAACACGAAACCTGTGTCCCTGAACCTATTCCAAAGTCACACTTTGACTGACTTAGAGCCTTTCCGCTTCAACAACCTGAGTTAGGCCACCCTATAGCATTCTGATAGCCCTATTAGCTTCAGCGTCTGTTGATTCACGTCCTGGCATTTTCAGAAAACTCGTTTCAAATCGAAGCCGTTGATAAACTGACTCCATTTCAGAATAAAAACTTTCATGAAGCATATGCAAAGAACCAAACTTCAGCAAAAAATCGACCAGATTGACGAAATGTCTCTTACTGATTTTTTTTCGATCGATTCAAGTTGTTATTGAGTTTCAAATGATTTTCACAAACGATTGAATACGATATCCCTAACTTTTGTGGAGCAGTATAGTAGACTCGTCAAACATACCTACAAAGAAAAAATTTCAATAGCGCTTCTGCGTAAACAATCACTTCTAACACTATTGTCTGTCTTTTTAAATGGGAACATTTACCCTGAGTTTCACCAACGTCTATTAAAACTCAATGGTCCATTACAATTTTAATCCTTTAACAAATCTTATATATAATAGACGATAACCATGGATATTGAAATTGAGAGGAATAAACTCAAAATTTTAATGGATGTTGTGAGAACTCAGGATCAAAGTGTCACTTTTAACGGCAGTTGTAAAAATAGTTATTTATGATATGAGTGTTAAAAGTGACGTTTTATTTTGCGAGTGAAATGAGCGGAGCGAATTGAACAATTTCACGAACAAAATAAAATCACTTTTTACACGAAAACCATACAATGATTTTTGTAGAACTGCCCTATTTTGATAATAAAATGGGCGAATTTGCAATGACACTTGATTTCAAAATGCATTTTAATATTCAAATAATCAAAACGTTGTTTTGAATGGCAAATTTTGCCAACGCTGTGATTACTAACGAATGAGAAAAGACGCTGTCATTTGAATTTCGTTCCTGTCCAATTTTCGTCTTGGGGTTTTAACTGCTCAATATGTTTGTCGAGACTTCAATTATTAATTAAAGTGACGATTTGGTTGGTTGTTCCTCTACATGAAGAGCAAATCTGGAACTCCTACCTAAAAAATCTGTTCAGCAGAACGATATTGCATATAACAATTTCCTGTCCTGGTGTTAATTGAAAAATATAGAAGGGAACTTCAGAGAAACTGTTACACTGGCATAGTCAGAAGAAAAATAAAAAATATGGAGTTCATCAACTTTGTGGAGCAAATTTTCAATGATAAAATCAAGCGCAATTGTTAAATATGGTGTGGATGTTAGTGAATGGTTTGAGGAAATAACAGATTTAAAACGGGAAATTGAAGGATATCGTCCTAAAAAATCGAGAATTCTCACTTGTTAACAAGTTGAAAAGTTTATAAAGGAGGCACCAGATGAGAAATACTTGATGGTCAAGGTTACAACTATTTTCGGATTATTTGGAACCTGTCGGCGTGAAGAATTGTGTAATTTATCAGTGGGAGACATCGGAATAACAAATAAATCTTTGGTTATACAACTTCCAAATAACAAAAAGAAAGTCGGTCGTTCTTTCAGTATTATTTGGAAGTATGTAGACTATTTCTAGAAGTACTTTGCACTGCGTCCTTCTGTCATCAAACATCGTCTTTTTTTCCTGAAATACATGAATAATTAATGCACTGCCAATCCAGTTGGTATTAATACATTTGGAAAAATTTCATCTATTGTTGCCGAATTCCTCAAACTAACAGAACCAAAGCAATATACAGAACTCTGTTTTCGAAGATCCTCCGCATCATTGCTAGCAGAATCAGGAGCAAAAATTACGGATATGAAAAAACATGGTGCATGGTTGTCTACGACGGTAGCTGAGGGCTATGCTGATCATTCCATTGCATATTGAAATGTCATTGCTGGAAAAATTCTCCCAACCTCAACAGATTTTGGATCATCATCATCCAATATTGTACTTCCGGTTTCTACAAGTACTAATGATGCTGAGGATTCTAATAATGTGTTGCGAAGCTCCTTAACGTCACAGGGAATTGTTAGTAATTGTTCCAGTTTTACGATTAATATTAATGGTCATGAGTAATGATTATTAAATATTAATAATTAAAATTTGCAACTACTGAATTTTTCTCATCTTATTTCATCATAAGAAAATGGAGTGCTGAACATATTTTTAACATTAACGTTTAAAATATTGAATGATAAGTATTTATCCTGTGTGACTTATGAAAAAATAATAGTATTTGATATTCAGGGTTTAATATTATTCAAAATATAATAATAATAGGCGACCTTTCGGGCACAACCCTTTTTCTAGCCTTCGAAATAAATTTATTTTAAGTTATTTCCCAACTTATTCGTTGGATGTCATTGGGGTTATGATTTTAAATTATTCTGTTTAAAATATTTTCAACACGCACCCAAGTAAACAATCAATTTTAATATTATTTGATGTCATTAAAAGTGTCACTTTCAATGGCAGTTGTACAAAAACAATTTTTCCGTATTCTCGTGAAACAACTGCTTCTCCAGCTTCAAAAACGTGACTTAAAATTGATAACCGACGAGGAAAAACCCGAATCGCTTAGACGGGTGTCACTGTTCCCCGCCGCCAAATGGGGTCATCAGAAAAATGCCACCGCTCTCGTTTAATAATAGCCTATCGATTCCCCAGCTGACATTTCAATATAAATGAACGCAAGATTAACGAAGCCTGCGGAGGCTCTCCCTTACAGAATATTGAATGGAGACCGGTGCACATCGGACGATATTATCAAGGTTGGCTGGGCGGAGGAACCTTCATTTTCGCAGGTGCTAAATTTTAATTGTGAAGGTTGAAAAGGGGCTTCACAAATTTAGAATAGTTATACAGATTATTCTACAAGCTCTATGACAAACCTTGATAGAAGATATCTGTGCTTCCTTTAAACATTTTTCTCTATGACCATAGGTCCTATTCGTTTTTGATAGCAGTTACTACAAGAATATGAATAAATAATCATTTTCATGTTTGATCAACAACAATGTGTACTAACAATGTTTATGTAAGAAACTAAAGTTATTTTAAGCTATTGCAATTATTGCATAGCTTTCATCTCAGGCTTTGAGCGCTGTCACCGAATGTAGAAATTCCGTAATGAAAAAACCTAACACAGCCGTGTATCGTCGGTTCAGTTCGGCAGAATTCGACACGGTGTTTGGGTGTTTGCGAGTAGACAGATGCGTGCAGTCACTCTAGCAGAGCAAAATGGAGTAGGCAATCTCGCTGTTCCCGTTGAATTACGAACGGCAAATATTTCATTAAAATCAGATTGAAAATATAAAGCCAAACGCGAACATTTTCCATTAACTTCAGCTCTTGCTCTAACTATACATAAGTCGCAAGGTGGAACTTTTAACGAAATAGTATATGAGTATAGAAAATCACATTCTCAAGAACTCGTCTATGTTGTACTATCTCGGGTGACTAATATTGAAAAATTGTATATCACGACAAAAAATGATAATTCTGCATTTAAGTTTTATCATAATCGAAGGCAAGCTGCATCGACTGCATATTTGTTGCAAGAATTCAAAAGATTTCATTAGTAATAGAAATGGCATTTCTATAATGACTTTCAATTGCCTAAGTACACATAATCACAAATACGATTTACAAGATTCAGTTACAAGACAAACCAATGTGATACTTCTTACCGAAACGTACATGACGCGTGATAATCCGATTGAAATCAATAATTTCAATTTTGTGTTGTTCAATTCGAACGAGATACTGTTCCAAAAGGTGGGGTAGCCATTTACCAGAATAGTAATAATGTTACTAATATTATGACTCCAAATATTGAAATAAATATTGAAGACGTTAGCAATGTTAATGTTAGACGCTCATTTGTTGGAGATATTTATGCATTCTTATGCAAACTTAGAAATGGTCTACACATAGACATGGTAGAATGTGCCCAAGCGGTAGTTATGCGAGAAGAAGGGTGGACATACACAAGAATTGCAGAAAGGTTTGGAGTTTCTCATACAAGTGTGTCCAGAATGTTGCAGCGATTGAGGGAGACAGGTATGAATTTCGAAAGACCAGGACAGGATAGACCACGGGTAACAATTGCCATTCAAGAACGTAACTTGAGAGTTTCTTCGTTGAGACAACGGTTTGCAACCGCTCGCCTCCTTCAAAATCAGCTTGAGCAAAACTCATGGGGTGCAAATTAGCACTCGGGGAACATGATTCAAGGCCTCGTGTTGCGGCAAGAGGCCCAGATCCTACCCTAGCCCATCAAAGGGCGCGTTTGGATTTTACGAGAGAGCATATCTATTGCCAAGTGGCCGATTGGGAAAGAGTACTCTTCACAGATGAGTCCAGATTCTGCCTCTACCATTGTGATCGACGTTCCCTTGTATACAGGCGTCCACATGAAAGATATGCTCAGTGCAATTTCCTGAGTACTACTGGTTTCGGGGGAGGATCAATTATGGTATGGGATGGAATATCTTTGACTGCTCGCACAGACCTAGTGGTAGTTGATTATGGAGCTATGAAAGCTGGTAAGTATATAAGGAACATTATGTAGTGTCATTTGCCCCACACATTGGTGAAAATTTTATTTTTATGGACGCTTATGCCAGACCCCATCGTGCGCGCATCGTTCAGGAGTAATCTGGAAAGGATTAGATCAGAACATTTTAGGATCACCCATTTTGAGTATGAACCGTCGTTGCCGAGTTGTAATTAACATGGAAATACGAAGTACTAAATCACCTATCAGCATTTCAGTATTTTGAAAATTGTTCAATTCTCTTCTTTCACATAAGATTCAGTGAAATCCTGAATTTTTGTTCCATTTAATGTGTCTTATTTCGTTCAAAACCTTCCCGAGAGGACATGAAAAAATAAGTTATAGAGTCAATGTAGAGTTAACTTTCATTAAAATTGAGATTTTCAGAATGTTCGTTAATTTTTTTTGCGCAGTGTAGTTTCTCATGGTTATAACGAAATTTTTATGAAGAATGATAAAAATATAGATTTTGTGGCTCGAAAAAAAAATCAAGATATTATGAGTACTGCCCTGAAATTATGCATAATGCATGACTGTTTGAAAGAGCTTCCTGATGTGAATCGAAATCGAACGTTGCATTCCAGAGTTATAGCTATCACCAATTCGAGCCAATGTTTATGAAACACCCCGTATCTCCGAAACAAATGGTCTTAGGATACAACCAATTTCTCTGGAAGACCTAGATGTCCTGCATTCACCATTAGGCTATGGCTAACGACTCATAAAATACCCTGTATAAGATAATACCTACTCCACGAGCTTTTATGTGAATACCGGATTAAGTAGATTTCTCTCCAAACTAACATCTCGATTTAACATGAATAACTAAGTTAATAATGAATAAGTTTCATTCCCATCAAATGGAAATTCGACCCCCCAGGCCATAAAAATACCTGATCAGTATTCCATAGTTGCTCATTAAAAACGTAAATCAATACGACGTTATAACCATCACACAAACAATAATCACGCCAGATATTCATTTTCGAGGAATTACCATCGTTTCCATAAATCCCCCGAATAATGCACAGTCCCTGATTATTATCATTCATAATTCAAATCAAATAGTGATCCCAGATGCGCAATAATATGGACTAGGATGAACCGGTCGCCTGTCATGGATTACAGAGGTTGCGGGTGAGTTTTTGCCGAAATTGGAGGTAATCTCCTGGTGCATCAATCAACGTCAACGTGGAAAACCAAATCTGTCCAGAATGTGTTCGGGACTCTCCATCAAAAGTATGCCGAGCAATTTAACCGTTCTCGTTAAGGGAGGGTGGGTGTTTTCAACCACGTGAGCTGCGTTCGCAATGGCTCTTGTGTGGAGAGTACTCTTATTCGACAGGGAACTGGTTCTAGCGCCGTCTGACGGTTGGAGGAGAAATTTGCGACATAGAAAAAAGCAGGAAATGGTCGTTTCAATGTGTATACATAAAAATGAATTGCTGTGCTTTAAGTACGCAAAAACTTGAGAATGTCTGCACCAATTTGGCTAATTTTGGTTTTGACTTATTCATGGAATTCCATGAGATGTGAAAATATTAAAATGCAAGGTATTTAATATGGTTTTCCCTTAGAAGAATAGCTGATCGATTGTCATCGACGTTTGACCATTAAACATAGATGTTTTGAAATTGATTTCGGATTTATAACATCGTTACATATATTTCACGATTTCAATAATTTCTACAAATGAAAACGACTCAGAGTTTGCACAAAACACTAATGTTATCAATTAATAATAAATAATTAAGTAATAATTCGATAAACATCTAGTATCATGTTCAGTTATCTATGTCATTATCGCCTTCAGTGATCATTGTGAAAGTGACCTTTCGAGTTACGTCCTCTTTTTGCAGTTGATTTTTTGTGACAGAGACACTGCGCAAAAAAATTAACGCACATTATAGAAATCTCAAATTTATTCTACAACTGAAGGTGTTCTCAATTAAAATTATTTTTTTCAGAATTATGTATGCATATGTTATCCACTTTCAACGTTTTTCTCCAATACAGATGTTTTTTCCCAGCAGGAATAAAAAAAGATTATATAATCAGATTTTGAATGTATTGGCTCCATTCTAAAATCAGTTGTTCTCGATCAATTCTAGTGATCAATAGTTTTTCTTTCGTTTGATTTTCTACACTCGATCGCTATGCAACGCGAAACACGTAATTTGACCCAAGAGGAATGTGCCCAAGCGGCAGTTTTGCGAAAAGAAGGGTGGACATACACAAGAATTGTAGAAAGGTTTGGAGTTTCCCAAACAAGTGTGTCTAGAATGTTGAAGCGATTCCTGGAGACAAGTATGAATGTCCGAAGACCAAGACAGGGTAGACCACGGGTAACAACTGCCATTCAAGAACGTTGCTTGAGAGTTTCTTCGTTGAGACAACGGTTTGCAACCGCTCGCCTCCTTCAAAATCAGCTTGAGCAAACTCATGGGGTGCAAATTAGCACTCAGACAACAGGAAATCACCTCAGAGAATGGAGCTATGAATGCTGATGAGGAAGCATATAAGGAACATTCTTTAAGAGCATGTGGTGCCATTTGCCCCATACATTGGTGAAAATTTAATTTTTATGGACAAATGGAATGGCCAGCAAGAAGTCCAGATCTCAATCCGTTTGAACAGGTTTGGGACAACCTCAATAGAAGGCTGAGAAGTTCAGAAAATCATCCAGCTACTCTTAATGACTTAGGAATCCAACACGGAGAAATCTGGGAAGGATTAGATCAAAACATTTTGAGATCACTCATTTTGAGTAATTAACGCAAGGGGTGGAAATACCAAGTATTGAATCACTCAGTATGTTGAAAATTGTTCATTTCTCTTTTTTCACATAAGATTCGGTGAAATCCTGAAATTTTTTTCCATTTAATGTGTCTTGTTTCGTTCAAAACCTTTCCGAGAGGACAAAAAAATAAGTTATAACGTCGATGTAGAGTTAACTGTCATCAAAAATAAGATTTTCAGGATGTGCGTTAATTTTTTTTGCGCAGTGTATTTATATTCTGTATTTTATTTGATCCATACACTCTATTTCTTGCTCTCACTCACTCACTTGTCATAGAAATGACCATTTTGCTAGAAGACTAAATCAGTGTTGCCACCGAGGTTGCCTCTATAAATGTAGTTATGTAAATCGATATTGCCGTACGAACAGCTGGAGTACCTCAACACATAGCTCTCGATCGGTCAAACTGTATTAACAGGCAAGAAATCCGGAACACAGACGTACCATAAGTTATGTGGGATTGAGAATATCAAATTTGTTCTACTCAAAAAAAAAAACAAACAAAATTTTACATGACCAAATTCTCCAGAAAAACTCAATCTCAACTGTTCCAACCGTAAGCAATGATTAATCTACCCTATTCCTCTCATTTCATTCCTCATCCACCTCAGCCTGTCCATGAAGAATGCGGTTCAATTTTCTGCTCTGTAAAACTTAAAACGAAACTGAAAATCTTTCAATTCCTGGTAAGATTGAAAACGGCATTCCGGAGCACAAGCTGGGAGGTTTTTTATCGCATAGGTGAGGAGGTTCCTTTTCCATCCACCCTGAAAGGAGCAACTCAACGATTCTTTACCGGACCCAAAAGAAAGGATCTACGAAAGAGAGCTTGCGACTTGATTTGTAGAAGTAATTGTCGAAAGTGCTCATATTCCTCCCTGAGAAGGTTCAATTCAATTGAGAGCATTAATCTTGGATTATTTCAAGCTGGAGTTTCTCGATTCCCTCCTTTTGTTCGCTCTTAACAAAATGGGGGCTGGACTGGGATATATACCTTTATTTATTCGAATTATGACTTCGGTTTCAACAATCGTAGTTCAGAACAATTCACGGTATTGATATTTGACTCTTGCAGAACAATTCAACTGTTTAGAGGGCAGAGAGGCAATCTCCTCTCGAATAGTGAAAGATATAAATGATTATATGGCGCTTGCTTTATGAAGTAATAAAACCCTTTGAATTTCGCTTAATTATCTTGTGAATAGTAAATACACCTTTCTCTATTTCAGTGTCGTAATGAGTTCATTACAGTACTAAAAGTAGTGCTGTAATGAAACTCATTACATCATTGTTTCAGTTATATTTTTCGTTTTGTGGTTGTCAGTACTGACCACCGATCCTCTCAATTTTCCAATCAAATCAATTCAAATTCCGTAATATGTCGAATTTCATAAGTCACACCAACTGTCAAGATACAATACAAAAGACACTAATCTGAATTTTTATTCGAATATCTAGAGTATTTCACGAAACTTGAATGAAATAGAGAAAATATCGTCTAATACCTGTTGTAGAATATCCCAAAACAGATTCAGGATTGAAATTCTGAAGATGAGCTTCAAGTAACAAGACAACTTCTCGTATATTTTTTGAAGATTCTAGGACTCTCGTTTTTCAGATGAAAAAACACATTTTTTATTGCATAAATAGATGCTCTATTGAATTCCGGGTCTTTTTGACTTCAAAAGTTTCAATTTCCCGAGAAAATTCTATTCAAATGAGGAAATACGAAAAAAAAATTTCAAAATTGGACTCTGTTGAAATACCGACAACTTCGAGGATTCTTCATTAAAAATTCTCATTTTTGAGAATCTCCGGGAAGAAGGGCTGATGTTTTTTTCTGATAGAGTGATTTTCAGAATATGATACAAAAGGTGACAAATTCTTTGTCAAAGTTAGAAGTGACGAAACATCAAAAAAATCAACAATTGGTTTAAAGTTCTCAAGGTGAGTATTTGTGGAGTCAACGTAAAAAATTCTCAGGAATGCAGAAAAAATAATTTGTAATAAATTTAAATGCTCTTGAAAAAAAATTATAATTAACATTAACCTAGTCACAGAATGCTTTGGCATTGTAAGCCAAAGGAAACAATGCTTTGGTCAAGAGACCTCTTGGAGTGAGGAACTAGCCTCACTGAAGCCTTCCGAGATATTGGATTTCATGAGATCTCTGGGACTGGAAGGCGAGCTGTAAAGCTTTGTCAGGGGCTACAATAGACCATAAGGTCGCAGTGGACTGTAACCCCTTTAAACTATCAACTAATTAACATAACATGTAACAATTTCATTAGGTACTGAAAATTCAAATTTCCCTACCATGACAAAAAAAATTCTCCAGAATTAAGAATTTGCCGAAATTATCCCAAGCTTTCAAAAATAGACAAAACTCGTCTGAATTATAAAAAAATATTTTCTCGATAACAGAGATTTCCAGACCGCTCATTATTTTTCAGTAAAAAAACGAATGAGAGACAAAATCGTTTTTCCTGAATATCTCGAAAAATATTCATTTTGGGAAAAAAGTCTTGGACATATGATCCTAATATTTTTCGATGTAGATTTCGAAAATGCTTCGAAAAAATGGGATTCCAATTTTAAAAATACGGTTTTTTGATGATTCGTCACTTTCAACTTCGACAAAGATTTTGTGACCTCCTGTATCAAATTCTGGCAATCATGCTATCGGAAAAGGAGCATCAGCCTTTCTTCTCGGATATTCTCAAAAATGAAAATTCTTATTGAGAAAATCTCGAAGTTGTCTGTATTTCAACAGAGGTCAATTCGAACTTTCGAACCAAAAAGACTCAGAATTCAATTCTATTCATTCAATAAAAAATGGGTCTACCTATTTGAAAAATGGAAGTTGATGTCACTAGAAGTCCTAGAACCCCAAAAAAATTTACGAGAAGTCGTCTTCTTACTTGAAGCTCACCTTCAGAATTTCAATCCTGAATCTCTTGTCTTTCCTAAAAATATTCTATACAGTCATATTCGTGAATAACCCTGTATACCTTTTAATCTAATCTTGAATATGTAAATGAGGGAAATACTAATTCATTCATTTACTATGATTGTACGTTAATATCGTTACAATTTTACTGAGAAAGAAAATTTTTCCGTTCAGACAATTCCAATTTTTTTAACAAGAACCGAACTGTATCAATTCTCAAGTACCCTATCACTACACCCCCCCCCCCATAGTATCCTCTTCTTTTATATTATCCCGCTCTCCAGAAACTCCTCCATCAAACTGACACCCCGCCCAGATACCCCTTAACAAAATTATCCTCCAACTCCCAAGATTTACCAACCGCGATCGAATCGCCGCACCTGAGTGAAACCTCCTCCGGACTCCCTCAATCACGAGGAGCCTCGGGCAGGCGAAATCCTCGACAACACCACATCCCGAGTTATAAAAGTTTCAGGAACAAATAACTGGGCGAATGTCTTTCTGTGTCTAGTGCCCCGGCGAAATATCTCGAAAAATATTCATTTTAGGATATATATATATATATATATATATATATATATATATATATATATATATATATATATATATATATATATATATTCTTATGAAAAAGAGAGCTAAAATAATACAATAAATGTTGAAACAAAAAGAACCTAAGCTGAGGTAAAAAAAGGAACGGGGTACCACAACATTCTTCGTATGATACTATAGTATCATACGATACTATCATCACCAGTATCATACGATACTATACAGCCAGGGGAAAAAACTTCAGTCGAAAAAACCTGCCTCCCCGTAAACAAAATAACATAAAATATCAAATATCAAGAAAATCTTGAAAGACATCAGTGTGATCATCTTCATGATATCCGTCGATGGTCTCGGATACACAGATTCTTCCCAAAACGACTCGTAATTCTTAATCTGAAATGAAAAAAGACAAAAGCAGAAAAGAAACCGTTTATTAAGAATAAATCGAAGGCATTTTGGAAATGCATTTGCTACTTTAAAAAACATCAGCATTAAGGCCAAATAATGTTCGGAGATTTATAAATATTTATGACAGAAATGTCACAAAATTTGAAAGAAATGTAAAAGAGAACTCCATCAATTTCCCCTTTCCGAATCTGTTGAAAGTTACGTAACTGATAATTTTTTAACATAACAAGCTAAACTTGTAAAAAATCAATTAATACATAACCTTTCAACTGTCCTCCTTCACGACGATTCTGTTGCCGTGTGGGTTTTTTTGCAGAAGAATCTCTTTGATACCATGTTCATCAGCTAATTTGGAGACGTAATCACACTTGTCTTTCGAAATTCCTTCGATATTCAAATTCAAAATCCACAAATTGTTGCTCTCTGGTCGTGAGGATTTTTTCAAACCAGATACGACCTTCCAGGTGATGATTTTTCGGCACTTCAGATGTTTGAAGACCGCTACGGGACCCCAATGAAAGGCAATCATCTCCCATAGATAAACCAAACATGTTATAACACAATGAATGTCGTGGACGTCTTCTCGGAGATTCTCAAAAATGAGAATTTCTAAAAGAAAAACTTCGAAGTTGTCTGTAATCCAAGAGATATTTGAAATATTTTTTCGTATTACCTCATTCAGAGAGATTTTCTCGGGAAAATTCACACTTTGGAATGAAAAAATTAGTCATCCCATTTGAAAAACGAAAGTTGATGTCACTTCCGGGAAAACCGAAAGTCCTAGAACCTTCAAAAAATATACGAGAAGTCGTCTTCTTACTTGAAGCTTCCGTTCAGAATTTTAATCCTGAATCTTGTGTCTTTCCTAGAAATATTCTATAGAGCAAAACACAACTCTATGCGACACCGCCGGCGTTAGCTGGAACTAAGCCCGAAACGAGTATCGTTTTGACAGTTAGTCCGTGAAAGCTGGGTTTATTTGTTTATTTCTACGTTTTTATTGCGATAAAAAGATATGCCTAAGGAAAAAACCGTGAAAAACACTAATTGTTGTGTTTATGGATGTAATTCTAAAAAATCTAGGAATCCTGGAGCCCATTTTCGTGGTGAATATCAAAATGTTTAATTTACCAATAAACTAGAAATCGTAGAGGAAATTAATAGACGTAAATCCTGGGAGCATGTTTTGATAATGAAAAAACCTGTATCTGAACATATTAGAGTATGCTTACAGTATTTCTGACCAGAAGATTGTGAAATGAAAACAAGCAAGAGTGGAACCTGATGTCAATTGAAAACAATGCTTCATATGTTTTGAATTATTTCAGAAACTCTCACTATGAAAACATTTCTGTTACTGGAGAAGAAAACAGTAATTTCACTAAACCTACCAAAAAAAGCAGTTCAAGTCAAGTCATTTTGAATTTTTGTTCATATCGTTCTTGTACAATAATTTTCATTCTTATCAAAATGAAATACTTTGAGTCTACTTGATATTTTTGAATATATAGAAGTTTCAACAATTCAAGAAGCCTAGTTGAAAGTGCTGAATTCAATCCATATGATAATGTGCAATGAAACTAGAGACCTTGTGAGTTTAAGTGATTCTCTCGATGGTTGCAAAATTGAACTTATGTTCAGCAGTGATCAAATCTACATGTGGAATTACGAATAAATTCCGAGAATTGGCAATTTTAAACAATATATCATACATATATGTATCAATTTAATATTAATATTAAAAATAGCTTGATAATATTGAGTTTCATTTAGCAACGGAAAAGGTGCAATCAATCGATAGATGAGTTGAATTATTTTATTTTATTATAACTGCAGCCTAAGACACAAGTGAGATGCAATAAATGAATAATACATTAAAATCTAGCGTAATGAATTCTTCAACATGATTAATCGAGGATCACGTCATGTTCTGCATACATACGGTTCTCTGGGGAATGTCCATTTTTATTCAAAATTTATCACCCATTTTCTATTCATAGATTTTTTTCCTTTCCTAAAAAGAAAAAAAAATTAGTAGCTTCTATTGAATGAATATATTTTTCATGCTGATGTTCATTTACATTACAATTTTACCTTCACAATCAGTAGAATTGTCAAAATATTTTGTAGTACGTACAACCTTGTAGAGTAGCAGGGCTAAAATATGCTTGCAAATTCCAGACAATCTTGCTTAGTATCTGTATATAATTTTATCAACCTTCACACCATCATTTATATAAGACATCATTTCCTCAATATGATGGGGTTGTCCTTGTAGAATTCCAATGTTTTGAAAAAATTTTTTCCCACATAGAATCAAATGATTGCATTGCAACACTTGCTCACCCTCTACCCAGCATCTGTGAGCATGGAAATATTGGAAAATTTCTTATAATTAGAGGAACCTTTGGTAAACATCTTGCCAGATGAACTGAAAAGCATTCAAAATTGAATAGTGCTCACCTCAATATTTTACATAAAATATAACAAAAAGCACAATATTACCCATACTTGCAATTACAATATAATCCACAGGATCCACAATCAAGGAAACAACTTCGATTATTGATAGCCAATAAACTTTTAAACTAAAAAATCCCATAAATACAAATAGAAATCTAATGTAAACACGAAACAATACTCGTTTCGGTAAACAGCTGATCGGCGATTGCAGCGACACCATCGGTATTTATTTTGTTCAATACAGCCATATTCGTGAATAACCATGTATACTTTTCAATCTTGAATATGTAAATGAGGGAATATTAATTCATACATCTACTACAATTGTACGTTAATATCGTTTCAATTGTAGTAAGAAAATTTTCCCGTTCAGGCAAAAGCATTTTTTTTTTAAGAACCAAACCGTATCAATTCTGAAGCACCCTATCAGTACCCCCCATAGCATCCTCTTCTTTTACATCATCCCGCTCTCCAGAAACTCCTCCATCAAACTGACACCCCGCCTAGATACCCCTTAACAAAATTATCTTCAACTCCCAAGATTTACCAACCGCGATCGAATCGCCGCACCTGAGTGAAACCTCCTCCGGACTCCCTCAATCATGAGGAGCCTCGGGGAGGCAGAATCCTCGACAACACCACATCCCGAGTTATAAAAGTTTCAGGAACAAATAACTGGGCGAATGTCTTCTTGTGTCTAGTGCCCCGGCGAAAGTTGAATTTATTCCCGCTGTTCTGGCGCGTTGAGCCCCGATGAAAAGGAAAAAGAAGTCGGCTGCGCCTTGTTTCTCGCCGCATCTGGAGTATTTTTCCATTACCATCCGGAGGATGCAAATTGTCCGGGACTTGGGTTCGGCGAGGTGAACGGGTGTAATAAAGAGGCGAAGGATTGCATAAATCTGGTGGTTTTGATTTCTGGCTTCGCTTGTAATTGGAGGTCGAAATAGACCGCGGTGTGTTTCTTTTTGGTTTTTACCAGGAGAGCACCAACATCTCTGGGGTCAAGCAGAAGAGAGAAAGAGAGACACACTTATTAAAATAATTATATCCTGTTACAATCGATTTCGTCTCTAGTCCATCATCAGGTCAGCTGAAAAAAGTAGTCAACTTATAAAAGATGATGACAAAAACAGGTACAAGTTAAAATTTCTTTTATATAATAATTAATTTAGGTACAGCCGCGAGAGGGTAGATTTACAACACAGGCATTCGTGCCTAGGTAACTCTGCTCTCGAACCGGTTGTTGAAGAATTTATATAAATGTTATCTTTGTTATTTTTGTGAAGGTTACCTGATTGTGATGCCATGTGGTTTAGACATATTGAAATTGCAATTCAATTATATTTAGTCTATTATGTATCATTATCTTTGTTATGGTTATGATGTAATGAATTGACTTTAATAAATTGAATAAATAAATAAATTAAATAAACTTGTTGAAAATTGAGCATTGCACCCCTCAGACTTCATCTTCAGCTTCGCCTATGGCTGGATCGCAGTGCCACGCCACGCCAACTCCAATGCTACAGCTCTATGGTTCGCTGATTGACTGCTCGCGTCAAGTAAGTCTCCTCTATGTGCTAATCAGCTGACAGATTAACTCATGTTCATTAATTGAATCCATTAATCTCTCTCATTTTTGTATCCAGCTTTGCCTTCGAATAGACCTCCTCTTATGCTACTCTTGAAAATTAGAATTTTCAAAAAGTCACCTCGCTTAATAACTGATCATCCCGTTCATTTCTTGAAGAAACTAACTTTCTAGAAGGTGAGTGAATTCTCAGAATTCTTAATTGTTGCATATTCCATATTATTTTTCTGCTTTTTATAAAGTTTGAAAATTTGTCTACGTCTCAGATCATGAAAATCTATAAAAATATGGGTAATCCTCTCTCACTTCATTCTGGTAAGATCTCTATTACATTAAACTAATGCATTTTACTCCTCTAAGATATATATTTTGGTATATTTTCGCAGTTCGCATAGATTTTTCAGATATCTCCAGACTCCTCACATGGAAATAATTATTTGCCCCAAGAATGAACATTCTCTGTGGTGACATATACTGATTTATTATATTCTCATGTGCATCTCATTATTTTGATCGATTCATCTCATTTCTCAACTATCCACTTCTCATAACACTTGCTAATTATTGTTCTCGAGTATCAGCTGAATGAAAATTCTCGAACGCAAAGCTGAATCATGGAATCAGTCTTTTCTCTGAATGAAACCAAGTGAACTTCTCTGAAGTATTCGAACGATCAAGTAGCTCAAACATTGAACCTGATTGTCAGTCTCAGTCCCTGCTTCACCTTGAGCGGTCTCCTCAAATATTGATAAAACCATTCAACTGGTATGATCTCCTCATTATACATAAGAATTTCTCAATTTCACTCATCTGAAGCACTTAGCAAGTAGGATCTCAAGCCTTCTGCTTTGTCGAACCAACGGGTTGGTGGTTATTAATTCATACATGAGTGTACATAGTACACTCATGTTATGATCCTCATAATTGTCAACTGTAGACTCTATTTTTTTGATGAACACTTACCCCGCGTACTACAAGCAGCAATTCCGAACTTACAGAGATCACTATTTCTCCGTAAACGACTCGCTACGTGAATAATTTCATGAAGTAGGAAATATCAGTTATTTTTGTATCTAGCCGATAATAGTCACCGGTTTGTCGTGCTTCTTTTTACAGCTAGGACATCAGTTTATCAGAGAGCTTTTCTTTACCGAACTGCAAGGCTATGGAAAATCCTGCCACAAGATGTATTCCTTTCTGGTTACAACTTGCAGCAGTTCAAGACGAGCATTAACCAATTCTTACTGATTCTCACTCGAGACGCGTGAAAACGCGCTATAGACTCAGCCTTTTCCCGAGTGTTGCATTTAAAAAAAGTACGCAAAATGCTACTGGGTGATCGAGAACTGATTTTTTTTAACGAGGCGTAGCCAGAAGGATCTTAATAGCAAAATACCTAAAATTACCAAATCGTGATGTCTACACGGGCCATTGTTTTCGGAGAACATCAGCCACACTTCTTGCTTATACGGGGGCCGATATAAATATGTGTTTTGAAGCGACATGGAGGATGGAAATCTCCGACTGTAGCCGAAGGATACGTGTAAGATTCTATCAACAATAAAATTCAAATAAAATTCAGACTGTGGAATTTCAGGATCAAGTGCTGTCACCTCTACGGCAGTTGCTTTCAAATCAAAAATGTAGTCTTCCAACTCCCAAAACTACGATATCACGAGCTGAACCTGAGTTATCTGATTCAGGAATAAATATTGGTTCGTGCACTGGCTGGACCATCAATGGTTACATTGTAAATAATAAATAAAATTAGGTAGTGATAAATTTTCTTACAATTTGAAAACCTCAATTATCAATAAATGAATGATTTCTTGGATTTTTGCTTGATTGAGGAACATAAAGGTTAAAATATAAAAATCCCATATAGTTTACATGCAGTGTGCGAAGTGAGTATTTCAGACACTACTTCGCGCACTGTGTCATGGTAACGAAGGAAAATGAAAAAGGGGGCCCCTTCGCATATTGTTGTCAATGTGCGATCCTTGTCATTTTTTGACGTTTGTGGAAAAAAAAATTTGAGAAAACCGTTCAAACTGTTATCAATCAACAAATGTCGATTTCTTGCGATATCATAATATTATTAAAATTTATAATTCTAATGTTGATTTTTCGTTTGAAATTATGAAGTGACCATTTGAATCATTGTCAAATATCAGGTACCGCCTTCATATACAGGGTGATTCACTTGTCTTGGTAACCCCAATTTTCTCGAGAACGTCCGAATATTTTTTCATTCTGTGAATGGCGTTTTGAACAAGTCAATGTCGACTTCAGATACGCATAAAAATCTGCGGAATGAATTAAGGCACTAGGCGTCGTCTCAAAACTTTTTTCTCCAGGGACATCCTTTTTTTATCATGTTATTCGAAAGATAATTTCATTCTGAACATTTCTTTCGAATACTATTTCCATTAATTTTTTACCGTCAGCGATCTGAAGCGTGTTTTATGTTATTTCTGTTCCATTCATTTCTTTGTGTATTGTGGTAGCATGCTTTTATTTGGAGACATAGATATGATCTTATTCCTTAAAATCAAGGAGGCTAGTTTTTTAGTCAATGTGCCTCTTCAAATAAAATGAAATATGTGGCTACAGCAAGATGAGGTTCCATGTCACAACGCTGCCATTGTGAAGAGATATTCAGATCAAGAATTCGAAATTGAATGGATAGGAACCAATGGACCCATCGGGTATCACCCGACCTAAAGCTCATGGATTACTTTCTGAGAGGTACCCTCAAAAATATGGTATACCAGACTGATTCTAATAACTTGGACCATTTGGAAATAAAGATAAGAAATGCATGTGCCCAAGTAGACCCTTATATTCTGACCAAAGTAACTTATAATGAAATAGAGGAATGATATAACTTATGTATGGATCATAATGCCCGGTAACTAGAACATATGATTCGAAATGTTTCGTTTGTTATTAAAAAAAAATGTTCATTGATATGAGATATAATATTTAATGAATATAATAAAAGAAAAATAGTTTGGTACAGAACGTTCTTCATTTTACGAAACAAAATCATATCTAGGTCATCTAGCCATTATGATCAATACATAAGTTATATCATTTCGCTATATCATTATGAGTTACTTTGGTCAAAATATAAGGGTCCATTTATTTTAGAATTTTTGATCTCAATATCTCTTCACAATGGCAGCATTAATGTCACAATTGTGACATGGATCCCCATCTTGCTGTATCCACATATTTTATCTCATTTGATGAGGCAGATTGTTAAGAAAACAGGTTTCTTGAATTCAAGGCACAAAATCATATCTATGTCTCCAAATAAAGGCATGGTAGCACAATACAGAAAAAAATGAATAGAATAGAATTAACATGAAACACGCTGCAGATCGCTGACGGTAAGAAATCGATGAAAATTGTATTGGGAAAAAAAGTTCAGAATGAAATTATCTTTCGAATGACATGATGAAAAAGGTATGTCCCTCGAAAAAAAATGTTTGATAGCGCCGCGACGCCTGACGTCTTTATTTATTCCGCATATTCTTATGCGCATCTCAAGTTGACATTGACTTGTTTAAAACGCCATTCACGGAATGAAAACATATTCGGACGTTTTCGAGAAAATTGGGGTTACCAAGATGAGTGAATCACCCTGTACAAGCCTGAGTTTGAGGTGGTTTATCAAAATCTATTGAATTAAATACGTATTTGGAAAAAATGTCAGGGGGAACAAGAACTTGTTTTCCGGTGTTTTTTCTCATGGGAGTATTTCGTCTCATTGCAAAAAGAAGTCGAACCTTGCTATTGTATTAGCACGATTTGTTTTGTAGGAAAGCATGCTCTTATAGACTTTCCTCATGAATCTTTCAGTGGACATCCTCCATCCAAGATGTAATCCGCTTGTTGGCTAAATCGCCTCTAAGAAAAAAGTGTCTGGGGAATCCAACATCCATCATCCTCTAAAACTTTCCGGTATTGTTTGTTCAGATGGGAAACTTTTCATTCCACCCATATACTTTATTCAGCAGTTCATAAAACGAAAGTTTCGGACCGCAGCCTCTCGACAGCGCCATCTCTGAACCTCCTGCACAGAAAGAGGACGTTCCAGATTCCAACCCCTATCCTAACTATTAACAACCCTCAGAATACGCGAGAGATGAACAACCACCTAATGATTTCTTAAACAGCTTCAGAAACTTGTTTCCCAATGAATCCTCCCATTTGTAGAGGGTCTGCATTCACAATTATCCTTTCTAAGGTGGTGAAACGAGCTAATTATCTGAAAAAACCCCGAACGACTTTATGTCGCAATCATCTATATTTTGTGAACATAAATACAGGGTGTCCCATAATTAGACAGACAAGCTTCTAGTGGATGTTCTAGATATTATTTGAGACGCTTTCGACGAAAATCGTATAGTATGAAAATGCTTTGTTAAGGAAGTTGACTTCCAGGCAACACTTCTTGACATCTGAAGTGTTGAAATTTCACAGATTGGCTACTATCAATGAATTTTTTCGTTTCCGTCATAAGCGTATGATTCTGGGGGGGCGAGTGGTATTTTTAGTGACAATTTTTTAACCTTTCTTTATTCTACAAGTTTCTCATCTAATCCATAAACTCTGATATTTTTTTTAAAAAGGGTGCTCTTGTTTGACATCGCCTAGTTTCACCGGTTTTGAGAAAAAATTATCTGGAATTTTCATTTCCTTCACTACACAATGTTCATTATGTGAAGAATCATAATTGAGTGAGTGGAATATCAATATATTCTACTTGATTTCAATAATTTTATGAGAGCTTTGCATCATCAAACGATAATAATTCGAAATCATTTAATTCCTTCGGAGTTAATTTCTTAATGAGCTACTGAGAGTCTTTTTCACTTGACTAGATGATGAATGATAAAAATTTCAAATCCACTTTTTCCAAACAATCGCAACTGTCGCACGAAAACACCTTTTCCCACGAAAAAATATTCAAGTTGATGAATTTGTACAATAATGAATAGTTAAAAAGTTGTCACTAAAAATGTGTAGTAATTTTAAATTCCATTAAATGAACTGCTCCACATGAGTTGATTATATTGACTTAGATTTCAGAAAACTATAGTTGAAATGAGATATCAAAATGAAAATTCTTTTCAATATGATTTCAACTTGCAGGAAATTAAATTAATTTTAGCCGGTAGGTCTGCCGTGTGGTTAAAAAAATCGAGTGAAATAACGAAATATTTTTTCCAGAGAATTCAAGCATTTGAAGACTATCAATACAATGTATGGCCTCCACGAGCATCAAAAACAGCTTGAGATCTTCTACAAACGAGGCTGTAGACCATTTCTTGAGGAATTTGGTACCATACACGGGGCAGAAGCTCTCTCAGATCATACGAAAATTTTGGAGTAGGTTGATGATTATCTAATATTCTTTGGAGCAAATCCCAAACATGTTCTATGCAATTCAAATATGGTGAGTGTGGAGGTATTGATAAATGTGGAATAACAAGCCCCTTGTGCCCATTCTCAACTTTGGCTGTAGGGTGTGGTCTAGCGTTATCGTCTAGAAATTGAAAAAGTTCACCAATTGCAGCGAGAAAATTTCGCAAAACATTGTCCATTACAACTCCCTATAGTGTTAGGTGGTGATAGTCCCATGACAAATGTGTAGATCTGTGCGCCCGTTGAAACATATCCCTTCCCATACCATAACATACCCCCTCCGACTGATGAACTTCTTGGACAAAGCGACGATTACGGGGTATGCTATGGATTGTTAAATCGTTCATATCTGAATTCATCAGTGAAAAGGACACTACCCCATTGATCGTTCCAAAAATATGTTGCCTTGCAGTGTTAATGGAACTCCTTCTAATGGACGTCTAGAACCCAGATTCATCTCTCTCAAATCTCGTCTGATGGTATCGATGAAAACTTGGACCCCATCTGCATTTTGAAATGTATTCCGTAGCGTTCTACTCGTAGATGTAGGCTTTCTTCTAGCCGAAACGATCCTGAGCAGGTGTTGTTTTTCGCCGCCCACAAAGCCTTGGTTTTCCAACACGGAACCTGTCTCCCTGTACCTATTCCGATATCGAGATATCACTGACTTGGAGCCTTTCCGCTACAACCACCTTAGTTAGGTCACCCTGTAGCAGCCCTATTAGCCTCAGCGTTTGTTAATTTACATCTTGGAATTTTCAGAAAACTCGTTTCAAATCGAAGCCGTTGATAAACTGTCTCCATTTCGAAATAAAATCATTCATGAAGCATATGCTAAGAACCAAACTTCAGAAAAAAGGCGACCAGATTAACGTCGTCTCATACTGATTTTTCTCTATTTCAGTATCGTAATGGGTTCATTACAGTACTAAAAGTAGTGCTGTAATGAAACTCATTACAGCATTGTTTTCAGATATATTTTCCGTTTTATGGTTGTCAGCACTGACCTCCGATCGAATCAAGTTTCGAATCAAATCAATTCAAATTCCGTGATCTGTCAAATTTCGTATGTCGCACCAACTGCCAAGATGCAATACAAAAGTCACTAATCTGAATTTTCATTTGAATTTCGAGAGTATTGCACAAAAATTGACTGAAATAGAGAAAATACTCGTTGCAGAAGGCAATTCCAACACTCATGCTATCGAAAACTCGCTCCTTCGTCGCTCGTTTTCGAACTTCGCATTCGTATTGGAATAGGAGCTCCTTCTGCAACTTGTTTTAGAATATACTATTAGTGGATCGATACTGAGTTTTGAATGATTTCACAGCGATTTTTCCGAAGATTACATACTTTTCAAAATCATTGAATTTGATATCCATGTGGAGCATTTTATTTTTATGTTCCTTGATTCAAGTTGCATGTTCCTTCGATATGTGGTTTGCCAAATAGATAATATTTCATGTTCCTTTGTTCATTCCTCAATGACGTTGCTTGAAACTCATCTCACACTCATTTATAATCTCATGAAATAAGTTTCACGCTCCGTGTTCTTCTGATTTGCGGCTTCAGCCTTGCAACAACTTGCATCAAATTTTAACTTGGCAACTCTAACAGCCTCCAAAATTCACGGCCGCTGCGGAACAATCTAATGATTCCAGCTTCAGCATCTCGTTTCCAGAACAGCCAACCCCTTGCCGCAACCATTCCCCCTTCCCCCTCCTCTGAAACGAACTAATTATCTAAAAAAGGACCCAGACAAAGGTAACGATCAGTATTCCGAAGAATACACACAGCGGTGGCTCATTTGGGAGGTTCCTCACGAAAATCTGGGCGCTTTAAACAATCGTCCCTCGAGAAATAGGGCCACTAATTGTACGCAAATTACCGACGCGGACGACGCTCCCGACGCTTCGGAGGGACGCCTCGGAAAGGAGTCGTCATTTGAATATCGCACTATGCTTATGTTTATTTACCGAGTTCTGATGGGGAGAAAGACGCTCCAGATGAAACTACGTAGTTAGGATGTCTTTGTGGTGGAGTTTTCGAGAATTGTGTGTGAAGAAGTCGGAGCTTCTTGGGTACAGAAGGATTCATGAGAAGTTGCGAATATTCAAGGGTCAAAAGTCCTATTTTCCTGTTCTTCAGAAACAGGCTCAGATTATCCCTTATGCTAAGGTTCTTGAGTGAATCAGATTTTATGAATTTGACTCTACGTACTACATGAAATTAAAAAATCCTAAATAACTCAAGAATTATACATTCAGTGCGATTGTGTTTGCATATAACAAAATTGCTATCATTGCCTAAAATATAGTTTGTCAGATCATAAATTTTTGAAGACCCTGATAGCAATATTGCTATAAGAAGATTCATAACCAACATTGCAATAACGCTTGGAACAAAATACCTAATATCATAGGCATATAGATATAAAATGAAAGATAGCAATATGACTATACTAGCAAGATTCATAGCAATACGCAAACAGAAAAGGCCCGATTGTATGTGCATTAATATTCTAAAACAATATCATCATTATTTTTCTGCGCAGAATTCAACGAAATCATAAAAAAATAGGATTTTATCTTGATCCTTATTTTTGACTCAATATTTGGAAAGCCCTGTGATGGGTTTTTCAAAATTCTAGAAATGTACACTGTGTCCCAAACAGGGCCGCCGCCAGGGCCGGCAAACCGGGCAGTCTGCCGGGGCGGCAAATTCTAGGGGCGGCAAAATCAGTTTCGTCATACTAGATTTTTTTTCATTTGAAATCGGAAACCCGCCTGTTATTGAAAGTGAAAAGCACGACCAGACTCAGGGGCGGCTTTTTGAGCCTGGCCAACCAAATATATCACACTTGTACACAAATAACCAGATAAAAATGCAATTAAACCAATACAACAGTAATACGATCGAAGATGCAGCATTCTACTCATAAATAAATATCCTTGTCAGGTTGTAAATTTCGCCAATGCCTCTACTCAGCGGCCTCTTTTCCTAGTTACACTCCCTTGTTTATGAGTTTATTACCAAGACGGTCGGTCCCTTTGATGGACATCTGGGACTAAAGTTTTTGGAAGGGTTTCTGGGATAATTCAGCAATGATTTTTATTTTCAGTTTGCCAATCGGATTTCTAAATTTTAATATTCACCAGGGGTTTATAATACTCGAGAAATAACGGTATCAACTCGTTAGTCCTCAGTGTCCTCACAATATTCAATATTTTTGCAACACTATATAGTGCTACATAATTGAAATCTTTCATCTTCGGAGTTATGATTTTCGAACTGAATTACCCTACAAAATTGAAGGTGAGTTCTATAATTCCGTATTTTTTACCGTCGGATATCTCATTTAAACGATAATAAGTATAAGGAGCTCTCTGCTTATTAACAGCGATGTGGGTGATTTTTTTAGTCTTTCAAGGATCGCCTCAGATACGCATATTGATCATAAAGCGTCGTTTCAATAATTCGAAAAGGCGCCTTTGAATGAGTTGAAAATATGCCTCCCTGAAATTTGAGGCAGATTAGTGTTCTCGATTTATTGGATAATGGTCATAGTAGAAAAATATATCAATATTATTATAATAATCATTATAAGATACAGGTGAATACCTAAGATTTATATTGACCTCTTTTCATTTACTTAATCAGATGTCAGAGTTTAAGAACTTCGCAACAGGTAATGAATGAAATAGGGTCATGTAGGTACCTTATTCTGATCCGAATATCATTGTCTAGAATTTTTCTTACATACGAGAGCTGTGCTGCCTTGGAATAAAGAATAATCAAAAACCAAAACCTGTAATTTTTTTTCCTTTAACATGAGATCATTTAGCTTCCTACGCTCAAAGCAGAGAGCGTTTTCATTGTTTCGATATTTTGTATGTGAATGCATTTTAAAATTCTGAATTTTTATTTGACATATACAAATGCATTCGTAATTGAATCGATTGATTTATTTTATTTTTATTATGATACCTTACCGCCTGATTGAGAATTTTTACATACGCATTTATATTTATCGGTATCGTGTATCGTAGAAACTGTCGTATAATGATTTTATTAAATATGGAAAATACTTTTGGGATACTTTTGGCGAGAGAAGCTTTCAGAGTTGAAACGAATAAAAAATTTTCTACGATCAACAATGGCCCAAGATAGATTATCTGATCTAGTCATATTATTGAATATGAGAGAGTCAATAATCTCGATATATTTCAATCAATTCATGACTTTGCGAGATGAAGGTGAGAAGGAACAAATTTATTTGAGTTCGAATATTTTGGTGTGATGGTTCTAGTTCACTTTTATACATACGATAGCCGGTATATATGTTTTTTTTGTTATTTTTTATTTAATATATTCTTTGTATGATACATATTTATTAGTTATATTTTCTATTTACACTTTCCAGTTCCTGAAATGATATGTTGAGTTTTATTTATGTTTTAGCAAGTTGATGTGATTATACAAGAGAAGTCATCTCCAATAAAAATTATTTACAATTTGATCAAGGAAAAAAAATTCAGACACGAACGATGTATATATATATTAGACTGTTTCAAAAAAATCGACATTTTTTGTTTTCACGAAACCCCCCCCCTAATTATCTTCAGGGTATCGAAAAGAGACCTCTGTGAAAATATTAGCTTCAAATAATAATATTTAGAGGTCGCTCATCAATTATTTCTATTTTCCCTACTAATAGCAGAGAAAAAATTTCTTTTTTCAATAAAAAATTCCTAGAGCAGAAACCAATAGACGGATTTCATTGTGTGATACATTTTCGAGTAGACAATCAGATACTCTACAAATATGTCCCTTACGATATTTCAATAAAACGGCCGCTTCAAAAGTTATTCATTTCGATGCTAATGTTGAGGTATTTTTGAAGAAAAAAATTATTAAAAAAAATCGATTCCGTTTGTTTTCACAAAACTCTATTTCCAATTATCTTCATGGTATCGAAAAAAACCGTCTGTGAAGATATTAGCTTTGAATATTAATATTTAGAGGTCGCTCAGCGATGATTTCTATTTCCGCTGTTGATAGCAGGAAAAAATTTTCTTTTTTCGATAAAAAATTTTCCATTCACGAACCAACTGACGGATTCCACTGTGTAATACATTTTCGTGTAGGGAACTAGATGCTCTACGAAAATGTCTGATACGATATTTCGATAAGACAGCTCGTTCAAAAATTATTCGAACTTTTTCTTCAAAAATACCTCTATATTAATACCTTTTATTGAGGTATTTTGGAAAAAAAAGTTCGAATAACTTTTGTACGAGTGGTTTTATCGAGATATCGTATGGAACAGTTTCGTAGAGTATCTAGTTCTCTACACCAAAATGTATCATACAGTGGAATCCGTCTATTGGTTCGTGAACAAAAATTTTTTTATTGAAAAAAGAATTTTTTTCCTGTCATCAGCAGCGAAAATAGAAACCATCGATGAGCGACCTCTAAATATTAATATTCAAAGCTAATATTTTCACAGATGCCTTTGGTCGATGCCCTGAAGATGATTAGAAGGCAGGTTGCGTGAAAACAAGTAAAGTCAATTTTTTTGAATATTTTTTTTTTCAAAAATACCTCAATATTAGCATCGAATCGAATAACTTTTGAAGAGGCCGTTTTATCGAAATATCGTAAGGGACATATTTGTAGTGTATCTGATTGCCTACACGAAAATGTATCACACAAAGAAATCCGTCAATTGGTTTGTGTTCTAGGAATTTTTTATTGAAAAAAGAAATTTTTCCCCTGCTATTAGTAGATCAAATGGAAATAATTGATGAGCGACCTCTAAATGTTATTATTTGGAGCTGATCTTTTCACAGAGGTCTTTTTTCGATACCCTGAAGATAATTAGGGGGGGTTTCGGGAAAACAAAAAAAGTCGATTTTTTTGAATCAGTCTAATATATATATATATATATATATATATATATATATATCCTTCGTTTCTGAATTTTTTATACCTTGATCAAATGGTAAAAAGAGTTTGTTATGAATCCCAAACTCAATATATCACAGCAAGGTGGCAAAATATAATTTTCACGGGGCGGCGAAATTTTATTTTGCCGGGGCGGCAAAATGTCTGGCGGCGGCCCTGGTCCCAAATTGGGTGAGACTGCACTGTATCTCAGCTATTATTGAAGATAGAGGCATGAGTTTTCGCGACACTGTATACATTTTTTGTGAAACTTTCAGATCCACGAACAAAAATATTCCAATTTTTTTGTTTCCGAAATACAGGTGGAGAACGAAATGTTCAGTTTTTCAAGATGTAATTATTGAACTGCTCACATGAGTTAGGGATATTGACTGAAATTGGAAAAAACTATAGTTCAAATGGAATTTTGTGATGAAAATTCGTATTAATATGATTTCAAATTGCAGAGAATAATATTAATTTTAGCCTGTAGGTCTGCAGCGTATACAGGGTGGTTAAGAAAAATCGAATGAAATAACGAAATTTTATTCCCAGAGAATTGAAGCATTTCAAGACTATCAATTACAATTGCATTCTACACACGAGGATGTTGACATATCTTGAGGAATTTGGTTCCATAAATGGGTCAGAGGCTCTTTCAGATCTTTTAAGAATTCTGGGGTAGGTTGATAATTATCTAATCTTCTTTGGAGCATATCCCATGCATGTTCTATTCAATTCAAATCTGGTGAGTGCGGAAGTATTGGTAAATGTGGAATACCAAGCTCCTCGCGGGCATTCTCAACTATCGCTGCACAGTGCGGTCTAGCCTTATCGTCTAGAAATTGAAAAGTTTTCCTACTAGCAGCGTGAAAATTTGGCAAAATATTGTCAATTACATGCTCTCTACAATGAAAGGTGGTCATATTGCCAGGGCAAATGTGTAGATCTATGCGGCCGTTGAAACATATCCTGGCCATTACCATAACAATACCCCCTCGAAATGGATGGACTTCTTGCATGGACATAGCGACGATTACGGGGTATGCGTTGGAATGTCGTTACCCTTATTTTTCGAGAGTCTGAAGATTGTCCATATCTGGATTCATCAGTGAAAAGGACACTACGCCATAGATGGTTCCAATTGATATGTTGCTTTGCCCATTCCATGCTTATGCTTATGTGTTAATGAAATTGCTATTAATGGACGTCCAGAACCTAGATTCATCTCTCTCAAACGTCGTCTGAGGGTTTCGATGGAAACTTGGACCCCGTCTGCATTTTGAAGAGTATTCCGTAGTATTCTACACGTAGATGTAGGTTTTCTTCTCGCCGAAACGGTGATGAAACTCATTAGCAGGTGTTGTTTTTCGTCGCCCACCAAGCCTTGGTCTTTCCAACACGAAACCTGTCTCCCTGAACCTATTCCAAAGTCGAGATATCACACCTTGGCTGACTTGGAGCCTTTCCGCTACAACACCCTGAGTTAGGCCACCCTGTAGCATTCGGATAGTAGCCTGAACGTTTGATAACTTACGTCTTGACATTTTCAGAAAACTCGTTTCAAATCGAAGCCGTTGATAAACTGACTCCATTTCAAAATAAGAGCATTCATGAATCATATGCAAAGAACCAAACTTCAGACTAAATGCTACCAGATTGACGAAATGTCTCATATTGATTTTTATAAAACGATTGAATACAATATCCCTAACTCTTGTGGAGCAGTATATTTCCCAGACACCTTATAAGATGAACAAAAATGAAAACTCTGCTTCTAATAGATATTTTCACTAAGTAGTCAGTGACATAGTAGAATAAAATTTTAGAGCATTTTTTTCAACATTGAACACCAACTTGGTATTTTTCAAATAGAACTCCTTGTATCCTTCAACCTCAAAATTTTGAATTTATTTTCTGAATGCATTGATATAATCATAACCTAATCTTCAATGAATTCTGAAAATTAGAAAAATCCATATTTATGTTGGTTTTAATAGTAAGACATGAACTTTTCCACACATGCATGCAAAGGTTCAACATACATGAAAAAGTCACATGACGTTTGGAAAAATTTTAATTAACTGCATGTGTGGAATAATTCTTAGACAATTAAAAAATAAAACAAATATGAATTCTTCTGATTTTTGAAGCTGAATTTAAATGCAGGTTAGGTTGTGATCCATTAATATATTCAGAAGAACAATTGCAAAAATTTGACGCTATATTATAAAGGTTGTTCCACCTGAAAAATTCCACGTTGGTGCTCTTTCTCAAAAACAGTGCTCCAAAATTTTTTTCGACTTCCACGTAAAAATATATATTAAAAGCAGTTTTCATTGTTTTTCTCTTATACAGAGCCTGAGGAACATCTCAAAAATTCATTTTCGTTTTCACCCAGTATTTCAGAAACAGTTGTAGTTGAAATATTTCTGTTTGCGGATTTGGAAGTCACACAAAAAAGTGACACAGAGTCGCCAGAACCGCATGTCTCTATCTTCAATAATAGCTGAGTGCAGTCTCACCCAATTTGGGACACAGTGTACAATATATCTACTGTCTTCGACCTCAAAAATATGAAAACGTTTTGTCCATAAGATATTTAGAATAGAAATAACAATCATAATACCGAATACTCTCATCTCCCTTTTTTCTTCAGTTTTTCTAGATATTTTGAAAAATATTATTTTTTTTTTTCATTTCCTGAATGAGAGGTTAGGCTTCAAGATTATTTTAACTCGGTAGATAATGTCGAACACTATCATAATCCCAATTTTCAGATTTCAAATATATTCAAAAATAATCCGTCATACTTGGTACACCCTGTATGGAAATGATTTCCTCATGACGACCCACTCGAATGAATTCTCCACAGCATAGTGAATCGAACATCTGGTTCTTCAATTCTGTGAAGAAGAACAAACAAAAGAACTAACAAACACAGACTTTACATTTATATTAGTATGACTGCTTGAAAGCAATTCCAACTCAATCAAAAGAAGATCAGCTCCTCAATGCTGAAAGGCTTTATCGCAACCGGCAAATCTGAATATTTTTCGAATGTCTCGTAGAAAACATGATTTCCAGTTGAAATTTGGCAAATCCCCTGTTGCAAAAGTTTCCAGGCTTCTCGCTGTATCGATTTAAATTTGGCAGAGACTCCGTCCCGCTTCCATATCAATTTGTATGCGAAAGGTGCGAGCCTTTTATAAATTGTAACTACTGCCGAAATTGAACTTCACGCTACATTTCTATGTAAATTAAGAGTTTCCAGACAGTTTGATTCACTCTCGGATCCTGTTTTGTTCGCGAGTTGGGTCTAACTTCGACCGCGTTTCAACTCGAGAGACTCAAAGTTGACGTCTAGATGTCGCCACTAATTTAACTTCAACTTATCGAACACGGTTGAGTTGGGAAACATCTAGAGTGAAAAAGTGTTAGGATGGTGTGAAAATTCATTTGAGGATTGGCTTTCTTTTCAAACTGATTGGGAAATGTTCCTGGATGATTTTAAGAGTTTCTTCTTCCAAAAACAATTGGAAAAATTTTTAGATGAAAGGAGAAAGCACTTTTTCGAAAGGGGAAAAATTCTTTTGAAAAATTATTGCCTAACAATGAAAATGAAAACAACACTTAGAACTTTTAAACTTCGTAGCGCTTCGGAGTCTTTATAAGACTCCCTCTTCAGACATATTTTTAGATTCATGAAACTCGTCAGAATCGTGAGATTTTTTGATTTATCAATTGACAAAGATTAATATTAATTACTATGATTGTGACAATGGTTTACCAGGTGTACTCAAAATTATTAGTTCTTTCCTCAACAAATCCAAATACGATCAACTCCCATCGAACAAATGGCCATATTATTAGTTTCATCCAACATAATGCAACCGAATTTTTTTATTATCAGATTCCGTTATTGAAATGAAATTTCAGAGTTATTTTAATCGTGTACACGTAGAATAACTCCTACAGGAGAAACAAGGCTCTTAGAAAGAAGAGAGCGTGAATATAAAAAAAAATTAATGACTAGAGATGTTGGTAGATCGCAAATTACAGATCATCTGTGTTAAAAAAGATTCGGTTGCATATTTTTCCAGAGGAGGGGGCCACTTATTTTTTTTTCCTCTGAAATTCTTCTCACTGTTGTATCAAAAATTTGTATCATGCTATCTAGTATACAACTGTTCTGAGGGAAGGATCTTTAGGCAGGACAGTTGTACAATAGCTAGCATGTTCGCGTAAGAATTTCATCATGAGGAAAACAAAATATAGATAAATCTGTGATATCTTGTCAGTCCAGTCATAGAACACATAGAACGTTTCTGAAGAACTGGTCCTATTCAAAATCTGAAAATTGAGATTTATTTATTGTTTGACATCATCTACCGGGCTAAGATATTCTTGCAGCCTGACCACTTTCAGTTATACAGGGAGTGAAAAAAAAATTTTCCAAATTTTTTTTCTAGTTTTTTGTTTTCGAATTAGATAGAGTAGTCAAATGTGAATGCATTAGTATTCAAATCGTTGCATTCGTCATACTTTCCGAAATATCTAGAAAAATTTGAAGAAAAACGGGAGATTAGAGTATTCGTTAGTATGTTTGTTATTCTCAATGTAAATATCTTAAACACAAACCGTTTTCACGGTTTCGAAGTCGAAGACTGTGAAAATATTGCTAATTTTTAGAATTTTGAAAAATTCGTCACAGGGTGTTCCAAATGTTTGGTCAAAAATTGGGATCAAGATTGCCCCACAACTTTCGTTTTTGAAATTAATGCCTAATTTTTTGATGATTGCTTTGGAATGTACGAAAAAAAATGATAATGTTCCAATATGCTACTGCTCCTAAAATTGATAATTTTTGAGTTGTTCAGATTTTCCTGATCTTATGTCGTACGTAGCGTCAAATTCATAGAATCTGTTTCATATCAACAATGACCTTGGTCAAAGAAGATGAATTATTCCAATAACTCACCAGTGACACACCTCTTTTCTGATTTCATATATCATTGTTGATATGGAACTAATTTTATGAATTTGAAGCTACGTACGACATAAAATCAGAAGATCCTAAATAATTCAGGAATTATTAATTTCAGAAGAATCAAAATGTTAAGAACATTATCATCATTTTTCTTCGCAGAATCCAATGCAATCATAAAAAAATGGGTTCTAATTTGAAAAACGAAAGTTATGATCCAAATTTTCGACCCAACATTTGGAACGCCCTGTGACAAATTTTTCAAATTTCTAGAAATATTTGTACTGTCTCCAACAAAAATGTGAAAACGGTTTGTGGTTAAGATAAATATCTTATATATAATATCTTACATATAATGGAAACAACAAATATGATACCGAATATTCTCATTTCAAGTAATATTGTGAATGATATATTTCTAATCCCTCAATTTCTATTTCAGGTAAACACAGCGGAAAAATTTGACCCAGAACGGTGTATCGTTATTGTGAGTATACGAAAAAAACTTATTCTGATATACAACATAAGGCTTAGTTGCATTTTTACTAGGACACATAATCTAATTCAGTTTTTTTCATTTCTATAACAGAAAATAAATAGATGAATATATAGCTAATTGGAGACATATCAAATTATTCAAGAGAAGAAAGAATACTTATGATTTATGGTATCGGAGGATCACATGAGAATCATTTGTGGCGATTCGAATAATTTGACACAATTATATTCATGGAGAAATAAATTATTCAGTAGTGGATTTAGGGCTGTTGAGGACAATGGCAAACTAAATTGGTTTCTCTATTTCAGTATCGTAATGAGTTCATTACAATACTAAGAATAGTGCTGTAATGAACGAATTACAGCATATTTTTAGCTATATTATTCGTTTTGTGCTTGTCAGAACTGACCTCCGATTTTTTCAGTTTTCAAATCACATCAATTCAAATTCCGTAATCTGTCAAATTTCCTAAGTCACACCAAATGCCCAGATACACTACAAAAGTCACTAATCTGAATTTTAATTTGAATTTCGACAGTATTTCACAAAACTTGACTGAAATAGAGAATATATCGTCTGATCATCGGTGCAGAAGGCAATTCAAACACTCATGCTTTCGAAATTTCGCATTCTTGTTGGAATAGGAGCTCATTATGCAACTGGTTTATAATGTCCCGTAAATTGAGTAGAACTATTAAAGATCACCCATATTTTTGTGAATTTTTTCAATCTAGCAAGTGGACATATTTTATACTTCATGAGAAGCATGAAAATGAAATAATAAATAATTCTGACTAGACTGAAAATACATACCTACTGGGAGGCACTGAAAATACATCCGAATAGAATGATAACAAAAAATGTACAATTATTTAATTAGATGATCTGAGAAAATCTGATTACAGTTCAAGCAAAATATGAGTTGTAAACACTATTGAGGTAAAATGAAAATGAAACAATTAATTGAATTTCATTTCGGAACCACGAGAAATCTGACAAATCAAAATAGTGGAGTTAGGCGTTCAATAAATAAATAAATCAGCTGATTTCCGGAAAACATAGAGATGAACTTGGAGTCGAATAAGCCATGAGCGTAGGCAAAAGTGAGATCGGAGGGGAGCATCATTCAATTTTGAACAATCACAAAGTTTGCTTCTATTTGATGTCGAAAAACGCATCATTTGAATGTAAATTTGACGGGGTTTTCATTATTTTCTTACTCATTAGAACACATTTGTTAATTGGCCATTGGCGTAACTATACTCTGTTCAAACCTAAGCGAGAGCAGTTCGCGCAGTGGTAGGAGGGCTTTTGGATAGTTACTTTCCGTCCAGAGTCGAATCGAGGAGATTTCATACAATCGTTTAGTTTTAACTGAATGGAAAGAACCCAAATCTGGTTTTTCCGGAATTACTTTGTCGGAATCTTGCAAGATTCTGACCCAAATCTCTAAAACTCTGGTGTTTTCTGGAATTACCTTGCCTCAATCTCGAGCATAGTTTCGAGTACGACCCTGGCAATCTTTTAGGGCGGTATAAGGGAGCGTTGTTATGATCGTTTGACCAATACGAGCCTTATTGTGCGCAAATCAGACGATTCTGTTTGTATGTATAGCTCTCGCTTAAATTTGAACAGAGTATAGAGTTGCCTCATAAGGACAGTTGACCTCACCACTCAATATACAGGGTTGGGATAAAGTATGGAACCAAGTAAATCTCTTTTGAACGAAAAGAACGATATTTATGAAAATTTGCAGGTAAGTGCAATGGAACAAAACGCATCTAATGTACATTTTTTTGATAATAATATACTTCTGGTTTATTCGGAAATGCCATCAACTTCTTTAATTTAAATGGGACACCCTATATATTTTTACAGATTTTGAAAGAGCTTGTTATTTTGAATTCATACATACTGAGTTTAGTGAAAAAAAAATTGTAAAAACGAGAAATAACTCACTGTTAGTAGTGCTAGAAGCAAAATTTTCGTCGACATTACAGATGTCCATTAGCCGTTCGCAAAATTCCAGCTGTAGGTCAAAATCATCGTATGACAATTCTTGAACGAACTGTACCTTATACGGATGATACTTTTCACTTTTTAATATCTTTCCTACAAAACGTCGACTGATACCATGGTTTAGTGCCAAATTTGTGGTGGAAGTTTGAGTTGATTCTTCTAAATGGATTGCAATATTTTGTTTAACAGTTTCGTTCGTTGCAGTCCGCGGTCTTCCAGGTTTTAGCAAATTTTCACCATCCCAGTAGTATTAAAACGTTGTAATGTTTTAGTTACTGTTGAGCGTGATATACGATTTCTCTCCGGATGCAAATTATTAAAAATATGACACACTTCTTCATGAGTTCTAACACGATCACCATAACCGATCATCATTAAAATTTCAATACGCTCTTTTTCACTTAATTGAACCATTCTAAATTGTTCAATTTATTTCCGTCAATTAGAATTTGACACTTGAAGAACAAAATACGTACTTAACAGTACTTGTTCATTTATTACTATGCATACAAACAACATCAATTAGTTTATCTAAATAGTTTTTTGCTCTAATGCATAAACTCAAAGGAGGTTGGTTAAAGTGCTATATTCCTCGTTTTTACAATTTTTTTTTATACTTGACTCAGTATGTATGAATTCAAAATAACAAGCTCTTTCAAAATCTGTAAAGATATATAGGGTGTCCCATTTGAATTAAAGAAGTTGATGGCATTTCCGGTTGAACCGGAAGTATATTATCAAAAAAATGTACATCAGATGCGTTTTGTTCCATTGCACTTACCTGCAAATTTTCATAAATATCGTTCTTTTCGTTTGAAAGATATTTACTTGGTTCCATACTTTATCCCAACCCTGTATGGCTGCGTTCACAAACTTACTCAGAGAGTAGAGTAAGAGTATGGCCATATGATCAGAAATATACTTCAGTCTTTACTCCACACTCGTCGTTCACAAACTTACTCTGACAAATGTCATTCAAAATTCAAACATGTGTATAGGTTATGAATAATACTTTTGCGTCATATATATTTTTTATATTGAATTGTTGCTATCATGAATGAATAATAGAAGATTAAGAAAAAAATACTCTCTAGTCGTACATTTTCAGTTGTGTCTTTGCAGTAGAGTTGTTACGAAAAGAACGGAACAGGTTTTTGGGAACAGGTTTTCGCAACCTGTTCCGAGAACCTGTTCTTTTCAAAGAACGGAACCTGTTCTTCAAATGAACAATGCTGTAAAATCAATTGCAGAGACCCGCGCAATGAAGTATCACCCGATCATCTGAAGAACGGGCAACCAGCTGTTCTCGAAGAGCAGTGACTCGATTCAAATTTACCTGCTCTCGGTCCTGAACCCGTTTTTTTATAAAAGAACAGATTCCTGGCTGTTCCGCAAAGAGCAGTGACTCTTTCAATATAGCTGCTCCCGGACCGCACTCGTTCTTCAAAAGAGCAGGTTGCAGGCTGTTCCGCAAAAGAACAGTGACTCGATTTGATCTAGCGGATCTCGGACCGCTCCCGTTCTTTAAAAGAACAGGTTGCTGGCTGTTCAGCAAAGAGCCGTGACTCGATTCAAAATAGCTGCTCCCGGAACACCCGTTCTTTAAAGGAGCAGGTTGCTGGCTGTTTCGCATTTCGTAAAGAGCAATGACTTGAATGACTTATTTGATCTGAAAGCAAGCTCTAAACAAAGCAATCATTATCATATTTTAAGTTCGAAAAAAAAAGATGTTCTTTATGTCAAAAAAAATATAATTGATATGTTAACATTTGCTAACATTTAAAATATTTTGGGTAATGAAATATTTTTGTCAACTTCACTGATAAAATATGATACCATCATAACGCATAACGGTCGATCTCTTTTCGATAAGTAATTCAAGAGATTTTTCTAATGATCCTATGACAGACTAGAAAATATTTCGTTCTTTAGAGAAAAAAGATATATCCAGGGAATCATATCTTCGAAATATGTTATCATTGAGATGATTGTGAACACATGAGTATGAAAGAAATAAGATACAAAAATTGGAAGATTTTCTTTAACTGGTGGGGCACCACCCACCCTCCCCCCGCAATGCCCTAGTTACTCCAATGATTTCCGAGAAAACAAGCATTTCAAATGCAAAGAACAGGTGAACAAAAGAACAGGTTAATAGAACAGGTTCTTTCTCGAGAACAAAACAGTTCAGAACTGTTCCACAAATTAACCTGTTCTTTAACAACTCTACTTTGCAGTATAGTCAATTTTTCTTTTATTTGAAAAGCAGAGCACAACCGTGTTTTTTTGATGATTGTGAGGAAACTGATGAATGTTCTCAGGACTTTGAATTACTTTTAATGAGACAGAAAGAATGAAAAAGGATATAATTGCCTATAATCTTCTCTTGCAAGCAGAAAATTAAAAATGATATTACATGTTTTGTTGTTTTATTGACTCTACGTCAGAAAGAAATTAAATACTTCGTAACAAGATATAGTTTCATTTGAGGAAGCTAACAAAAAAAAGTTAAAAAAATATTGTATGAAAGATGAAGCAAAATCTTGACAGATCTAAACTCTCGAATATAACAAAATACCAACGTAGATTCCAAATCAGGTACAAAAAACAGTTATTGTGGGACTTTTCATGTCTCGATTTATTTGAACTTGAACAGACCACTCTAGGTTCTGCAATACAGGGAAAAACTCTTTTTTTCTTTACCATTATCTTTTGGTAAAGTTCACTTTGAGCTTCGTTAATTCACTGCTAGTAATTTCATTAGATTTATTGATCATGAAAATAATTCTTTCCAATCATTATTTATTTCACAGAATAGTTGTTCCACTTGAAAAATCAATTGTTTCGTATTCCGTTATTGAAATGAAACAAAACCAGAAATAAATACTTATTCGAATAATATTCAAGTTTCAAAAAGTCTGCGGGAGCAGGATAGAATGAAAATCGTACGTCACAACTGTCAGAGTATATGTTTACTCTCCCAAATAGCAGAGTATGCAGAGCTTACTCTGAGGAAGTTTATGAACGCTCACAGAGTATACTCCGAGGAAGACAAAGCAAGTTTGTGAACGCTTCAGAGTAAGGGGAGCTTACTCTGAGTAAGTTTATGAACGCAACCTATACTTTCTTATCTCTCCGAATCGATGGAGATTACGTTCAAAATAAGCCCCCTCTAGTGGCGAGTTTGAAAAGCAGCACTATCAGTATTTTTTACCAAAATTCCATTATCGGAGCACTTGACACGTTCGTTATTCCCTTCTTTCAGATATGACGAGGGCGGCTAGGATAAATCCCCGCTTTGTAGCGTATTTTACCGGAGCACGTGACTGTCAGCGAAGAAGATTTATCACTGAATAGATTATACTGCTCCTCACTATCGCGCGAGTGGACACTTAATCATTTCGTGCTGTTTTGTGCAACCTTTCTGCGAGCAGGTTGGCCGGAAAAAATTCTGATTGCGGATGGGAACATAATTATTTTCATGTCGTACCAGAGTTTGTCAGAGAGTTTATCGTTTTGATTTTATTGCTTCGTTGCCAATGACATTATTTTATACATTATAGAGGAGACGACAGATGAGACACAAATCTTAGTTCAGCGAAAATGTACCGTTTCGAAAGTAATAAGAATTTTATGAATGTATCTGAAATGGGCCGGGTGCCGAACAATTTTTTTTCAATTTCAGAGTCAGTATATGTGATAAAGATAGCGATTTCAACCCATGTTAATCCTAGAATATTGTATTATCACTCCTAATCAGAATTACTCTGAATAGTTAATCGAAAACCTCAATAAATGTGAATCAAAAGAATTTTTTTTTCATAATTTCCATTACTCTGAGTGAATCCTTATAGTTAAAAAAAATTTTACCAATTATTTCATGCAAACAGTTTCAAAAACTTTCTCATTTTCTGGAGATTCGAATTTGTTAATAAGACTAAAAATAGTTATTTAACTTATTATCTGTCTGGGATAATAGACAGCTTTACTTAACTTTTTTTCCGGCAGGACAGTTCGTTACTCGATAATACGGTGTCTGAAAAATTGGTAGTAATGGTACCCATACATTTTGATGGTATGCTAGTCCTTAAAGCTTGAACCTTTGTCTCATTTAGGGACGAGCCCCGGCCAAATTTTTTTTTTGGGAGGCTGAGAAATCCATCGAAAATTTTACAACTGTACAGGGTGGGCATATTTCGATGTTTTAGCACTACAACTTTTGAACCAGATGAGATAGACCAAAACTGATACACCATTCTCGATCTTTTTTTCGGAGAAACTAACAAGAGTTGTATTCATTTTTGGCTATTTTCTTTTGTTTTCGAGTTATAAGTGAAAATTGGAAAAATGGCGATATCAAAAAAAATTTATATCTCCGCTAATACTGATGATAGGCACTTTTTCACGTAGAATCCAGTGGCATGCTCGTCTTTTTTGCAGCATTTTTAATCACGAAGATATGACCCAAAGTTATGTTTTCCAAAATAGAAACACTATATTTCTGTGCCATTTTCTGAAAGCTTAATTTCTTCTGATTTCAAAAATATATAACATCGTAAGGTTTGTATCGATTTGAGTATAGAAATTAAATTTTTCAAAAACCTTATTTTCATGTGAGTCTCAATACGTTCTATGGTTTCAACTGTTGATGAGCACAGAAAAATGGAGCTTCCTATAACAAGATCATAAAAATGAAAAGACTTTCAGAAATAAAGTGTGGTAATTTCACCACACCACATTTTTCTGTGCTCATCGACAATTGAAACCATAGAAAGTATTGAGATTCAGATGAAAATAAGTTCTTGAGCGATTTCTATACTCATATTGATTTATTTATACGAACCATACGATGTGATATATTTTTGAAATCAGAAAAAATTAAGCTTTCAGAAAATGGCACAGGAATCTAGTGTTCCTATTCAAAAAAAAATAACTTTGGGTTATAGCTTCGCAATTAAAAATGCTGCAAAAAAGACAAGCATGCCACTGGAATCTACGTAATAAAGTGCCTGTAAAATGTTTTAATTTTAGAGCTCTATCATAAGTATTAGCGGAGATATAAATTTTTTCCGATATCACCATTTTTCCAATTTTCGCTCATAACTCGAAAACAAAAAAAGGTAGCCAAAAATGAATACTACTCTTGTAAGTTTCTCCGAAAAAGGAAAAAGAGATCGAGAATGGGGTATCAGATTTAGTCTATCTCCTCTGGTTCAAAAATTGTAGTGCTAAAACATCGAAATATGCCCACCCTGTACAGGGTATCCCAAATTGCTAGATTTTGACTGTTTGAGGTAATTCTGGACTAGATAGGTGAAAACTTCGTAAGGTGTCCTGGGCTCGATTTTCGTGAAAACATCATTAGTGAAAACCGTTTCACGATATCTTGACTTTTTTTCAATTTCGATTCCGAAAATGTGCCATAACTTTTTCATTCACGAAAATATCTGAAAACGATTAATTTTTTCTAGAAGAGCATTTTTCCCGGAAATAAAAAACTATTTTCAATTTTTTTTCTCGTGGAAAAAAAAACCACTTTTTTATATTAAATACGAACGCATTTTTTTCATTCCAAAAAAAAAAATTGAGATAAAAAACAATTCGAAATGATGTCTTATTCCCAGTGAAAAAGTGCTTGTTGAAAGTTTTTATCTTTTCCAGATATTTTCGAAAATGAAAAAGTTATGGCACATCTTCTGAATTGAAAAAATTTCAAAATGTTGTTATATCTTCAAAACAAATGAAGATATCATGAAACGGTTTTCACTATTGGTATTTTCACGGAAATCGAGCCCAGGACTCCTCTCAGCGTTTTTACCTTTCTAGTCTAGAAGTACCAGAAACAGCCGAAATCAAGCAATTTATGATACCCTGTACATTGAATTAACAGGAAACCGTTGTACATATTATGGTATAATATTTGCCTCATTAAAAAAAAACAAAATGAAGAATTTCAACAGAGTGAGGAGTAATTAACAATTTTTTCATCTACCGAACATTCAAGATTTTATGGGGTTTGTTTTTTTTTCATAAAGGGTATCTTGATATTGCTTGAAACTTTCATAAACCCTACTTTTGTTTCTTCAGTTTTGTAGCTTTTCTTAATTTCATGGAATCTAGGAGCGAATGCACGGCTCATTTTCGTCAGAGAAAATATTTTTTTTGAAAAAAATTTTTTTATTCAGTGAAAGGAGTATATATTAGAAATCAAAGTGATGAGAAATTAACGTTGATTTTCCAATAAGACAATATTCAATAATGTAAGTTTTCTTATTTCATGAATCTTTTTTTTTGAAGAGTACCTTGAAGTATGTTTGAAAATTCGAGACACACTTTTTGTTTCATTTTTTAATTACGTTCAGTTCCATTCTTGGGTGTATTTCAAAATTTCAAGCATTATGAAACAAGTTATTTTTCACAAAAAAATCAGATTTTATAAAATAAAGAAATATACATGATTGAATGTTGGGTAGAGAAAAATTCAAAGTTAAATACTTACTACTTTGATGAGATTCATGATATTGAAACTGCTCATTCCTAACATGGAACCATTTCACAGAATTATAGGAACAAAGTTTTCTGAAATTCCTAATTTAGTAGGGAAACGGTTGTGCCCTAATTGAGTCATATAGAAGAAACAATTTTGAACACAATTTTTTAATTTGAGTTGGCTATTTCGAACTATTTGCAGCGTTTATCGCAATGAGTCTTTGGAATTGAGGATATATTTAGTGTTTTGAATGATTTTTGTTGTGTTGGATTTGTGTTTCGTAGCAAATTTCAGTTTTTATTGTCAAAATAATGAAACAAATTGCCTTCCGATATTCTTTGGTGAATGCCCATAATTTTGTTCTACACTTGTTATCTTTCGTGCATTTTCTGTTCATGAGTATATTATTTAACGAGCAGTAATGCAAGTCATAACTCCCGCAGATGAAGTTTGTAATTCATCAAGGGAGTTATGACCATTACTGCAAGTTGAATACTATACTTTATCCACAACTATAATTATATACTTCTTACTATCACACATCATTCTTGAAAATTTTTTATACACCTTTATATTTATTTGTTTTGGGATTTCTCGCGGGGAATAAATTCTGTACCTACTGTAGAACTAGCTGCTTGTCATATTTCTGGAAGTGTACCTACATAATATTTCATCCTCACTATCGGAGGTCTTATTCAGAAAAACATTCACAACAATAATTAGGTGTCAACTAAATTTGAAAACGTCAGAATTATTCAAGTGACATTACTCCCATCGATAACAATAATGAGATGTTCGCTCTCTGTCAACCGGCTCGTACAGAAGCACAGAAGTCGCTTGAGATTCGGTTCTCAAATAATTCTATGAGTCTATTCTGATTAATAACAGGGAGTTATAGGCGGGAGTTATAACTCCCTCTGTTTGTTCATAGATGCTATTAATTGCTCAAATACATTAAATACAATTAAATTATTGCACCACATAACTCAAACTTCACTTTTCTTCTTTTTCTTCGGTTCATTATTTGAATTATTCACACATATTGTTTATTCGCAAAAATATAAAACAATATAAAAAGAGCGTATCTAATGATGGCAAACTTGTTTTTTCTAATTCAAATTCCTTCGTATTTCATAACTCTCTCGGAATTATGTATTTCACCTGTTCTGAAATTTTACCAACTGCTTTGAGCTATTTCCAACTGCTCTGAAATTTTGCCAACTACTTTGAAATTTTTTCAACCGTTTTGAAATATTTTCCAACTGCTTCAAAATTCTTCCAACCACTTTGAAATTTTTCCAACTGCTTTGAAATTTTTCCAACTCTTGAAGATTTTCCGAATGCTTTGAAAATTTGCCAACTTTGTTCAACATTGGGGTTGGATCATTCAAGCACATTTCCAGTTTGCTTGATGATGGCTGAAATCGATTCTTTATAGATTTTTCATCTAACCCTCATTAAGAGACAAATTTTTGCGGGATTTCCATTTCCGTTAGTCAGTTCTGACTAATAATAATAATAATAATAATTCCTTTATTTCCATCAGAATGATTTACACCATTATAGAAAAGGTCAAAGAATCACTGGCAAGGAATAACAAGAAAGATAGATACAAGAAAACAAATGGGAGAAAATAAAATCTACCATCATTTCATGAAAAGTAAAAATAAAATTTCACAATCAGTCCCACGTATAGTTATTGGAGATATTCCTCCAGGCTATTACCTGCATTTTTCCAATAAAACTTTTTTTAATGCACGCTTGAAAGTTATTACATTTGGGGATATCTTTATTTCTTCAGGTAGCTTATTAAAAACTTGAAACCCTAAAAATATAGGAGAATTTCTTCCTATCCTAAAGTTTAGTTTGGGTAATATAAAATTTCCTTGATTTCGAGTGTAATGATGATGCACATCTTGAAATTTCGTGAGCACATCCCTATTCTCATTAGCAATAGTTGCTACCTCTAGAATGAACATCGACGGCAAAGTCAACAGTCCATAAGATGCGAAGTAAGTCCTACAGAATGTTCTCTGTGAAATACCTGCCAGACACCTAATCACTCTCTTCTGAGCCAAGAACACATTCGTGGCAGCAGAAGATGCCCCCCAAAAAACAAAACCATATCGCAGTCTTGAAGAAACTTGCGAATTGTATAGGAAGAGCAATTGGTCAGCTGTGAGAACCCTTTTTAAAGTTCTCAGTAGGTAACAAACTGAGCTCATTTTGGCGCATACACTTTCACAATGTACTCTCCAATTCAAATTTTCATCTAAATGAATTCCAAGAAACTTCATGGTCTTGACCCTATTTAGAGCAACATTATTGAGGCTTACATTGATGTCAATATTTTTGTTATAATTTCTAAAGATGATCTGACTCGTTTTGAGGTCGAAAGAATTTTTCGTGCTGACTCATGACCAAAGATGTTACGTTTTCCTTACACGAGGTTGGACAGTATCTGAGCAGTTCGAAGTCCTGGAAATCGAAGTGTCAAGTATACTCAACCTGCATGTAGCAACCCTGCAATATCTCTCATTCTCATGCAAACAAATCCCTCGGGGAGCGAGATCGTCTCGAGCTATTACATCGTCATATATCAATTCCGTCGAGGCCGGGAAGCTTCAAGCGAATCGGGAATATTCCAGTCCGTAGAAGGAACAAGATGAGATATCAAATTATGCCAAATCGGATAAGGGATGTTGTCTTCACTGCGTCCCACAACAAGCAGATGCTCCATGTGGAACGGCTAGAATTGAATACATTTCCGGGAATTTATACAGGGTGTCGATTTGAAAACTTGCAAAGAAAATCATTTCACGATAGACATGATTTGAGAGGACTGGGAGGACGTACAGGGTGATTGTTTATATTTTACGCAATAGTTACCTCTGTTAATATTGGTCGTACGAAAACGTTTGAATAGAGGAATTTGTAGGATTTTTATGGATATTCAGTATTTGGTACTGAGAAATTAATGAAGGTATCGTTAACCTAAAAATTTTATGTGAAGTGTTGTTTTTGTTGAAAAAGTATAATTTATCAATTTATTCAGATTTCGTTAAAGTTACCTAAGGAATAAAACAAAGATATGTCAAAAATGTCTTTAGTAATAATATTGAAAACAAAACGTCATGAAAAGTGTTCCTTTTCATCTATAATAATATATTATAATCACAATATGGTAGGAGTGAATGACTTTGTAACGTCTAAGCGGCCTCAATTCGAATAAAGACTGTGTGAAATAAAATAAAAATGACAGATCAGGAAATTATTGCAGTAGAGAAGTTGAAGAACTAAGAAAACTTTTCATTTAATTGTCATTTTGACAATTCTTGGAATATGTCGTAATTTTTGGTCCTGAAAAATATTCTGTTTTCTTATGTTACAAGATGTTTGGTTTATCCATGAGGGATGATTTCCTTTCATTAGGGTCCCGCAGCGGTCTGAAGTTCCGAAAAATCATCACTAGGATGGTCGTACCTGGTTCGAAAGAACCCTCACATCAGAGAGCAGGGCTGAGAATTTAAATTTGAATATTGGGGGAATTCAAAAGACGAGAGTGATTACGTTCCGAAATTAGCCACTGAACATGGTGTTGAGATCTTCTAAGAAACCCACATGGCAACAGAGGAACTTCTTCTTGAAGGAGGACAATTAAAAGTTATGTACTCATTGATTTTTCACTTAGTCCAGATTACGGTTCAGCTTGTGGTGTTATAAGTTTTCTTATGTTAGGCAATTCAAAAAGGGGAAGTTGATTGGCTTTTTTCATTTCTTTCAAACATTGTGACATTTCTGCCATAACTAATTTATGACGGAAAAATTTCTGTAATGGGTGGTTAGTTCAAAATCCATTCAATTGATTATAAATGACTTGTTTTTTCGGTTTTTTTCTTTTTTTATTTCAGATCTAGAATTTCGGGTAGATTGGTGAAGAGTCTGTTTTTCTCTGCTACCCATAGAAGAACTACCGAAGATGTTCTTCTGATCACGTAGATGTCCTCCAAGATCCTCTGATATGATATTTTTAGTAATTTTTTTTTCTTACACAGGGCTTTTTTTCTCTGGGGTTTTTTCCCTTTCCTCATTTCATCATACTACAAACCTGTATGATTTTCCTGTGTTTCCTTTACCCCAGCTAAGTTCTTTTTTGTTTCAATATGTATTGTATTATTTTAGCTCTCTCAATCAAAAGAATATATGTATCATGGAAGTGTCAGATTGACATTATATACTTCGGGCAACACTTTAAGGAACAGAAAGATTTTCTGAATTTTTTGGTGATTTTCAACAAGCTGTATCTCAGTGAAAAATGGTCGTATAGAAAACAACAAACTTACTTCTGAAGCTTCATCACTCTAGTTTCTTAATTTATCGTTTAAAAAGTTTTCAGATCACCGGTAGCCATGCAATCCTGATATAAATCAGGAAGAAAATTTTCAAAATTTTTCAAATTAATATTTTTGCTCTACGAGCATGGAAAAAATTTTTCGAGCTAGACCGATGTGAAAGTGCATAACCTGTTTATTCAGCTCTGACTTGCTTTTCGCGATTCTCGAATATGACCATTTGTCTTCGAGATATCCAATTTTGAATGCAAAAAGATCCTTTTTCACTCAACTGCCGATATCTCCGGAACAAAAATTCGCCTAGCAAGACTACAATCTGTTCTTTTTTCGGCAGAAAATTTCCTACAAAAATCCTTTGTGCTCAATCAGAAAAAAATTATTTTCGCCTGTAACGTTAACGTGAATTAATAGCAAAAAAATGCCATTTTGCTTACAGCCTGATGTTCCCCAAGGTCCCCCCTAAATCGGTGGATCGATCGGTTCAGCGGTTTTGCTGCACCGATTGATTGAAATTTTGAAAAAAAATTGAGGAAATGAGATTGTTGTTCATTAAACTTGAACTTATCGATTTAATCAATCAATAATTACATTATTTCTTCATTCATTACTCAAATTTGTTTTTCTCAAGATATATTATTACAGAAATAATATCAAAAATTTCAATAATTGCGGTTACTTAAAAAAATTTTGAAATTAAAAAAAATGGAAAAAAATTCTTCGAATAAATTTAAATTTGATAGCGCTAAGCTGCCCACGGTACTCGTTGAGCGAAATTCTGAGCGACAGAATTGTTTCGTTTTCTCGAAAGCTTTTCGACTTATTCGATAAAAACACTGATTCAAGAAGATGAGTGTAGGAAACAAAATCCTTGTTCCCTTAATTTTTCCAAAATTTCAATCAATCGGTCTAAGAAAACCGCTGAAACGATCGATCTTATGATTCAAGAGGGGACTTTGGGGAACATCAGGCTGTAAAATTTCCTTATGACCTAAGCTTTTCCCTAATTATTGATACAGAAACGTCCATTAACCAAAAAATGGCAAAATAGCATTTTTTTCACGTGAATGTTACAGGCGTAATTTTTTTTTTAATTAACCATGACAGATGTTTGTTGGAAATTATCTGCAGAAAAAAAACCGCCTTTTAGGCTAGCTAGGCGCTCAGTATCTCAAGAGATATCAGCAGTTTAGTGAAAAATTATCTTTTTGCATTCAAAATTGGATATCTCGGAGTCAAATGGTCATATCCGAGGGTGGTAAAAAGCAAATTAGAGCTGAATGAACAGGCTTTGCGACCTTTGCATCGGTCTCGCTTGGAAACATTTTTCTATGCGCGTGGGGCAAAAATAAAAATTTTAAAAATTTTAAAAATTTTGAAAATATTTTCTGCCTGATTAATCCGAACATTGCATGACTACCGATAATCTGAAAAATATTAACCAATTAATTGAGAAACTAAAGTCTTCAAGCGACAAAAGTAGTTTTTTTTATTTCTCATGCGACCATTTTTCACTGAGATACAGCCTGTTGAAATTCACCAAAAAATTTTGTATTTTACAACAAATTCACACACGTTTCCCCATCCACACTATCATCTATAAAAATTCGACCTACGTTATTAATTTACACGAAGATGAAGTAGCGAAAACTTTTATCTAATCTCTCCGCATTCTCCAAATTTCGAACACAACAAAATCACCTCGTGAAGTGGAAGTGATAGCTCTGTTGCAAGCCTCCGGCACTTTATTAAATCGCATGTTAATACTCTGACGTCGTTCTGTCTTTCTGCCTGTTTAGTAATAATCAAGAACATAGGGTCGGATTAATTCGATTTCTCTAGAGCACGTGAGGTATGCAGATAACCGAATTATTTATGGCAAGTCTATTCGTCGAGTCTTACCCCCATAATGCGGGGAATATTTCAGAGTTTCGTTGAGCTCCAGGTGGTTTTCATCACTGTTGAAACTGGCATGAGCGGGGGAGTTTGGAAGTTTATTCTGAAAACATGGAGGATGATGCGGAGGAAAGAAATTTGATACGTTCAGTCTTTGTTTTAATGCAAAGCGGATCTATTCACTGACGGTACCCCTGGGCAGGGCGGAAATTCAGTTTTAATCCGGTAAATATTGCATTTCATGCAAGGAAAGTTAGTCTCTGAGAAAACAGTTAAATACACAATTTTGAGATTTTTCCTTCATAATGGGAAAAAACGATATCAATATAATTCTCATGCAGAATACTATAGATTTATAGTCCAATAAACATCATATTCGAATCGAATAACAATTTCCTAATTCTTCTCAACAATCTAACTTCTATAGTTCAATTGGTACTTTGAGTTTCAAAAATAGCCAATAAATTTCTAACTTGAAATCGTATATCTCCTACGCTTGTATGATAGTTATTATAGCTTATACTATAAGGCAAAGATTATGGAGTAAGAAAGATAAGAAAACGCATTTACATCTGCAGTACTGAAATCTGACTACGATTTTTGGCTGGTTTCTTACTTTTGACACCCAGGGGGCGTTGGAAATATTATTCAGTACAGAAAACTATTTTAATAGGCGCGAAATTCGAATAACATTTCTCACAAATTTACATTAAAATAAGTAATCTCTGCCGAGATTTTGAAGAAACATCCTGTAGACCAAACAAAAGCAGGGCTCCGCTTTTTCATCAGGATGATATTTTCCACTCACACATTGTGTTGAATCAAATAGAATCGCTTCTGGATTCTTCATATTTTTATTTGAAATGATTGTGTAAAATCAGTTACAATAAAATTGAAAACATTTCGAAAATTTGTTCACATATTAAAGAATTATTATAACAATTTCAAGAATCTATTCATACAGTGAACTCTCGATGAACCGAACATCGATTTTCCAATTTTTGTCTTGGGTTTTTAACTGCTTTATATGTTTGTCAATATGGTTGTTCCTCTGGATAGTGAAGAGTCTGCAAGAAGAGCAAATCTGGAACTCCTATCTGAAAATTCTGTTCAGCAGTACAATATTGCATATAACAATTTCCTGGCCTGGTGGAAATTGGAAAGTGTAGAAGGGAACTTCAGTGAAACTGTTTTCCTGGCATACTTAGAAGAAAAATCAAGAATATGGAGTTCATCAACTTCACGGAGCAAATTTCCAATGATAAAGTCAAGCGCCCTTGTTAAAAATGGTGTGGATGTTAGTAAATATTTTAAAGTAATAACATATTTAGGACGGAAGAATGAAGGATATCGTCCCAAAAAACCGAAAATACTTGATGGTTAAGGTTGCAACTTTTTTCGGATAATTTGGAGCCTGTCGGCGTGAAGAATTGTGAAATTTATTAGTGGAAGACATCGAAATAACAAATAAATCATTGGTTATGCAACTTCCAAATACAAACCGAAAGTCAGTGGTACTTTCAGTATAATTGTATTGTATTGCACTGCACCCTCTTGTCATCAAACATCGTCACTTTTTCCTGAAAAACATGAATAAATAATGAATGCACTGACCAACCCTGTTGGTATTAATACTTTTGTGAAAATTCCATCTAATGTTGCCGAATTCCTCAAACTGTCAGACCAAAGCAATATACAAGACACTGTTTTCGAAGATCCTCCGCTTCATTACTAGCAGAATCAGGAGCAAATATTAGGGATATAAAAAAACATGGTGGATAGAAGACTGCGACGGTAGCCGAGGGCTATGTTGATTATTCCATTGCATATAGAAATGTAATTGCTGAAAAAATTCACCCAACCTCAACAGATTTTGGATTATCCAATATTGTTGCGAAGCTCCCTAACGTCACAGGTCATTAATGTTAGTAATTTTTCTAGTTTTACGATTGAAATTAATGATCATGAGTAATGATTGTTAAATATTGATAATAAAAATTTGCAATTGCTGAATTTTTTACATCTGATGTCATCATAAAAAAATTGAGTGTTGATATTATTTTTAAAACTAATGTTAAGAATATTTTCAACACGCTTCCACGAAAACAATCAATTCTAACATTGCTTTATATCATTAAAAGTGTCATTTTTAATGGCAGTTGTACAAAAAATAAATTTTGTCGGGAAAAAACTGCTTGGCTGCATGTTTTTTCAATTTATGCATTTTTCAGATGAATAACCGGGATATTCGTGAAAATAACAACGGCACATATTTTTCTAAGATTAACAAAATTTTTTGAACATGTTCCTGTGAAAAAAGTGTTAGGCTGGCTTTTTTTCATCTTCCTGAATTGTCGAAATATCCAAAAACAGTTCAACGAATGGTCTAAGATACATCATTTTATATATTACGAGTGAAATAGATTGGAAATTTTTGGTGATGAGTTCAACATGATTGAGCTTGCAGAAGAGTTGAAAACAGTAAATAGTATGGATTCTAAAACAACAACTCTCAGTTACGTTTACTTTTCTTCCGCATGCAAAAAACCACCAATTGGTAAAAAATTTCACTTTTCTCGTCAATTTCCCAAAAGTTGTGCCTCAAATCGCATCCCAGTAAAGACTTGGAAATGAAAAGAATATCATGCAGAAGGTTCGACGATTTTATTACTCTACTGTCAAAAGTTATGAGCTTTACAAATACAAGCTTTCATTGGGAATCACCCTCTTCAAATAATTAAACACGGAGCTTCACAAATTTCGAAAGCAGGTTCAATAAACTCACTAGATATTTGCAACTGCGCACGAACGTCACATACAAACGTGAGATGTTTATCACACGACTGAACATCGAAACTGGATCCTAGGTTTCAAGGCGTCGGCCTCGATCGCATATATTTGTGTTACGACAAGTTAAGGCAAGGGCTTTCGAAGAGGTGCTTCAATTACTTAGGACTAAGTTCTGCTCTTGCAAAAGGCTTGGGAGCCCAGTGCTCGGGAGTACAAAAGGCCTTCGGGTGCTTTCAAGAACACAAAGCACAGTGCTTTGGCACATCTATGCATAGGACCCAGGAAGAAGAAATATCCATTTTATCACACTTCTTTCAAAAATATTGTAATAAATGGGTAAATACAGGGTGTTTCACGAATGATTGTACAGGCTTTCAGGACAGATGCAGGCCATTTTGGTGAGTCTCAATCAGTGTTAGAAATTTGTCCTAACAATATTCGTTTAAGAGATACAGGATGTTTTATGTATTTTCACAGAAATTTTCTATATGCATAACTCTTAAACGCCTGCATGGATCTTCATGAAAATTTCAGGGAATGTGTATGGGCCAATGGCAAATATTCACACATAATGGCTTCCGGATAGCGCAGGCCCGGACTGGGAAAATGATTTTCTTTATTCCACATCTTATAAAACACCCTGTATATCAAATTTTTGAAAAGCAAAATTATCCTCAGATTCTACAATAAATACTCTTTCAAACAAGCCTATCAGGATCAATGGCACACTTTGCATCATCATATTATGAGCCATTGATTATTTGGAATGTTCAATTTATAGTACACACGGACCTGTAAATCTCCGAATAATGAATTGATTCATAATTAAATCGATTGAAAGCCTTAGTAACATGACTTAGGTATTGTACTGCATCTTATTCCATCCAATACATGGATTTGGGGGACATACTCATCTTCGAATTATTATTTAAAAATTATTTCTTCGAATAAGTGCAACACGGATGCATGGCAGCAACATCAAATATTTCTAAAAAAACTAAATTTAATCGGAAACTTGATTTAACATTGAACACTTAATTGTACTTTTATAAAATGAACTTGAGAAAAACATGTGAAATGTATCTTATGAATATGTTGTGTTGAACTGAAAAACATGGACAATAAATAAGAAAAAAAATTATAACTTGTTTTCGAAAATATCAGTATATTCGGTATTCGTGAATGATGGCATTTCGATAAATCTCGTATTGAAAATTTATGAAAACACAACAATCTACCACTTTTCTATTTCAACAATTACCTGACAATGGCCTGAAACGTCAAAATTTTTATCAGGAGCTCCTTAGATTTTGAAATGGGTTGAATTCAGAATGAACGAATTTCTTTTGTGATCTTCCACATAGCATTGAGAATGATATCTGAAGCTATGATCGATTCAAGCTGCATGTGACTTCTCACATGGTAAAATAATAAGGGTACCAGAAAGAAGGCTAATGAAAGATGTCAAAAAGAAATAGGAACTTTTCGAGAACAAATCACGTACGAAAATTGATAGAAGAAGGGGTGTGAAAGAATTTCTTTCTGAGAGTGTAAATAAGATGTCTAAATTTATTTCGTTTTGTGTGTGTTTGTGTCTGATTTCAGTCAGTTATTAATTTTTTCAAATAATATTTATTTTTTCCCTTTGGTATGTTCGCTCCCCCTAGGGGGGTGCACCCCACAGGTTGAGAAACGCTGCCTTAAGTCATGATACTGGGAAATTAAATTCATTCAATATGAATTAACACATTATTCGGAGATTTACTGGTCCGTGTTTACTATAAATTGAAAATTCCAAATATTCAATGGCTCATAATATGATGATGCGAAGTGTGCCATTGATCCTGATAGGCTTGTTTGAAAGAGTATTTATTGTAGAATCTGAGGATAAGTTTGCTTTTCAAAAATTTGATGTACAGGGTGTTTCATAAGATGTGGAATAAAGAAAATCATTTTCTCAGTCTGGGCCTGCGCTATCAGGAAGCCATTATGTGTGAACATTTGCCAATGGCCCTTACACATTACCTGAAATTTTCATGAAGATCCACGCAGGCGTTCAAGAGTTATGCCAATTGAAAATTTCTGTGAAAATACATAAAACATCCTGTATCTCTTAAACGAATATTGTTAGGACATATTTCTAACACTGATTCAGAATCACCAAAATGTCCTGCATCTACCCTGAAAGCCTGTACAATCATTCGTGAAACACCCTGTATATCGAGAAATCTGCTGAAATAATCGGGAACGTTGAATTCTCTAGATCGTTCCTTTGAAACAAGGAACAAGAACACATGGCCATCGAACGGCCAAATAAATCTGAGGATCCCTATGTTGGGATACAGTATGTGGCATATTTATGGAAAGTTTCAAATGATAGACGGTCGAAAATTAGACCACTCGCGGTGACAAAAACCTCATGGTGTTAGTTATGGGGAGTTCGGCGCCAAAAGATTAAACACGTGCAAGTCCTTTGGGATAGGTATTCAGGATTGTTAAAAATCAAGTAGAGTATTGATTGATAGTTTTCAGGTTCGGGATAAGTTCGTGACATTAAACATAACAGAAAACGCAGATATTTGTGTTGTGGGTAGGAAACGCCCATAGATGTAGCAATTGGTCAATAGGAGGGTAAAAACAAAGATTTTCCTTGGAAGGAGGCAATTTTTGAATTAGGTACGCCCAAAAGGTGGGAAAAAAATTCACATTCGGTATAAGCATTATCGAAATAGGTCAGTACCGTCCGGGAGATAAGAAAGGAAAGGTTCTCTTCGACGTGCTCGCGAAGTTTGGCTTGCTCGGTTTATTTTTGGGGATGAAACAGGAAATTTCACAGTTAGTTTTAAGTCTCAAGCGGAGGTTTGTAGATTTCTTGTGAGTAATAATTAAAGTATTAGGTCTTAAACGAAGACGTGTTTTGTATTAAGCTATTCCGGGAATAGTAGTGAAAAAGGTTTAATTAGAGTAGAATTTTGTAGTTTAAAATCACGTACTCGTCGGAATATCGCGAACCGAAACGGAAGTGCGTGTAGAGACACGGTGTACGGAAATAGGGCATAGAGAAAGGATCGCTTTGTGGAGTTAGTATAGGAGAGCACAATTATTGGAAAAAGGCAGAGTAAAAAGTTCAGAATTTTCCGTTTGCATGAGAAATTTTGAGCTTCAAGTTGTGAGCAGTCCAGAGTCCTGAAACCTCCCAAGAATAAGTTTTTTGCTAATTTTAGGGATAATCGTGAAGTAAGATATCAGGTGTTGAAAGCTATCGAATAAATCATTTTCAAGTGAATGATTGTGATTTGGACACAAAACTTGTAGAAAACTTTAGTGTTATACTTGTGTGAAGATTCGATCTTATTTTTTTTCTTTTTTTTGTTATTATATCCTCAAAAACTAGTCAGATTCGTTTTATTTTGATCACTAGAGAATCCCCTGGAAAAATTATCCAACACATGAAGTCTCGTTCTTCGTGCAACGAGCCGATACCCACAAATTATATATTTTTTTAACATCTCTAAATTAATGATAATCCACCTTTCAATCAAAGGAAAGTGGCTCTCTCAGAGATTCCAATAAAAAGGTGCCAGATTATTAGAATATTGAGCGAATTCATGGTCTCACTCTTGTAAATGACGAGGCGAAATCAATTCTGACAGCTTCCAGCTTCTCCCCTCACAATAGCAGATCGATGAACGTACATCGCGATAGAAACGGGGAAGAGATGTTATAAATACCGAAACCGGAAATGAATATGTTTGCGGGGGCAATAAATAAGCCGAGAGAGATTTCGCGACATATTAGGGCGTGTTCATACGGGTAGATATAATCTTCTAATTAGTTTCGCTCGAAGCCTCTAATTACCGCAAACTCTTCGAGGTGGAAATTGGGGTAGGAAAAATATCGCACCATTACCTCCCGAATTTTCAGCGAGAACCCTCGTTCCAGACAGCAGTTTGTCATTACGCCCGTGATTTCACCCGCGACAAATTAATAAATGAAGGAGAACATCAATCTCCGGCAGCTTTGGCTCTCCAAATGATTCTCACCGAATCATTTACCGAGTGAATGGGGATTGAACACGAAATGGGGAGGACTTTCAATTATTCACGCATATTCGGGGTGGATGAAGATATTTTTGTACAAGTACCATTGAAAATGACACTTTTGATAACGATTCATTTAAATTTTCGTTTCAAAAATTATCCAATATATTGCTGGGTTTTTTTTTTGGGGTGAGGGAACGTAGGAGAATTAAGAAATCACTTTATGTTTTCTAAATTATCATATATGTTATCCTGCTATTGTACCTAATTTGATATCCTAGACCAAAAAAAGCACAACTGTTAATGTGAGTATTCGATATAATAGGATCATTTCAATATATACATATTTATGTGTTTGTATTCCCAGTTTTAATTCATGAAAACTTTTTATTTATTTAAATAACTTTAACATTCAAGTGTGAATCTGTACCTTTTTCATCTTCTGACACTGTATGTTTTTTCTAGAGATGATGCAAAAATAAATAAGCGAAACGTTGGATATAACATTAAGTGATTCCTTAATTCTCCTACGTTCCCTTAGCCAAAAAAAAAAAAAAAAGAAATATATTGGATACTTTCAATAACAGCAAACAATATTCAAATTGATTGTTTACGTGGAAGCGTATTCAAAGTATGTTCAGCAGTGCATTTTCTCATGATGAAATCAGATGAGAAGAATTCAGCAGTTGCAAATTTTTACTATCAATATTTAACAATCATTATTCATGAACATTAATATTAATCGTAAAACTAGAACAATTACTAACATTAATACCCTGTGACGTTAGGGAGCTTCGCAACATACTATTAGAATCCTCAGCACGTCAGTACTTGTAGAAATCGGAAGTACAATATTGGATTATGATGATGCAAAATTTGTTGAGGTTGGGAGAATTTTCACAGCAGTGACATTTCTATATGCAATGGAATGATCAACATGTTGATCATTCCAGGGCTATGCATTCGAGGGCTATGCATAGCCCTCGGTTACCGTGGTAGACTTCCATCCACCATGTTTTTTTATATCCGTGATATTTGCTCCTGATTCTGCTAGCAATGAAGCGGAGGATCTTCGAAAACAGTATCTTGTATATTTCTTTGGTTCTGGCAGTTTGAGGAATTCGGCAACAATAGATGGAATTTTCCCAAATGTATTATTACCAACTGGATTGGAAGTGCATTTATTATTCATGTATTTCAGGAAAAAACGACGATGTTTGATGACACAACAGCGCAGTGCATAGTACTTATGAAAATAGTCTACATACTTCCCAATAATACTGAAAGAACGACTGACTTTCGTTTTTGTATTGCAAAGTTGTACAACCAATGATTTATCTGTTATTTCGATTTCTTCCACTGATAAATTACACATTTCTTCACGCCGACAGGCTTCAAATAATCCGGAAATAGTTGCAACCTTTACCATCAAGTATTTCTCATCTGGTGCCTCCTTTATAAACTTTTCAATTTGTTCACGAGAGAGAATTTTCGATTTTTTTGGACGAAATTCTTCACTTTCCGTTTCAAATATGCTATCACCTTAAAATATTCACTAACATCGACACGATTTTTAACAAGGGCGCTTGACTTTATCATTGAAAATTTGCTCCAAAAAGTGGATCCATATTTTTTATTTTTCTTCTAATTATACCAGAAAAACAGTTTCACTGAAGTTCCCTTCTACATTTTTCAATTTACACCAGGTCAGGAAATTGTAATATGCAATATCGTACTGCTGAACAAATTTTTTAGGTGGGAGTTCCAGATTTGCTCTTCCTGCAGACTCTTCAATATCCAGGGGAACAACCAAATCGTCACTTTCATTAATAATTGGACTCTCGACAAACATATTAAGCAGTTAAACACCCAAGACGAAAATTTGACAATAACAAAATTCAATTACAGCATCTTTTCTCATTTGTCAGTAATCATAACGTTGGCAACGTTTACCATTCACAACAACATTTGGATTAATAGTTTCAGGCTTTCACGACCGGATATATTGACATTAAGAGAGTCTTCCGGGCTTATTGGCCGTGGTCTATTAGGAATTATTTCACCTAACGTTTCGCCAACAACTGCGGTAGGCATCTTCTGAAGATGCCTACCGCAGTTGTGGGCGAAACGTTAGGTGAAATAATTCCTAATAGACCACGGCCAATAAGCCCGGAAGACTCTCTTAATGTCAACATTTGGATTTTTTTGAATATTACAATGCATTTTGAAGTTTATTGTTATTGCAAATTGGCTCATTTCATTATCAAAATAGGGCAGTTGAACAAGAATCATTGTATGGTATTTGTATTAAAACTGATTTTATTTTGTTCGTTTAGGTTTTCACTCACAAAATGAAACTATTACATAATGGTGCCGCAATTGTGCTCCTAATTTGTGTCAGTCAGATCTTCAAATACTATCAGCAGTTTTCCTAGAACTGAGAAAATAAAAAAATCAGTGCATTCAAGGAAGAACTGTTCACCTAGTTACTGAGTGTGTGAACTGAAAGCAAATTCGATTGGTGAAAACTTGATATTTTATTATTTTGTTTTTCATCAGTTACCTATCAAAGAGTTTTATACTGATCTTGCGTCAGTAGTTATGATGGTGTATTGAATTATTTCCACCAGCCAATAATAAGCCAAATAATTTATGCAAACCTTAAAAAAAATCACTAGAATACACTCTTGTTAACAAGCATATCTTCAACGTTTCTGAGATTTAAAGTCAGTTCAAATAAACCGGTGAAGTCGAACAATGTCATTTTTTTTCTTTCATCCGGATGGGAGCAACAATTATCCTCAATTACGGTCGCAACTGATCCGAAAAGATGCGAATTCAAAGTCTCATAGGATGAAAGACTCCATCGGTGCATCTGCAGAATAGCCAGAATTGAAAAGGAAGCTTTGCGTCAGCAACGATGAGAAAAAAAAACATTTTGAACGAGCACAATTGAGACAGAAATCCCTTTCGGGAATTAGCCCTCATTATGAGTCAGCCTGTTGAAGGGAGTTATTGAAGTCTCCGGCAAAAAGCAGATTTTGTCGAGGCAAGCATGATATGCCTCTGGGATTTCTGTCTGGATTCTGGCAGATAGCTACAGGTTGTTTTGAAAAAAACAACATTACTACGAGGCTTTTCTAACATTGATCTAACTGTTCGAATGAATTAATTACCTAATCTATCAAAATCAAATTCTGGATTTTTTTAACCTCCATACAAAGGATTGCACTGAAGGATAAGAAGTTGAAGTTCAAGGAAATTGAACAAAATTTAATTCTGAAACTTCGCATGAGATGAATTGGTTGAGGCTTTCGCGGCCATCGTTCAATGTGACATGTTCTTTCGAGCATTTAGGCCGTTGTGAGAAGAAGAGAAAAGCTCAATGAGTTTCTGACACACATAAACAACATGCACCCAAATATACAGTTCACAATGGAATTAGAAGACCAAAACAGAAATTTGGCTTTCCTTGATGTACTTGTCACACGGAAGGAAACTACTCTAGGTCACACTGTATACCGAAAACCTACACACACGGACAGATATCTACACAACACCTCAAATCATCACCCATGCCAACGTAAGGGGATAATCAAAACGCTAGTCTATAGAGCGAGAAGAATTTGTGAGCCAGAACAACTAGCAACCGAGTTAGAACACTTGAAGCGCTCTCTCATGGCTAACGGCTACACGAAAAACGACATCGATAGATACATAAAACAAAGGCCTGAACACAACAACGACAATGTACCACGTCGCCAAGAATCGGAAACAAAAGCATTCTTGCCGTGTATCCCACGGGTGACACATAGAATCGGACGAATTCTGGGGAAACATAACATTAAGACAATATTCAAACCGTCGAAGAAGATCAAGGACCATCTCAACTCCCCCAAGGACAGAAGGGATACACTCAGTACACCAGGTGTATACCGAATTCCGTGCAGCTGTGGAAGCGTATACATCGGTACAACGAAGCGATCCATCAATACGAGGATCAAGGAACACAAGGCCAATTGTAGACTGGGTCATTCAGAGAAATCCGCCGTCGCAGAGCACACACTGAACAACACGAATCATGCAATAGAATTTGACAGAACCCAAGTGTTGTGCACCACTACCGCATACTACCCCAGGCTCTACAGGGAAGCAATCGAAATTCATAAACACCCAACGAATTTCAATAAATCGGAGGAATCTTTGAAAATCAATAGAACATGGGTGCCAGTACTCAAAAACACAAAACCACTTCCCTATAATAATAACCGGGTTCATGAAGTGAATGAAGATCGGGAACCGGTTGTGAACCGGTCGGACACCGGCGCGCGTTCGTTATCAGGACGAGACCGGTCAAGCGCAGCCACACCCCCCGACCGAGGTTATATAAGGAAGTACAATCCGCGTCCCCGTCACACTCAGGCAGTTCAGTCCAGAGAGAACATCTCCTGAAATATAACTCCTGAAGATGCCAGACACTCGAACTGGCGAAACGTCGAGAACTAATCTACGACGACGGCCTAAATGCTCGAAAGAACATGTTACATTATTCGCATGAGATATTTTTGGATCTTAATCTTTAAGGTTGAGAATTTCCGGTTATATTTGAAATTGGACAATACTTTCATACTTCGAAGAGAACACCTATTTTTCTGTCTGTATAATTTCTTGATTATATCGTTCAAACAATCTTTTTTTGTGACTTTGCCGCAGTCACAAGATATTCTTTAAAATGATGAGCAAACGATCAGAACTACCAAAGCCAAAGTAGACCCACTTTCGTAAGCCGGTATTCACAGGATACCTTGTGGCTTTGTGACTGCGGCAAAGTCTATATTGATACAAATAAGTTACGTCTTACAGCTCTGGGATCTCGGCCTATTATAAATCCTGGATTTTCTACAGAGTAATAATGAAAATTGTGCCTATTGAAATCTTGCCCAGTTACAGAAATTCGGACGGTTTTCAAAATCGTTATCGGTAAGCACCTGATGCATCTGAATGTGGTTGGCATGATACTTAGTTTTTTTTTAGGATTCTTCAACTTGAATGCCCACTCATACTACAGGTTACACCAAGCTCTCTTTGGCTTGTATGTGGATTTTTAGTGACATGCAATAAAGCCTCGAGCTCCTTGTCTTCGTTAGTGGCCGATTTTATCCTCCCTTATCATTTATACTTGACATCTCCTGTCAATACAAATCTTTATGAAAGCCTCCGAAAACTCGACTCATGTGAATGTCTTCTTCAGCATCTAGCACTTATCTTGGTGTTGTATGTGTTTTACATGTTCTTTATGGTATTTTATGGCGATATCACACACAAGTAACAAATTATCGTAGTTGTTACTTCAGTGATGCTATTGTTTATTGAACTTATGATTATGTTATCCAAATTTCCCTTTTTGTTGAGAATTAGCATTAATATTATTATTATAAGATTCATTGGCTAGTAAACAGTTTCTGTGGCACTAATCCAACATGAAAATCATATCAACCATTTCATCTTCACCAAAATTCATCTCAATTCATTGTATTCGGAAAAAAATTTGAGCTCTAAATAACAATATTTTGATCAATAATAAGAATCGATGTACTTATTAACAGTTCTTGTGGCACTGCTCCGACATGAAAATCATATGAAGCATTTCATGAATAAAAATTTTTTTTTGGTCCAAAAAAACTCTGTTATCGTTAGAATACTCAAGCTACCAATAATATCTATGTATGCGTTACTTATTTGGACAAACGTTATCATATTCATGTTGAGCAGCTTCCAGGATTATGATTTTGGAAGGGTTTTGAAGTTTTTCAACAATAGGTCATTCAGTTTGGTTTCATTGTGCGACACATTCGAAATATCCGTTATTATTATGTTCATTATTTCTGAAAATTTTCTGGTGTCTGCTGGACACAGGAGTGAAAATAATCCTAAGGTCACTTCTGAAATAATTTGAGGTTTTGAACTGTGTAAATCATCATGGAAAAAATACAAGGTGTTACTTCTGAAAAAATCGAGGAAGAACAATTTGAAATTCTTCATATTTGGTCATTGATAACGGACACCTGTATAAAAATGGAACGATGACTAGGCACATTCTTGAGTTGAAAGAAATTCTGATCAAATTCTTTTTTCTATCACTTCTGGAAATCGGTAGAGGGCTTTTACCGAACTATTGTTTCGTAGAAATTCTGCAGTTTTTTCTGAATGAGATCAGTACCGTTGGAAAAATATTATTAAAGAGCCTTCTGAATGTGCGAGAATAAATGGGGTGTTCCATTGAAAAAATCAATCATTTGTAGAATAATTCTACATTGCGCAAAAAAATTAACGCACATTCTGAAAATCTTAATTTTAATGGAAGTTAACTCGACATTGACTTTATAACTTATTTTTTATGTTCTCCCGGAAAGGTTTTGAACGAAATAAGACTCATTGAATGGAAGAAAAATTCAGGATTTCACCGAATCTTATGTAAAAGAAGAGAAATGAACAATTCTCAAAATACTGAAATGCTGATAAGTGATTTAATACCTGGTATTTCCACCCCTCGAGTTAATTACAGTTCTGCAACGACGGTTCATACTCAAAATGAGTGATCTTAAAATGTTCTGATCTAATCCTTCCTAGATTTCTCCGAGTTGGATTCCTAAGTCATTGAGAGTAGCTGGATGATTTTCTGACCTTCTAAGCCTTCTATTGAGGTTGTCCCAAACCTGCTCAATCGGATTGAGATCTAGACTTCTTGCTGGCCATTCTATACGAAAGACTTCAATCTTTTCAAGGTACTCCTGAACGATGCGCGCACGATGGGGTCTGGCATTATCGTCCATAAAAATGAAATTGTTTCCAATGTATGGGGCAAATGGCACTACATGCTCTTCAAGAATGTTTCTTATATACCTATCAGCATTCATAGCTCCATTATCAAGGTCTCCAGGTCTGTGCGAGCAGTCAAAAATATTCCACCCCATACCATAATCGATCCTACCCCGAAACCAGTAGTATTCAGGAAATTGCACTGAGCATCTTTTATGTGAGCGTCTGTATACAAGTATACAAGGGAACGTCATTCACAATGGTAGAGGCAGAATCTCCACTCTGTGAAGAGAACTCTTTCCCAAACAGCCTCTTCCCGATGGATATGCTCTCTCGCACAATCCGAACGCGCCCTTCGATGGGCTGGGGTAAGAGCTGGGCCTCTTGCCGCGACACGAGGCCTTAAATCACATCTCTGAGGAGATTTCTTATTGTCTGAGTGCTAATTTGCACCCAATGAGTTTCCTCAAGCTGATTTTGAAGGAGGCGAGAGGTTGCATCAGCGAAGAAACTCTCAAGTAACGTTCTTTCATTCATACCTGTCTCCCTGAATCACTGCAACATTCTCGACACTCTCGTGTGGGAAACTTCAAACCTTTCTGTAATTTTTGAGTATGTTGCGTGTTTCGCGTTGCATAGCGATCGAGTGTAGAAAATCAAACGAAAGAAAAACTATTGATCACTAGAATTGATCGAGAACAACTGATTTCAAAATGGACCTAATACATTCAAAATTAGATAATACCATCTTTTTTTATTCCTGCTGGGAAAAAACATCTGTACTGAAGAAAAACGTTGAAAGTGGATAACATATGGATGCCTGATTCTGATAAAAATAATTATCATTGAGTACACCTTCAGTTGTAGAGAAAATTTGAGATTACCATAATGTGCGTTAATTTTTTGAGCAGTGTATTTAGGAACACAAATATTAGAAATTGAGTTCTGGAGATGCTGAATTGAATGTACAAAAAAAATGCTTTTCAACTTAATTTCCAAAACGTCTGGTTTGGCAGCTATGGAAGCCTAAAGCACTATTGCAAGACCCTGTATATCTTGGAATGATCTTACGAAACGGTCCCAGATGCTCAGGAAATACCCACCGTCAAATTATCCTGAAGTCGAGAAGTTTAGTACGTTCATCGACATCGACTCACCATCAGTTCCTTTCGAAAGTGGCTGTTGCTGAAGTAAGTGAAGCGATCTGTTTGCCAGGAACAAAGGGAATAACTGGAATTATGTAACACTGCTGGAGCAAGTAGGTTTCACATTTATATCAACAAGTGCTGGAGCAAATACTCCGGAGCTAACAGAGAGCTTTGCAGAATTAGGTCGATTCGACTCCAAATGGAAAGTAAACTGAATTGAATCAACTGTTCAGTCCAAGTTTCCTGAACGCCGTTCAGAGAACGTGATCGAGTATCGCGGATCTGCTCAATGAATACACTGCATTTCTGAGCTAATCTCGATCGATAACTAGAAAAATAGCAGTGAAAAAGTTGTAAAATGGAATTCGTTTATTTCCCGAAGCAGAAAGCGATAAATATCTGATCGAATCCTTTTCTCACTAGGGATATTGAATAAGTAAGGGAGATTAAATCAACATTGCTTGGAAATTCAATGCAAAACAAGAAATACACTGCCCAAAAAAATTTACGCACATTCTGAAAATCTCAATTTTAATGAAAGCTAACGCTACATTGATTTTATAACTTATTTTTTATGTTCTCTCGGGAAAGTTTTAAACGAAGCAAGACACATTAAATGGAAGAACAATTCAGGATTTCACCGAATCTTATGTGAAAGAAAAGAAATGAACAATTTTCAAAATACTGAAATGCTGATAATTGATTTCATACTTGGTATTTCCACTCCTTACGTTAATTACAACTCGGCAACGACGGTTCATACTCAAAATGAGTGATCTTGAAATTTTCTGATCTAATCCTTCTCAGTTTTCTCCTAGTTGGATTCCTAAGTCATTAAGAGTAGCTGGATGATTTTCTGAACTTCTCAGCCTTTTATTGAGGTTGTCCCAAACCTGCTAAATGGGATTGAGATCTTGACTTCTTGCTGGCCATTCCATTCGAGAGACTTCAATCTCTTCAAGGTACTCCTGAACGATGCGCGCATGATGGGGTCTGGCATTATCATTATCGTCCATAAAAATGAAATTTTCACCAATGTATGGAGCAGATGGCAATACATGCTCTTCAGGAATGTTCCTTTTATTCTTATCAGCATTCATAGCCCCATTATCAACGACCACAAAGTCTGTGCGAGCAGTCAAAGATATTCCACCCCATACCATAATCAATCATCCCCCGAAACCAGTATACAAGGAAACGTCGATCACAATGGTAGAGGCAGAATCTAGACATCTGGGAAGAGAACTCTTTCCAATCGACCATAGCTCCATTATCAACGACCACTAAGTCTGTGCGAGCAGTCAAAGATATTCCACCCCATAAATCGATCCTCCCCTGACACCAGTAGTATTTAGGAAATTGCAGTGAGCATATCTTTCATGTGGACGTCTGTATACATAACAAGGGAACGTCGATCACAATGGTAGAGGCAGAATCTAAACTTATCTGTGAGGAGAACTCTTTCCCTATCGGCTTCTTCCCAATGGATATGCTCTCTCGCAAAATCCAAACGCGCCCTTCGATGGGCTGGGGTAAGTGCTGGGCCTCTTGCCGCGACACGAGGCCTCAAATCATATTCTCTGAGGCGATTTCCTATTGTCTAAGTGCTAATTTGCACCCCAACTCAAAATATTCTCCGTAACTGTTGATGAAACATTCGAGGAAATATCTGAATAGGTACTTGTACCTTCTGTGTCAAGTTGCAATATTTTTCTGGCAGTATTCTCTCTGAAGATACGTGATTCATCAATATATCCTTTTGTTTCATACTCGATTTCTAACCTCCATGTCTTTTAAGACAAGTGAGGTCACCGCCACCATCAATAAGAAGTGAAACAGATGTTCTTCTTGGCGAATGTCCAGTATACTACTTCCAATTTTGCAATTTCTTGCAGCACGGCACTAATTTTGTGAATATCAACAACCATTTTTTGACACTTCCCATTAACATACTTCAAAAATAAACGACATTCCTGTATATTTGATGGCCGTATTGCAACATATTTTCGAAATAAACGCAAATAATTATCGCCTATAATGGTAAACAAACAAGTTTTCTTTCTTTTTGTCTGCAAAATTTTTACGACCAGGACCGAGTCCATATCTTCAATGTCATCAATTTTCAAATTAATAAGTTCGTCACAACGCATAGCACCTCCAATTCTTAATACTAGAACAATCTTTATCATCAGATATACATTATCAGGTGCCATATCCAGGAACCGATCCACTTCCTCCTTTGTAAAAACTCTAGACTTTTTAGGTATATCTCTATCACTTTGCTTTTTTAACAATGCTCGTGATTTTGAATATTTACTAAAATCCACACCATTTTTGATATTCCGTGTCGATCGCAACATTGAATACTTTGACAAAAAGTGGATGGCTTGACGGTCTTCGTTAAATTTAAGGAATACACGTTAAGAACACTCTCCGCATAGTTTTGCACATTTTTTTTACACCAATCCATGAATCGCTTATATGCAAGTCCATAAACTTGGCGAGATTTGGATGGCAAAAGATTTAGATATACTGCATCGGCACTTTCCAATATATCCGCAAGTATATTTTCATCGTGTTCGGGATTCATTTTGAAAGCGGTGTAAAAACTACTACAAAAATTATATGATTAGTACCAAAGATTATAGAGTTAGAAAGATAGGAAACGCCCTTACATCTGTGGTACTAAAATCCGACTACGATTTTTGGCTAGTTTCTTACTTTTGACACCTAGATGGCACTGAAAACATAATTCAGTACTGAAAACTATCTTAATAGGCGCGAAATTAGAATTATACTTTTCATAAATTTCCATTAAAATCAGTATTCTTTGTTGAGCTTTTAGAGAAACATCCTGATCGACAATACAAAAGCAGAGCTCCGTTTTTTGATCAGGATTATATTTTCTATCTACACATTGTTTTCAATCAAATGAAATACGTTTTGGATTCTTTATACTTTTATTTGAAATGATTGTGTAAAATCAACTACAATACAATAGTTATGAAATTGAGAACATTTCAAAAATTTGTTTACATATTAGAGAATTATTATAAAAATTGCAAGAACTAATTCACACAGTAAACTCTCGATAAATCGAACATCGATAAATCAAACAGTTGTTCTGGACCTGATTCATACATATCTTACCCAGTGTATTTTAACCTCAATGGGTCCAGAAGGTCTAGTAGATGAGTCGAACTGCTGGAAGGGTGGTCAAGAGAACCACCACCTCTATAAGTCGTTCTTCTCATCACCATTGCCTCTATGAGTGGAACTTCTTGATCTAATGAATGAGACCGAAGAAAATTCGGTTCGCAAACAAATTCTCCAGAACAATATATTATTGCCCCGAAACCTCTATCCATTTGACAACACTGAAAATAAAAAACAATGAACAAGACAGTTACATGATACGAGTTTCAAAACTTACATTTTCATTCTCTTTGGTAATGAAAAGAATGCACATTCAAGATTATTCTTTCTATTATTTCTGCAACTAATCACCATGCATTTCGAATGTCGGCCAGTTTCTAACACAAAATTCATGATAGAAAAACACACAAACCAAGATTATGGAGTGAGCTAGGTGCTACTCTTGTAGATTTCGAGTTATTTCAGTGGAAAATACGCGAAAAAATACAATCATCATTCAGCAAAAATATCTATTCAATTATTTCTTTCAAAATTGACAACAGCCTACTAATAATCTCTATTTAAGCTATGCCAAATGGACCCTAATTAAATTTTTCAACCATAACCTGATTACTTTTGAAAAGCAGATGTCGCTGACATCACTGTAGTCGCTTTGTTTCCCATCTTTATACTATATAATCTTTGATTAGTACGTTTACTGGCGTCTACTTGACAATCAATATTCACAAACAATACCAGATTTCCATGACTACCGACTTGCTATCGCTGTTATAATTAATAGGTGTTCAGATTTATCACCAAATTCTTAACGATTTTTGAATAAAACTAATTGACTTGGTTGGAGAAAAAATAGTATATTTCAAATGGACTGAAAGTCCTATATGCACTTTTAATCCTCATAATATAAATATACAAATTCGAATATATTGCAGTTCAAATAGAGGAAAATGTACATCTAATTTTCAGAACATAGGTTGTTTATTTCTTGAGGAACCTAGAGGGAGGCCAGACTTCTTACGATGTGTGTATTTCGGAAAAACACAGATAACGATGAGTATCTTATGACCATGGTCCTTCAACGCTCTTAAGCTGTCACTCTAAACAACGAATACAACGTATACACGTCTGTCAACTCCATTACACTTCTAGTTGGTCACAATTTAAATTGCGGTCGCTACGCCAGTGCAGATGTAAAAGTGCTAGAGGTCCCTTTACTTGTTTTATCCGGGTAAGTGCAATATTATAATTGCATATGCAGTGAAATGCACGTGATTCATTCCAGCATTAAATACAGACGTAAAATTAAAGCTCTCGACAACCACGTCACCACTATTTTCATTAGAGATTCCTCTCGCAAAACATATACAAAACGCTCATGCAGCTATCTTAGTAATTGAAAATAAACATTACTCAAACTGCAACTGTGCTAGGGGCTTCAAGAATGCATTTGTATACTGGATATTACCATTTCGCTCTGGCTAATGGCAGAACTTTGTTCGCCTGAGGTTTATAGATAAGTGATATCATTCATGAATTTTTAATTATGTATATAACTTTAATTGGCGGAGTTTAGGAGTCGAAGTTTCATTTGGATTAAGGGGTTTTATACGAAATATCATCATGAAGAAATTGCATTTTAATTCGGTCCAACTGGGTAGGTAACAATTTAATAAATGAGAATTTTTTCGATTTGACGAAGGTAATTTGGGCAAACGGAAAATTGATTTGAATGAGTTTGAAACGATTTCCACATCACTCTAGAGAATAATAGTATCTTATACTGCTCCTCAAGGGTTAGGGATATCGTATTCAATCATTTTGAAAAATCATTCAAAACTCAATAAAAACTTGAATTTATCCAATAAAAATCAGTATGAGACATTTCGTCAATCTGGTCGCCTTTTTTCCGAAGTTTGGTTAGTCGCATATGCTTCATGAATGTTCTTATTTTGAAATAGAGTCAGCTTTTCAATTTGAAACGAGTTTTCTGAAAATGCCAAGACGTAAATTAACAAACGCTGAAGCTAATAGGGCTATCGGAATGGCCAAACTCAGTTGGTTGCAGCGGAAAGTATCCAAGTCAACCAAATTGTGATATCTCGACCTTGGAATTGGTTCAGGGATACAGATTCCGTGTTGGAAAGACCAAGGCTTGGTGGGTGACAAGAAACAACACCTGCTCTGGATGGTTTCATCACCGTTTAGGCGAGAAGAAAGCCTATATCCACGTGTAGAATGCTACGGAATACTCTTCAAAATGCAGATGGGTTACAAGTTTCCTTCGAAACCATCAGACGACGTTTGAGAGAGGTAAATCTAGGTCCTAGACGTCCAATAAGAGGAGTTTCATCAACACGTGGCCATGAGCGTCAAAGACTGGAATGGGCAATGCAACATCAATTGGAACGATCAATGGCGTAGTTTCCTTATCACTAATAAATCCAGATATGGACGATTTTCAGATTCTCGAAGAATGAGGGTATGGACAATCCCACTCATAGCCCGTAATCGTCGCTATATACAAGAAGTCCATCCATTCCGAGGGAGTATGGTATGGGCCGGGATATGTTTCAACAGGCGCACAGATCTGCATATTTGTCCTGAGAATATGACGGCCTCACAATATAAGGTGCATGTCATTGATTATGTTTTGCCAAATTTTCACGCTGCTATTGGTGAAACTTTTCAATTTCTAGACGATCACGGTAGACCGCATCGTGCAACCATAGTTAAGAATGCGCGCGAGGAGCTTGGTATTCCACATTTACCCATACCTCCGCTCTCACCAGATTTGAATTGCGCAGAACATGCAGATTAGATAGATCATGATTAGATAATCATCAACCTACCTCAGAATCCTCAAATGATCTGAGAGAGCTTCTGCCTCGTTTTTGGAACCAAATTCCTCAAAAAATGTTCAACAACCTCGTATGTAGTATGTAAAGAAGATGTCAGTCTGTTATTGATGCCCGTGGAGGCCATACATTGTATTGATAGTCTCAAGATGCTTGAAATCTCTGAGAATAAAATTTCATTATTTTACTCGATTTTCCTTAACCACCCTGTATACGCTGCAGACCTACAAGCTAAATTTAATTATATTTCCTGCAACTTGAAATTATATTCATTTGAATTTCCATCACGATTTTTTTGCAATTTAAGTCAATATCCCCAACTCAGGTAGAGCAGTTTATTTGGTGAAACAGAAAAGTGTCAGTTTTCATGGCGAGCATGTGTCACTTTTTCCATGAATGAAATATGCTATTTTTTTCATATGTTTTGGAGTTCTCATTGAATAGTTATTTCTCTAATTGAGTATCAAAATGGGATCGTTTTCAGCATATATTATGGTTTTCCATTCATTCAGATTATTTTACGGTCATTCTGGAGCATCTTTTCTTCTGCTCTTTCCATTTTTGTTTTCGAATTTATTGTATTTATTACTTATTTGACTTGTGTTCAATATTTGAGGTAAGAAATTCGAATTGAAAACTGGTGGTGTCATTGTTTTTGATGTTGACATTTCCCCTTGTTGTTGTTGTGTTTCTTTTTCTCGTCTTTGTTTATTTACTTTGCAACATTCATCCTGTTCTTTGGTTTTTCATCGTTTTTTTGTTGAACCTTCTTCAAGAGTTCTTTCAGGTACATCAAATTGAAGTTCATTTAGTACTCTTGATAGATTTCCGAGGTTTCCTTCTTCATATTTCCGAGTTGCGGATTTTTGTGTCGCCGATTATTCCACACATTTTCAGGGAAATACTTTTACACATTTATTGCACTTCTTGTTGAATTTCACAATTTTTTCTTCGGTGAGTTTATACGCACTTTATTTAGGGAAGCTCATTTTCACTCACTCTCTGGCGCTCTGCATCATGGATAGAAAATTCTAGCGGCATTAATCATATTCTGTTGGTCAGTTATCAAGTTTCAAATTATGCGGGATATTTCAGCTCTTGCCAATATGGCTTCCGAGCAACGTTGCCTAATGTGTCTGAAGCAGAAAATTCAATTATCGTTTTATTTTCCGACCAGAGTGGACAAAATTGCCCGCTTTCGGAAATTGTTTGCGTTCACGTCTGTACAGTGCCTTTGTGAATAAAGCAATAATGATGGCGCTGATAGCGAGATATTCCGCTCCATCTATGCCTCATGCATCCAATGAATAATGTAGTTCGGTCGTGCGGGTAAATTAAAGTTGTTCCGGATATTAAAATCCTGCAACCCGCCGCTAGACGATGGTTGATCACTTTTGCATTTTTGTGGCGAAAAATAAAACTAAAAGGATGAAATCCATTGGAAAAGGAAGAGAATATAACACAAATGAAAGAGGAAAAATGAATAAAATGAATCGAGAAGTAAGAGGGGTTAGTTTTTGAGAATAAAAAATGGTTCATCTTAATCTTCAGTAAAACTAAAAGTCATATGGAAAAAGTAAAAGGACAAAATTTAGGGTAGGTAATGAAGACATCTATAATATTTGTATCACAGTGTTCACTCAAAGTTTTTTGAAATCCAGATTTATGTTATACATTTATATATTTCAAAATGGATGAAAATAACGAAAGAATCCACATGACTGATCGTTTCAATCGATAATGTTAAAAATGAGATGGATGTATAAGGTGATCGTTTAGATAAGTCTTCTGAATGAAAACACAAGTAGAAATCAATTTCAAATATTTGAAATAACTCGAAAGAGTAATTCAGCAATTTCGCAGCACTTTTTCAGCTGCTTCTTCAGGCCTATAAGAATTATACATTTTTTAACATAGAACAAAATACACATTTTTTTTTACTTCTATAATTTTTTTCATAATCCATACGTCTTAAAAGCATTAAATTATTCAAACATTGGACTGTCATTTATCCAACCAAATCAAATCAAACTTACTCAATACACATCAAGACAAAAGACTAACTCTCTAACCAAACAGTGACATGAATCTATGGGCAGTAACCTCAGTAGATCAAACTTTAATACTTTTCTTCTTCTTCTTAATAACTACTGATCTTTACAATGACAACAACAACATTCTTTTTGTTTCTTCTCATTCTTAATTTCTTATTCTCTTTAGATGTTTATATCTAAGTAAAATCCTGTTATACAATTTACTAAGGCTGTACCGTGTCTGACCTGCAATTAACGCTATTATTTAAATTCATACGAATCATCTCATATATATTTTTTTTTCAAAATTTTTCTCTTTATTACAGATCTTCACATTATCAAAATCGATCCGATGATTCATGTTTCAGTTCCTAGGCTCACAGATCTTTTATTATGAGGTTAGAGAAACGATATCAGAATTTGTCACTGAGAGGAGATATACCGGTTCCGGCCGTATTTGGTTCATTAGTATCTCATACCACTCAGGGACAAAATTTTTATGAAAAATTCTGTATTCGAAGCATATAGTTCAGACGTTCTGAGTAAAATGTTACAAAGTGGCGACATCTGGTTGCGTCAAGAGTGAGTTCCATATCTCCAATCACATGCTAACTAGAAGGAGAATCTCTTCAAAAATTGGCTTGTTTTGCCATAGACGATGACAATGACTCATCATAATTGATTGCTTAGAGTAGGAGCAACTCATCAGGCACTCAAACGGAGTCTCAAAACTAACCTTGAATCTGAGTTGGACTTGAGACAGATTTAAATTCAATAGTGCAAGTGGGCATTGTGAATGAAGTTTTTGATTCTCTTCTACTAGTTATATTGAAACAAACCATACGATGTTGTCTATTTTTCAAAACAGAACATATTGAGTTGTTGTATAGAGTTCCACAAGATTACAATCAGAATGAAAATGTTTTTACTTTCTGAAGCGAATGAAATTGGAGAATGAACATCGAAAGAGAAAAAAAAGGATTATGTCGCCGCAGAAAACGATGACATTCTGACTGCTGATCTTTGAACTTGATATAATTCCTATGAAACAGAAATTCAACAAGAATAAACTCTGAATGAATAAAATCTTCAGATTCGAAACCAAAATAGGGTATATAAAACTAAAAATAAACTCTGAATAAATAAAAACAATTCTGATAGCTAACGGCTTAAAGTTAGTAATTTCCTATCGGAAAAAGCAGTTCTTGGGATTCTTTCACTAACTATTTTAGAATAATTATTAAGGAAAATATTACTCAAAATGTGTGAAATTTTGCTAAAGATTATTTCGGAAGGCTGCTGACATAGTGAACATTGGTCGTGATAAACATCCCGGGTACTCTGGAAATATGTCATAAATAAACATTTCAACGTCTCTTCGATTATACACTTCACCAAACTTCACTTCATATTCGTCAGTAAGAATAGTGCACATTCAAATAAAAATTGTGAGGTGTTCTTCAATGAAACGCGTGTTAAGTGTAGAAGAAAATCACTTACAGAGACCTCTTGATCTGGTAATTCAGCTTGGAGATCTTCGATTTGAGTACTATGTCTCGTACTTGTGCATTGCCCGGTTGCAAAAGCAAATATAAATCTACTAATGAGAAGGTATCGGTATTTAGATTTTCGAAAGATACCGCGAGGAGAAGAAAATGGCTTAACGCAATTCATAAATAAAGAAGTTTTAAAGTAAACGATGACAGGGTAGTTTGTATAAAACATTTGGTAGATTCCCATATTTTGAGAAATACCCAAGTTTCATCCCACCGCCGAAGGTTCAGTTATTAATATACCTCAAAAAATTTACAAATTAACTAATGATGCATTTTCTTCGATTTTTTCAAATCAATCAAGTTACATGACGTCTTCAGTTAGGTATTCCGAAAAGACCTGATCCTGAGGAACGGAGACAAAAATTAGTCGTCCATTATAACAATGTTTACACCGATTGGGACAAAATGCGGCAACGTCGCATTTTGAAGCAACATTCTGGACTGTCAAATATCGTAGGCCGCGCCAAGAAGTAATTGTTTTCTGCATTGATCAGCCATACTTTCTTGCTATTTCCTTCGTCTCGTTTTCCCTTGGTCTTTTTGATTCAAGGAGTCCTCTAATTAATGACAAATAACATTTAAAATTTTTGCCAGCGTTGAGTTAGTGCATCATCAATTTGAATAATAATAATTTGAGGAGAAATTTGTATCATTTGAAATATGGGTATGATATGAATTTCTGAAAAATGTAAACAGTATATTATCTTCTTCGATGTTTTTTGGCTTTTTCGCACACCTATTAGAAGTAGTTATAAATGAATAAACTTTAGTTTGCTTCTCAGAAGAAGAGAACGAGAATGGGCTAACAGATTTTGTCTACCTTGTAATATTTAAAAGTAATTGTCCGAAAACATCCTTCTTTCTTTCGGCATGCCATAATTCCTCCAGAGATGAAAAAGAACCACGAAATTAAATCTGCACGTCCGTCTTAATCTATACGAGATTCAGCTCCATCTGTCAGTTGTCATAGACCTGATTTGTCAACCCCGATTTTTTCCGCTCTCGTTTGACAGAACGACAATGTCTCTTTAATACATCCCGATCAGAGTCGGCTAACCCAAAACGGCCATACATAATTCACAACGGAGACGTCGAGATACTAACTCCGCAGTGTCAATTCCGAGACGAGAAATCTCCGGGAAATTTAATAGAAAGTAGCGTCTCTTCTGCCGAAGAAATCTCCGGGGAGACGTAGCTGGCAGGTTAATGAGGCCTGGCTCTGCCTGTTCCTCAGTGTCAATTAAACGGCTTGCGAGACCTCGCAATAACAGCTTGATATATTATGTTTTTATTGAATTGAAGGATTGACGTGATATAGAGGCATTGGTTGTCTGCCGGATACGCAATACGATTCGGAATCGTTCGATATTGCGTATCCGGCAATGTTTACACCGATTGGGACAAACACGTTACACTCTGAGTCTGGTACAACCTCCTTTGGGGATGCCGGCAACGTCGCATTTTGGAGCAACATTCTGGACTGTCAAATATCGTAGGCCGCGGCAAGAAGTAATTGTTTTCTGTATTGATCAGCCATACTTTCTTGCTATTTCCTTCATCTCGTTTTTCCTCTCTTGGTATTTTTGATTCAAGGAGTCCTCTAATTCATGACAAATAACATTTAAAATTTTTGCCAGCGTTGAGTTAGTGCATTATCAATTTGATTAATAATAATTTGAGTAGAAATTTGTATCATTTGAAATATGGGTATGACATGAATTTCTGAAAAATGTAAACAGTATATTATCTTCTCCGATGTTTTTTGGCTTTTTCGCACACCTATTAGAAGCAGTTATAAATGAATAAACATTAGTTTGTTTCTCAGAAGAAGAGAACGAGAATGGGCTAACAGATTTTGTCTACCTTGTAATATTTAAAATTAATAGTCCAAAAACATCCTTATTTCTTTCTTCATGCCAGAATTCCTCTAGAGATAAAAAAGAACCACTAAATTAAATCTACACGTCCATCTTAATCTTTACGAGATTCAGCCTCATCTGTCAGTTGTCATAGACCTGATTTGTCAACCCCGATTTTTTCCGCTCTCGTTTGACAGAACGACAATGTCTCTTTAATACATCCCGATCAGAGTCGGCTAACCCAAAACGGCCATACATAATTCACAACGGAGACGTCGAGATACTAACGCCGCAGTGTCAATTCCGAGACGAGAAATCTCCGGGAAATTTAATAGAAAGTAGCGTCTCTTCTGCCGAAGAAATCTCAGGGGAGACGTAGCTGGCAGGTTAATGAGGCCTGGCTCTGCCTGTTCCTCAGTGTCAATTAAACGGCTTGCGAGACCTCGCAATAACAGCTTGATATATTATGTTTTTATTGAATTGAAGGATTGACGTGATATAGAGGCATTAGGTTTCTGCCGGATACGCAATATTGGACGATTCGGAATCGTTCGATATTGCGTATCCTGCAAAGTTTACACCGATTGGGACAAACACGTTACACTCTGAGTCTGGTACAACCCCCTTTGGGGATGCTGGCAACGTCGCATTTTGAAGCAACATTCTGGACTGTCAAATATCGTAGGCCGCGGCAAGAAGTAATTGTTTTCTGTATTGATCAGCCATACTTTCTTGCTATTTCCTTCATCTCGTTTTTCCTCTCTTGGTCTTTTTGATTCAAGGAGTCCTTTGATTAATGACAAATAACATTTAAAATTTTGGCCAGCGTTGAGTTAGTGAATTATCAACTTGAATAATAATAATTTAAGTAGAAATTTGTATCATTTGAAATATGGGTATGACATGAATTTCTGAAAAACGTAAACAGTATATTATCTTCTTCGATGTTTTTTGGCTTTTTCGCACACCTATTAGAAGTACTTATAAATGAATTAACTTTAGTTTGTTTCTCAGAAGAAGAGAACGAGAATGGGCTAACAGATTTTGTCTACCTTGTAATATTTAAAAGTAATAGTCCGAAAATATCCTCTTCTCTTTCTTCATACCATAATTCCTCTAGAGATGAAAAAAAAACACGAAATTAAATCTGCACGTCCGTCTCAATCTTCACGAGATTCAGCTCCATCTGTCAGTTGTCATAGACCTGATTTGACAACCCCTATTTTTTCCGCTCTCGTTTGACAGAACGACAATGTCTCTTTAATACATCCTGATCAAAGCTTACTAACCCAAAATGGCCATACATAATTCACAACGGAGACGTCGAGATACTAACGCCGCAGTGTCAATTCCGAGACGAGAAATCTCCGGGAAATTTAATAGAAAGTAGCGTCTCTTCTGCGGAAGAAATCTCTGGGGAGACGTAGCTGGCAGGTTAATGAGGCCTGGCTCTGCCTGTTCCTCAGTGTCAATTAAACGGCTTGCGAGACCTCGCAATAACAGCTTGATATATTATGTTTTTATTGAATTGAAGGATTGACGTGATATAGAGGCATTAGTTGTCTGCCGGATACGCAATATTGGACGATTCGGAATCGTTCTTCGCACGCAGGCGAGGTCTGCTGCGAATTGATTGTGGATGGGGGCGAGAGAGCGAATGGCTTTCGGTCGATGGGCAGGATAACCTTCCTCAATTTTTGCGGATTTTAGGAAATATCAGAGGTGGCAGGGACATGAATTTCATGCCTTCAATTGCATATAGCTGAAGTTCGGCTCCAGAACTTTTTCATAATGTGCAGGTGGGGTAGAATTGGTGATACGTGATAACTTAACTGCAAGTTTTTGACTGAAAAAATTAAAAAAATAGAGGAAATTGTATGATGGTACATTACGACCATCTCTTTTAGAGAAACTGATTATACTGTGGAGGATGGGATAGGATTCCAGGAAAAGACGTATAACACTTAAACAATTTATTTCAACAAAAACAAATTCGAAGTTGGTGTAAAACTTATAAGTCTGAAAAGACTGATTTATGAATCGTTGCGGCAGAAAGTAATGGTTAGTCTGAAAAGACTGATTTTTGTAGAATATATGGATTCTACACGGCGAAGGCGAGTCGATAATTGGTAATGGTTTTGAAAGTATCAAAAGACTGAATCTCGCAGGCTGGATCATCGTTGTTTTTAGGGGCTGAGAATGTCGGTTGTTCGAAGTATTCGACGACGCAGGTAGTCAGTTCAGTGGGTGAAAAATCTGGTCGAAGCGGTAAAACAGTTGAATTTGCTGGTTTCGAAGTATGTCGAAGAATGAATCTGCATCTGTTTTCTTGCGATTTTTATGCCTGTTTGTCTTCACCAATTAGGGAAGGTAATTTAACGTCCATGAAAATGCGTGCCTTGGTCAGATCTGGTCAAGTCGGATTTTAACAAACTAGAGGCTTTCGTTTCAGCTGGACTTGAAGAATTTTCGGTGATTTTCGTCGACTTTGTTTCGGGCGGACATAGAGAAATTTTGTTTCGATATTTTCGCCACAATACTATCAACTGCATTCCTCTTTTTTCTTTTGATTTCGAGTTAATAGGCCAAGCAAATTAGCCTTTGGAAATGTTGTGCCTGGAAATATTTCGTGGAGGTTCACTTCGACGCTAACGTTGGCAAGTATTTTACCATTCATAATAAACTTCGAATTTGAAATGAACGCATGCATTAAGCTGTAGTATCAGTTTTGCAGGTTAACCTTACTTTCAATGAAACTGAAAACGAACAGATTGATTTATTGTTTGTACTAAATATCTATGATTCAAAAAACAGGTAACCACTATGGTTTTTTCGAATGACGGTTAAACTGTTAAACATTTGATTAGAAGCACTGCACATAAACTTAAGCCAGCACTATTTCGTGCTGGAGTGAAAGCTTGCAAGAATTTTTACCGACGTCGATTTCCGTGCAAGACTTGAATTTCGTTACGAATGGTAGCAGAGCACGCCGTCTGCTTAGTTTCCATGCCGTGCACTTCGGCCGACGAATTGATTACAAATGCACCTCAAGGCTTTCACGACCGGATATACTTATATTGAAAGAGTCTTCCGGGCTTATTGGCCGTGGTCCATCAGGAATAATTTCACCTTCGGTAAGAATCTTCAAAGTATTCTTGGTCTAATATTTCATCTCGAACTGATACTGACGTTAAGAAGAAGAAAATTCTTTGCCTTTACGTAGGCCAAATCGGGAGCATTTTTGTTGTTCTCGATGTGGCCTCCGTAAAGGCAAAAAATTTTCTTTTTCTTAAAAACATCTGGCTTCACAGTCACAACAAGAATTGGACGTTTTCCATCACTTTGAGAAACTAGCAAGCGAGCCCTGAATAGAGCCACTGCTAAAATCTCATTCAGTGAAAGAGAAAGTACAGATTTTTTTTTTGCATTTGATTGGAGATGTGAAACTTCATTTTGACGCAATTGGATGTCACAACCTTAGTACTTTGTAATATTTCACTCATTACTTCCCAACCAATTGCTTCAAATTTCGAAGTTTTTTATGAAGATTTTGTCCTGAGATGTACGGGATACTGATGAGGCCCAACAAGGCCGACATCGGTATATCTCTCATCTCAGTGACAAAATCTAAAATTATTTTTCCAACCTCATGATAAAAGATCTCTAAGCCTGGAAATTGAAAATGGTATTCATTTCGATGATTACTATTTTGAATTCATCTATGTTTCAAAAATGATACTGACGTGTTCTTCAGAAATTCAGCGTTCAAGGTACAATCTTACACCAGGAATCTTCAGAGGCTTCTTGGTCTAAGATTGTATCTCGAACTGACACTAACGTGTTCGTCAGAAATTCAGCGTTCGAGGTACAATCTTAGATCAAGAATCCTCTGAAGATGCCTACCGAAGTTGTAGGCGAAATGTTAGATGAAATTATTCCTAATGGACCACGGCCAATAGGCCCGGAAGACTCTTTCAATATCATTTCCTACATTTTTGAAAGAACGAATTTTTTCAGTATAAAGCGTAAAATACACTCCCCGTCAATAAATTCCGGACAGACAAAATTTTTGTCAAATTCAACACCTTGTTTCTTTTTTCGTGGTTCTCCGATTTTGTTGAAATTTTCACCAGGTATAGTATTAAGTCTTGTTATAATAATCTGAAATATACTTTGCGAAAATACCTGTAGTTCATCTGTTATAAACAGAAACAAAACCTTGTTTTATACCCTTAATTTCTAAACATCCTGTGGTGAATTTGAGGCGGAAAATTTGATATCATTCAGTTTGAATTTGAAGTGTGACCCTTTCTGAACAAAATGTTTTTTGATTTACGTCAGTATCTGCAAAAAAAATACACATTTTCAAAGAAAGTTCTTATAACGATTTGAAACATTACAATACCTTATCGACTAGTCAACATAAACAAACATCTGAAAATCAATAGCGTGTATTTCCACTTCGCTTTCTCATCACTTCTACCATACGACGTGGGATACTTTCAATGCATTCTAGAATTGCTCAGTAAGTGCTTTCTGAGGCGACAATGCCCTGTAAGAAAGCCAGTGAGGAGGTGTAGTTGGTTCTTACTGAGATCTAAATATCTTTTGGATCTTGCAGTTTCAAAATTCCGAAGGAACTTTTTTGAATGATCCAACTCTGGGAGATTCCGCCAGAGTTTTCTCCTTCTCCAGAAACTCTTTCTTATAGGTACATTTTCCTATACCACAGAAAGGTTCTGGGCCAATGAGTGGTTTCCGAGCACCCTCTCTGGCAAGTTTGTTGGCCTCTTCGTTACCTGTGATTCCCGAATGACCAGGAACCCAGATCAAAGAGACCTTGGCGAGGTGGTATCCGTAAGATAGATTTTCTCCTTTCTAATAAAAAAAATATTAACTCGACATTTATCGAGATTCAATAGAGAAAGTTAGTTTTGCAGTACTTGACTAGTCTGTCTAGATTTTTTCGAAGCCTTGTACAATTGTTCTTACAATGAACATCCAACACCATCCATTGGAAAATTACACTTCTAGGTGTAAAATATGAATATTCCATTTTAAAATTACCTCTCCAAAACAATCTACCTTTCAATCACGTCAACCTAGTTGATCGCGAGAAGAATGATTTATCCGCGATATTTTATAATCTACAATCTCGTTGCACCGGTAACGCCGAGCAAATTAGATCTGGTCCGGAACTCAATCTACTTAAACAAGAGTAATTGATAGGGGTTCGAATTTTATCGAATTACACGTCGAAATCTGTATTATATCGTATATCAAAAGGCAAGACAGCCCCTCCAAGAGTACACCGATCCGGTTTCCCATTAGTTCGATAACAGGGTTATTCATATCTCGATTATTCCCTCCCAGACCCAGGAAAATGTGAGCCCGTATTGTATTTCCGCAAGCTCCTGGACTGCCTCTACCGGAAATGTGTTTTTTTTGCGATCTTCATTAATTTTTCTCCCGCTAGTGTTTCAGAGGAAAGATCAGTAGTCCCATTATCTTCGTCTCGGAGTCTTTAAAAAAAGGGTTGTTATCAATTGGGCTGTATGTTTCTTCTTCTGATTTTCTTCATGATTGACACCTCAGAACTTTTGATTGGGACAACAGATTTTGATGATTTTTTTTTCGGTGTCGATAAATAAAAAAGCAACTTCAATATTATAATAAACTAGCTGGCCCGGCGAACTTTGTTTCGCCTCAGAAATTCATAAAGTTTTATCAACAAAACTGGTACTTTTTCAAGTAGGAGGTAAATAAGACAAAATTAAAGTACAAAATATACAAAAAATTCAATTACATTGAAATAGGTAGATATGTACATAGTTATTTACATGAATAGACTTCACTTTATTCAAGCGATACCTTATTATTATTTAAAAATTGTCTCATTGTTGTACCTTATGATGAACCACATTTTTAGTTTTTTCGTCATAAAATTTTCCGTATTGTTCGGTAGAAAGAAAGGTGCGATAACACATGGACTCAGATGCGTTAATATTATTATTGAATGTAGTTCACCGAATTTATATCAAATATAATACTTACACGAAAACGCTATAAACCTCAGCGACATCTACTGGCGTTATTCGCAAGAAGGAAAATCATTTTTTACTTTTTTCCATTTCATCAAATTTTTCATTGTTTTAATGTATTTTATGTTAACCCCACCGTAGAAGAATTCAACAAAAAAACTTTCATAACAAACAGTTCATCCAATCTTGAGGTATAAATGGTGTAACCAACAATAGTTTTATATATTAAGATTATCATGGTATAGCACCTTGAAAGTGGACATTAAATTGTCCTGTACTATTAGTCTAGTCAATGAGGGCGAAAATTAGGCATTACCTTCGAAATCTGTCAAGATGTTTCGATTTTGATAACATTTTGGATATGAGCTGTACTTGTCTCCTACTCCTACCCGATGCCGATTTATGCTTGATATTTTTAACCCTTCGTTAGTCGCGCGGATTACGATTGTAATCCACCACTATTCCAACAGCGATATCCTCCTTGTTTCATTGGTTATATAGGCGTGGCCCTCAGTAGCTGTCAATTACATCTTATTCTAGCGATTCAGTATTCAATTAGCGGTGGGGTATATTGTTGCTGAAAGTTAGGAGCGTCTAAACACGTCTGGATTACCATTGTAATCCGCGCGACTAACTGAGTTTCGTTTCTTCGAAGTACTCGCGTTTTCATAAATTTGATATGTATTGTTTTTTTCGCATCATTGAAACATTACGAGTGCAGATATAGGTTCTCTTACATCATTATCCTATGAATATCAATATTTCAGGAATATATTATGTCTGACCCTAAGAAGAGGCGAGTAGAAACAAGCACGGATCCAGCGTTTTGGCTAAAATGGTATAATGAAATATCCAGTGGGGAGGAAAGTGCATTCGATGAGAATGAGGAAAATGAAGTGGACGAAAATGAAGACATAGTGGAGCAAAATGATCATGATTCAACCTCAGAACAAGAAGTAGAACAAGAAGAAAATGAAAGTGAATGTTTTTTACAAAGTGATGGTAAGCATGATGAAAGTGGGGAGTATTATATAGGAAAGGATAAAAACACTAAGTGGAGGAAAAAATGCAGCAATAAACAAGTGCGATTGCGTTCTCATAATATCATTAGACATTTTCCTGGACCGAAACGTGAAGCGCGCAATGCAACATCAGAAATCGAGTGCATAAAACTTTTTGTAAGTGATGCTGTAATTCGAATATTGGTGACTTCAACGAATACATATATTGAGGAGATAAAATATAAATTTGACAGAGACCGAGATGCTAGAAAAACTGACGAAACAGAAATCAAAGCTTTGATAGGAATCATGTTCTTGATTGGGATTTTGAGAAGTTCACGGAAGAACGCTCACAAAATTTGGGATAATTCAAAAGGAAATGGAGTTGAATCTTGTTACCTAGCTATGAGCGAAACACGATTCCGATTCCTTATACGTTGTCTGAGATTCGACGATATTAGAACCCGAAAAGAAAGGAAAGAATTTGATAAATTAGCACCCATTCGGGAAGTATTCGAAATTTTCCTAGCTAATTTCCAGAATAATTTCATTCCTAGCGAATTTGTCACTGTCGACGAACAATTGCTGGCTTTTAGAGGACGTTGCCCATTCAAGCAGTATATTCCAAACAAGCCAGCGAAATATGGAATCAAGACTTTCGCTCTGGTTGATGCCAAGACGTCCTATACATTGAATCTCGAGACATATGTTGGAACTCAGCCGGATGGTCCATATAAATTGAGTAATTCTGCTGAGGATATTGTATTACGATTAGTGCACCCAGTAGAAGGAACTAATCGTAACATAACAGGTGATAATTGGTTCAGTAGTATCCCACTGACAAATAAGTTGCTACAAAAAAGGTTAACTTATGTTGGTACTTTGCGCAAGAATAAGCGTGAGATTCCCGTGGAGTTCCTACCTAATAAAAGAAAAGAAGAAAATTCCTCAGTTTTTGGATTTCAGGAGAATATTACGATGGTTTCATTTTGCCCAAAAAAAAAACAAATCTGTAATTTTAGTATCTTCAATGCACCATGATGATGCGATCGATCTGGAATCAGGAGATAAAAGAAAACCCGAAATAGTGACATTTTATAACCACACCAAAATTGGTGTCGACTTAGTGGACCAACTCTGCCAAAAATACAACGTTGCTAGAAATACACGACGTTGGCCGATGGTGGTTTTTTACAATCTGCTGAACATAGCTGGAATAAATGCCCTGTGCAATTTCAAAGCAAACCATCCTATGGAAAAAAATGTAAGAAGTGATTTTATCGAAAAGTTTGCTTGGGAACTCATCAAGCCGCAAATAGTGGCCAGGTCGAATGTGACCAGCTTACCTACAGAACTCAGAAGACGAGCGCGCTCCCTTCTTGGACTCGAAGCGACATTACCCCCACCACCTCTACCAATGCAAGAAAATCATGTTAGACGATGTAATATATATGTCCTAGAAGTCGTAACAAATCGACAAGAAAAGTCTGCGTGAAATGCAAAAGACACGCTTGCAAGCAACATGCAGTAGATATTTGCACTGAATGTTTGGATGGTTGAAGAAATCATCATATTTGTAAGAATTTTCTATGAACATGATCACTTCCATTGGATGTAATGAATTTTATTTTTAATATTTGATATCTTTCTTTTTCAGAATACCTGTTTTTTTTTTAGCTATAGGTTATTGTTTTTTTGTTTGATGACCAAAATGTAAAAGACCGAATAAAACTATAGAAAACGTAATTCTTTTGCTTTCCAATTCACACAGTGATATCCTTGAACATTTTCATGAAAAAAATTATTCATCATTGAAACAGATACATCAGCCAAACTGAATTTCTAATTCAGCCAATGATTGTTGTCTCAGTATGTGATTTCATGACAAATAATTTTGGATTACGTATGTAATCCACGCGACTAAACGCGTTAGGAAATACCGCGCGACTAACGAAGGGTTAAGGGATGAAAACAACTCCTTTATTCAAAATTGAAAGGAGCTTGTTCTAAAGGAAATCAAAGTAATTTTGGGCCTCAGTAGCGTTTTATGAAGTTTAATACTTCAAGACCTTATAAACCACCCCCTTTCAGCATAAAATCTGTCTGATTTCGATCAATTTTATAACAGTGTTTTGAATCAATGTTAGTTTTAGTTATTTTTATTTGTCAACCCCTAAAAGCAACCACTATCTGTTCAAAATAACAAAATGAAAATATCATTTGAAAATTTCATTTATTCATCACTTTATTCACGTGGAATTTATACTTTTTGTGTCAACAAATTAATCTGATTCTGGGTGGCTGTTGACACTGTCAATTTTTTTTCATCTTTGCTAAAGATTGGACAACTGTTTTGGCAGTTAACAACTGCACATTTCCCAAATATAGCGTTACAAAAAAGACTCAGTTTTCTGCAGTTACGAAAAATCATTTTCAGCAATTTTTGAGTTGCAGGTGTTTTTTGCATTTTTGTGGGCTGCAAATATCTATTAGTATTATTTCAACTACAATCAACTGAACTGAGAGCTTTATTACCTAGCCAACTTTGAAGTTGTTCATTTCATCGGCAGCCGTCGATTTTGTAATTACCGGTAATGGTTGTTGGAAGTCACCAGAAAAAAGAATCCATTCGCCCCCAAAACATGAGCCACTCAAAATACACAGTAATTGTTCACAAATATACAGGGTTCACATATACAGGGAGGGAGGAACGGACAAAACTTCAGGTGTGTACTCTGCAGGTCGAAATAATTCCAAAAAACTCATTTGTTGTTATCCGATTCTCATTTGTTTCAAACTATAGGGTAATTAGAATATTTAGAAAGGTCAACCAATATTCAGTTCAAGAATTTCTCGGACTATGGATTGGCCGCTGTGGTCGTATTAGTTGGCCTCCAAGATCTCCAAACCTCACACCACTGAACTATTATTTGAGGGGCTGGTTCAAGAACGAGGTAGGTATACAAAGTTAAATTTGACACTCGGGATGCTCTAAGTAGACGCATTAGAAATACGGCATTGCTTATTGAAGAAAAGCACGAATCAATCAGAAAAGTATCGAGTGCCTTTCGCAGACGAATGTGTTTCGAGGTTAACGGTGGGATTTTCGTGCATTTATTGAAATAATGCTATAAATGAAACCATTTTAATATAGAAAATTTTGTTTTTCATAATGACGCTATAGTTTGAGAACAAATGAAAATCGGATAACAACATATGAGTTTTTTCATATTATTTCGAGATATAGAATACACACCTGAAGTTTGGTCCGTTCCTCCCGACTCACCCTGTATAATAGTTGCATGGAGATTCGTTCAAAACATTTTGTTATAAAATTTTCCGTAGTGTTCGGAAGAAAAATAGGTGTAATAACACATGGACTATTATTAGAAAATGTAATTCACCGAATAAATATCAAATATAACACTTTCACGAAAACGCTATCAACCGTAGCGACACTTAGTGGCGTTATTCGCAAGAAGGAAAATCATTTCCTATTTTTTTCCATTTCATCAAATATTCCAGAGTTTTAATGTATTTTATGTTAACGCCGCCGAAGCAGACTCCAACAAAAAATCATTCATAACAAACAGTTAATCTTAAGTTATAAATGGTGTAACCAACAAAATTGCAGACTTTCATATATTTAGTTGACCGTACTATCGATTCAAATAAAAATTTCATGCATTTTTCTTGATCTTAGGTGCTTTTTCTTGAGTAGATTCCCTATAGCCATTTAAAAATCACACATTATTAATACAACAGAGAGAGAACATCATGCTGAAAATTCGCGATTGCAGTAAATGCACAATTCGCATGAGGGGAGGTGAAGAGTGACCTTTGCCTTGATCACATGATCACCACAACGCTAGACATCGCATCCGAAAAGCAATATAAGAGGAAGGTCATGAAATATGTTCGCACGAACAATTAATTTCGCTCGCATTCAGCATTTGACATTTCAATTCTTTCTCGGAGTCGCAGTATTTCGTTGATCTTTTCCACACACGACATTGCGTTATCTGTGCACGGGTTGCACGGGCAGATGGACGTCCAAAACTTAGCAGGGTAACATGAGTTCGTGACATTGTTCACCCTCATCATGTTTATTTGTTCGCAGTAATTACATAAATGACAGCGTGTGTTCCTAAAATGGAAGGCATTAATAATGGCGACAAAGGTTTCATTTTGTGTTGATATGTTGAGTTAACTGGGGAGTATTTGATTCAGACTGGAGACTGGAGACGAAAGCCTTTGAAGATATTATAAAGTAAAAAAATAATAGTTAGATGAAACTTATTGAGAAATGACTATATAGGTACGAAGTAAAAAAATAATGAAAGAAAAATGAATTGCATGTGCTCTAAGTCCTAGAGGGAAAGCTTTCAAGGGTGTGAAAACAGTTTTTCTCTATTTCCAGCAAAACTACAAGTCTCATGAAGAGAAGTTGATCGGTTAATTTGTAAGTGATGAAAGGATGTACAGGATGGGCAAAATTGGTGATACCTGAACTACAACTTTTTCACCGTGAGAGATAGTGTTCAAAATGAGAGGTCAGATGAAGTCAGGCTTAGTCTTTGCGATAGTTCCATTAATTCAAAATCAAACACAGCCTTGACAGTGATAGAAGCAATTGAAATTGATTGCGAGAGCTTCGCTATTCCATCAGAAAAACGGAAGGTTGAATAATGAATAATTTGAGTAGTCTGAGTTGTAATAAAAGTGAGATCAGGCCTTAGAGGTTAGAGGGGATACGTGTATTGAGAACTTATTTATTACAAATGTGAGAATATCATGATTGAGAAATCAATATTTATGATCTATAACGTTGGTCTGTAAAGAGAATGCTAATTAATCAATTGAGACGACATCTACAGTGACAAACTGCTTTTAGTGAGCAAGGTTAGTGTTCATCAGAAAAAAGAGGCTACAATTGACAATTATGAGGATTATAACATAAGTGTACTATATATGGATTAATAACCTTCGACAAAGCAGAAGGCTTGAGATCTTACTTGCTAAGTGCTTCAGATGAATGGAATTGAGAATTTCTTATGTATATAATGAGGAGATCATACCAGTGGAATGGTTTTATCAATATTTGAGGAGACCGCTCAAGGTGAAGCAGGGACTGAGACTGTCAATCAGGTTCAATGTTTGAGCTACTTGATCTTTCATATACTTCAGAGAAGTTCACTTGGTTTTATTGTGAGATAAGACTGATTTCATGATTAACCTTTGCGTTTGAGGATTTTCATTCATCTGACACTCGAGAACAATAATTAGCAAGTATTATGAGAAGTGAATAGTTGAGAAATGAAATGAATCGACTAAGATAATGAGATGCACATGAGAATATAACAAATCAGTATTTATTACCACAGATAATGTTTATTCTTGGAGCAAATAATCATGTCCATGTGAGGAGTCTACAGGTATCTGAAAAATCTATGAGCACTGCAAAAATATACCAGAATAAATATCTTAGAGGAGTCAAATACATTAGTTCAATATAAAAGAAATCTTATAAGAATAAAGTGAGAAAGTATTACCAATATTTTTATAGATTTTCATAATCTAAAACGTGAAAAAAATTTCAAACTTTATAAAAAGCAGGAAAATAACATGGAATATGCAACAATTAAGCATTCTGAGAATTCTCACCTTTTTGAGGATTAGTTATTTCAAGAAATGAACGAGATGATCAGTTATTAGGCGGGGTGACTTTTTGAAAATTCTAATTTACAAGAGTAGCACAAGAAGATGTCTATTCCCAGTCAAAGCTGGATACAAAAGAGAACGATTATATGATTCGATTAATGAACATGAGTTAATCTGTCAACTGATTAGTACATTTGACGCGAGCAGTCAATCAGTCGATCATAGAACTGCAGAAGTGGAGTCGGCGTGGCGCTGCGATCCAACCATAGGCGTAGCTGAGGATGAGGTCTGAGAGGTACAATGCTCAATTTTCAACATGGTCTTTCATTTCAGTTTGTCGTGATGAATGTCATGTATTAACTGATTCCAATTGGCGAATGCTTCGGGCTGTTTTTAAGATTTCTAAATTTTTTGTGTCTGGCGAAACTTTTTAATTTTTTTTTTCATAAAAGCCTTCTTTAGACAATTAAAAATCGAACAAAGAAGGAATAAGCGAAATTGTTTCAGCCGTTAAAATGTGATGCGATGACAACGCAGAACAGAAGCTTAATTTTTTTCATTCAGATTGATGAACATTTGGTGGACAATAATCAGCAACTTTCAAAGGGTAACATTTTTGAACCTCCCCACTTTCGGTTAGCAGTATATCTGGTGCGTCCTGCACACCTCCACCCATACATCATCCACTTATAACCTATCAGGCTCCCATAGGCCCATAAATAACGAGCGTCCGGATTATTTTCCAATCCGATTCCGCGCCAGTTCTGAATCATCAAATTTTTACACGCCAGCCGAATCGAGCCACATAAAAAACCTCCCGATAGGTATTTAGCCCATAGGCTCGATACGCGGGAGGGAACAGGGCCCGTATTCTCGACTAGTGAGCTTTTAAACGTATACGTCTCAAAACGAACGGTTCAAGTGCGAGTACTTTTCCGGATCGGTATTCTTGAAGACCATTCGTTCCATGAAAGGTATACGTTTGAAAACGTGTGATCGATACAGCCGGCAACACTGACACATTTCACAAATGACATAAATTGTTCGTTGAGGATTATGAATTCTTATTGAAAAACTACCACGGATCTTCAATCTGGTAAAGTTTCCAACCAATTCACACAAGAAGATGCCCAATAGCATGGTCAGGAATGGGTACCATATCTAATAGCATGCTAGGTGCAATCGGAGATTGAAAGAATTTGAGAAAGGTAAAATTATGATCCTCAAACTCATTTTGTTTAATAATAATATAAATTTGTAGCCTCAGGTCGAGAACGAAAACGAAGGTTAGCAATGCGAAAAGGCCTGCCAGAGGAACAGGCGATGGGCCTCATGAGGAGTTTTGTTTTGTTTACTGTAATTGTGTGACGTGCTTATTATTTGTTGGAAAAAAAATTATATTTGTTTGGAATGAATCTATGATGAGAGTGTTCATATGTTAATTGAAAGAAAAGAAATATCAATAAATTTATGAATCATATATTCATGAAGTGTTTCACATAAGTCAGCGGACTTATCACTTAGGTATCTTGGAGATTGGTTATAATAATTGTTGCTTGTGAGTTTCTATATACAATATGATCGGTTTTAATACGTTCTCCGACGTCATTGATACCCAGTCTCTATTGATCTCTATCTTTCTAGAGATTCTCCTCCAATAAAAGTTCTCTCATTTCTGTTTCTATCTCCTACCTCCAGCTTTTTCGAGCCTCTTCTGCTGCCAATTTTCGGTTCATTCTCATTATGTTTTCTTCATTGTCAATAGGAAATCCATATATTCCTAAAACAGCCGGTACTATGTCCTCACCATCATTATCTGGTTCAGGAACATTATCTCCGATACAAAGATTATGAAGCCCGACACAAGCATTGATAATTTTACTTGCCGTCTCTTGAGCATAGTGAAGAGATCCAAGTGCAAGCAGACAACGCAATCTCATCTTGGGGACCCCATCGTATATCCCAATAAAATTTCTGATTGTTTCTCGATATTTATTGTACAAATATTCTGAAGTACCTTCTTGCCAAACGTGTACACAAACACAGAAAAATCAAACTATATCATGAAAAGGAATGATACAAAGCGCTCGCTGTAAACACTCGCTTTGAGAACGTTTGCGACCTTATAGTCACGAGTCAAGAAAACCAAAGCCTGTGATATTCTGAAAGTTCGCATACGCATAGAAAGTTCACTTGTCGAGAATACGGACCCAGGTGATGGGCCTTATGAGGAGTTTTGTTTTGTTTACTGTAATTGTGTGACGTGCTTATTATCTGTTGGAAAAAAATTATATTTGTTTGGAATGGATCTATATTGAGCGTGTGTATATGTTGATTGAAAAAAATTAAATATAATTAATTCGTGAATCATATATTCATGAAGTGTTTTATATAGGTCAGCGGACTTATCACTTAGGTATCTTGGAGATTGGTTAAAATAATTGTTGCTTATGATTTTCTATATACAATATGATCGATTTTGATACGTTCTCCGACGTCATTGACACTCAGACTCTATTGATCTCTATATTTCTAGAGATTCTCCTCCAATAAAAGTTCTCTCATCGCTTTTTCTATCTCCTCCCTCCAGCTTTTTCGAGCCTCTTCTGATGCAAATTTTCGGTTGATTCTCATTATGTTTTCTTCATTGTCAATGGGAAACCCATATATTCCTAATACAGCCAGTGCTATGTCCTCACCATCATTATCTGGTTCAGGAACCTTATCTCCGATACAAAGATTATGAAGCCCGACACAAGCATTGATAATTTTACTTGCCGTCTCTTGAGCATAGTGAAGAACTCTGTGTGCAAGCAGACAACGAAATCTAATCTTGAGGACCTCATTGTATGTCCCAATAAAACTTCTGATTGTTTTGCGATATTTATTGTACAAATATTCTGAAGTATGCTACCTTATAGTCACGAGTCAAGAATGCCAAATCGTGTGATATTTTGAAAGTTCGCATATGCATAGAAAGTTCATTTGTTGAGAATACGGGCCCTGGGCCCGTATTCTGTGTTTGTGTAGACGTTTGACTTCAGAATAAAAAAAAATCTATTGGGATATACAATGGGGTCCTCAAGATGAGATTGCGTTGTCTGCTTGCACACAGAGTTCTTCACTCAAGAGACGGCAAGTAAAATTATCAATACTTGTGTCAGGCTTCATTATCTCTGTATCGGAGATAATGTTCCTGACCCAGATAATGATGGTGAGGACATATATGGGTCTCCCATTGACAATGAAGAAAATATAATGAGAATCAATCAAAAATTGGCTGCAGAAGGGGCTCGAAAAAGCTGGAGGGAAAAGATAGGAAACGAAATGTGAGAACTTTATTGGAGGAGAATTTTTAGAAAGATAGAGATCAATAGAGACTGGGTATCAATGACGTCGGAGAACGTATTAAAACTGATCATGTTTTATGTAGAAAATTACAAGCAACAATTATCATAACTAATCTCCAAGATACAAGTGATAAGTCCGCCCACCTATGTAAAACACTTCATGAATATATATGATTAATAAATTTATTGATATTTCATTTTTTCCAATTAACAAATACATACTCTCATTATGGATTCATTCCAAAAAACTTTTCCAACAAATAATGAGTACATCCCACGATTACAGTCAACAAAACGAAACTCCTCATGAGGCCCATCGTCTGTTCCTCTGGCAGGCCTTTTCGCATTGCTAACCTTCGTTTTTGTTCTTGACTTAAAGACTTGCAAAGGCTACAAATATATATGTATTAAACAAAATGAGCTTGTGGATCATATTCTTACCTTTCTCAAATTCTTTCAATCTCTGATTCCTGAGCATTTCTATTGGGCATCTTCTTATGTGAATCGGTGGGAAACTTTACCAGATTGAAGATCCGTGGTAGTTTTTCAATTAGAATTCATAATCCTTAACGAACAATTCATGTCATTTGTGAAATGTGTCAGTGTTGCCGGTTGTTTCGATCACACGTTCTCAAACGTATACCTTTCATGGAACGAATGGTCGTCAAGAATACCGATCCGGAAAAGTACCCGCACTTGAACCGTTCGTTTTGAGACGTATGCGTTTAGAAGCTTACTTGTCGAGAATACCTGCCCAGGCACCGAAAAATCGAACTACGAGTATATCACGAAAACGAATGATACAAAGCGCTCGCTGTAAACACTCGCTTTGAGAACGTATGCGACTTTATAATCACGAGTCAAGAATACCAAAGCGTGTGATATTCTGAAAGTTCGCATACTCATAGAAAGTTCTCTTGTCGAGAATACGGACCCAGGCGATGGGCCTCATGAGGAGTTTTGTTTTGTTTACTGCAATTATGTGACGTGCTTATTATTTGTCGGGAAAAAAATTATATTTGTTTGGAATGAATATATATTGAGAGTGTGTATATGTTAATTGAAAGAAATGAAATATCAATAAATTTTTGAATCACAAATTCATGAAGTGTTTTACATAGGTCAGTGAACTTATCACTTAGGTATCTTAGATATTGGTTATATTGATTGTTGCTTGTGATTTTCTATATACAATATGATCGATTTTGATACGTTCTCCGACGTCATTGACACTCAGTCTCTATTGATCTCTATCTTTCTAGAGATTCGCCTCCAATAAAAGTTCTCTCATTTCTTTTTCTATCTCCTCCCTCCAGATTTTTCGAGCCTCTTCTGCTGCCAATTTTCGGTTGATTCTGATTATGTTTTCTTCATTGTAAATGTGAAAGCCATATATTTCTAAAACAGCCAGTGCTATGTCCTCACCATCATTATCTGGTTCAGGAACATTATCTCCGATACAAAGATTATGAAGCCCGACACAACCATTGATAATTTTACTTGCCGTCTCTTGAGCATAGTGAAGAACTCTGTGTGCAAGCAGACAACGTAATCTCATCTTGAGGACCCCATTGTATATCGCAATAAAACTTCTGATTGTTTTGCGATATTTATTGTACAGATATTTTGAAGTACCTTCTTGCCAAACGTCTACACAAACAGAAAAATCAAACTTTATCACGAAAACGAATGATAAAAAGCGCTCGCTGTGAACACTCGCTTTGAGAACGTATGCGACCTTATAGTCACGAGTCAAGAACACCAAAGCGTGTGATATTCTGAAAGTTCGCATACGCATAGAAAGTTCTCTTGTCGAGAATACGGGCCCATTTCGGCGGTTAGAACGTTTGGAGGCACAATCGAAATCGGCGTGCCATCAATTTTTCCCCCCCACCTCGAAGGTATAATAACTAATTGTGTAAACCTTCGCTTAGGGCCCTTCGCTGTCGTAAACAAAACGACGAGCGAAGTGAGCGCTGTCAAAGCCTACTGCTGATAAAACGTGCGATTTACTTACGTCAGCTACGGGCCACGCAACGGCCGCGACACCGCAATGTATCACTTTGCGGGGCCACGTGACCTACCCCCCCCCCACCCCTGCGGCTACGTTCGATATTTCTTTGAAATACTGCCGTGTTCGCTTTGTTGCTGGGTTGTATTTTCGACGCGGAAGCCAGGTTCCTGAATCAATTCGATTATGAGATGGAGAAAGTCGTCTGAAAAACGTGCCGTTAGTCAGTGGCGGCTCGTGAGGTTGTGTTCGGGATTTCCGTTCACGATCGCAGAAAACAGAAAAAATTACCGATCGCTCGGACAGGAGAATAACCAATCCTAGAGATTCCTTATTTAACCACACTTATTTAGGTCTTTTCAAACTCTTAGAGAGCAGGAATCTGTCTTTCAACGAACGACCGTCGTTAGAAAATTCACATTAATACGAGAATTCGCAAATTCAAGTGAAATCATAGAAATTCTGAGAGCAAATTTCGAAAAACGTAATCCATGGCTATCGCAAAAGTTACTACCACCTCTGACCGTTTGAAAAACTTTGAATACAAAACTCTGATCATCGGAAAACACGACTCCCCTTCATACGCTTCGAGTGACGAAATCAGCGAAAACAAACGCCTGCCTGCAAAAAGGGACATGTGGAACAGATAACATCTTCGACTAAAGGGAACCTGAGTTTTTATACATAGGCAGAATTCTTGAATTGGCTAGTTAGATTTTCGCGATACGAAACTCGAAATAATTTTACGTTCGAATTCAGAAATGGTTGGAAAATATACACGATGTTTCTGGTGATGAAGTTCATTTCGTTCTTGGACTTTAACACAACTAAAAAAATTTCCCTGAGCTGCTTGGCTTGAACCCGTAGGACACTGATTCCAACCTGGCAACTTTTTTGGAAAGCTGGGACACCAATTACTATGGCATTCTTCTGATATTCAGCATCTTGCTCACTCTGCTCCTGGGATAACTTAGTTAGATCGGTAGATCATTTTGACTGGTTGCTAAGGTAAACAGAACGGTAAGTGAAATTGACTGAATATTCTTTGAAATAATAAAATTACACAAACAATTTGAATTCAGTACATTTAATATTGGAAGTGAAAGTACAATTTTCACAATTGCTGTTGGAAATACCACTGGATTGAGTAGTTGCCGAATTCACAGAAACCTCTGCTGAATTCAACATTTCATGTTGCAACTCACTACGTTCCGTTGTATGCAAAATTTTGTCAGCAAAGTCTTGTTTATTCTCCAGGGAATCCTCAACGTATCTTTCAGCCACAGTCGAAGACCGCCACGTGTCGTTTTAGTCGTAATACATCTATTCCCTTATTAGCTAAAAATGTGGCCGAAGTGAGTCTGGAAGAGTGGCCAGTACAGGCATTCGGATTTTCCAAATTCAAAAAGGTTTCAATTTTTGAAGGCCAACTTCCAATTATCCCTTTGCCTTTTACTTGATTTTTGCATTTTCCGTTTTTATATCTCAAAAATGAATCTCGCTTTTCGCTTTTTTTGGACGCAGACGGAAATTATTTCTATATATTTCCAGGTAATTGATATCATTATCTCGATCGATGACTGTGAATGTTCTCTGAATGTTGGTTTTTGTGTTGGGAATTGTCACGATAAAAAATACTTCCCGATCTTCTATATCCCTGACGCTCGTGTTTTACAACTCCTCTCTTCTACACGCCTTTGATATATCCGATATCATTCCCACCTGAAAGGATATAATCAGTTTATAAAGCACTATTATATCAATAAAAGCACACCTTAATAATTAAAAACATATCATCTGGTGCTTCTTTTAAAAATTTATTCATTTCTTCTCTTGTAAAAACAGCAGATTTTTTGGGTTTGTAACCAATAGATTTTCTTTTGAGGAATGCTATAAGCGTTGCAAACTTGGATATGTCAATACCATCGTTCAAAAATATTGTGTTCTTCAGCATTGAATATTCCGCTCAAAGACTTCCAGGCAATCTCAGCTTTTTTATTCTTCGAACTAAATAGATCAGTAACACCTTTTCATTGATTTGGCTACCTTTAGTCTGAATCAATTCCTTGAAAGTATTGTATGTATTCTCGTAGCGGGTTTTAGATTTCTCAGGAATAACTGAGTAGCAGCTGATTCCCAGGCTGTTTGAATTTCATTATCTTCCAAAGATTCTATATCGCTCCCTTTTCAACGCTAGTAAATTCAATTGATTATTGTCACTTTGACAATCTACTAAGCTTTCAGCACCAAGACAACGCCTTATATTATATTCCTACACAGCATTGATAAAGCTGATAAAGCCACGGTTTCTAAACCGCGTATAACGGATTGTCATATCATATATCCTTCTGATGATTTTTTGAAGGAAGTGCAACTGTGACGATCACTCAATATTACGATAGATAGATCAAAATCGTTCAATATGGTAAATTTGGAGAAACCCGTGGAGAGGGATATTGTTGTAAAGAATCAGAGAATTCCTGTTCTGATGAGTAACTTTTTATAGGGATATGCGGATGAATTTGTTATTCTCTGGAAGTTCATTTGAACAGGTCCTTTGATAATTTATTGATTGATATCAAATACAGCAGAAATTACTCCTGGTAAGAAAAAAGTACTTCTTGACGTAATAATTCATTCAAATTTTCTCACATAAAGATTAGTACCTAGACGGTATTCGAAATTATTCTTCAGTTTTTAAGATTTTTTATTAACCCGTAGAACAAAACAATGTTAGAATATTCCATTCTTATTTCATTCCAACAGTTTTCAGTAATATTTATTGATGACATGTTGGTCTCCTGTCAAATTTCATGAGATAGAAGACAGTCCTGCTAATCAATATTTTTCAAAGCAAAAATTACTAAACGATATTTACGACAATATTTCATTAATTTCGATAAAAATTCAGCGAATTAGAAAAAAAAATTTATTATACTCGTACAGCAGACTCATTCTAACACTCGTCATTCCAAAACTCGCCATTTCGTGGCTCATTATAGAATTTTGAACTCGTGAAAGAATATCAATGCCTAGTATCATGAATAACTATAGTAGGTGTTGCTGTAGAATTCATTATTTCAATTTAAAAAACAATTAGGTACATTAAGGGAAGTAGTAGCGAGTTGCTCGAACTTCTGCGGATAAGGTTTGAACAAAAATCAGTGTAATAGGAGGAGGTGCTTTTGTTTCGTATCATATCAAAAATGCAACAGCAGCAGCCGCCATTTGAGTGGCCCCTGCTGCAATGAATAATATATAATAGTTTTATTTTTTTGTATTCTTTCGATAATAAAACCTTGTAGGTAAGTAGGCGTGAATATTATTAAGGGGCCTTCCTCATATTATTCAAAAACTTTTTTTAATTGTTTCTTGTTTCAAAGACTGGGAGAGAAAACTCGAATTAAGTTTTCAGGAAGATTGTCTTTTTCGTTCAAAAATTATTTGATTGTTTACATACTTTCTCCCAACCCTGTATTCGTTTAAAACTATCTTCAGTGCCTCTTCCTCCTTTAAGTCAAAACAACACAAACCTTAACAAATGAATCAAAACCGACCTGCCAAAAATCCACAAGTCCCAACTGCAAATGACTCCACCTCTAAGACTGGGAACAGCCGAAGTCAATTTACCAGTCACTATCTAATTTCCCGGTCAACTTGATCGCCCTCTCGAGGCTCTATCCAGAACCCCGACAAGGCACGTCATCAAAGCCATCCATGTGTCAACGGCCCAGGACAATAGACGGAATCGGTATTCGCTAGATTTGCAATGCAAATCCGGCCTTAGGTCCCGTCTGAACGCGGCACAAAGTGGATGGACCTCAATCAACGACGATTAAAGAGAAATTTGCGATTGTCCCGTAAAGCTGCAATGAATAAATATGTGGACGATCCGCATCTAGACGGCGATGAACGGGTCTGTTAGCTCGACTATCACAAGACTGCAAATTGGGTATAAACTCGATGAGTATTATTGTATTATCCCGTTCTGCGAGCGGAGACGAGAGGAATTGAATTTGAAACGGGAATTTGGGTTCATCTCGAAGATTGTGATATACAAGTTTCGGAATTCCGCTACGTTGCCTCAACTATTTAGGGGATTTCGATGATTTGGATGTCTTGTGGTGGAACCACACTGAATCATTATGCGATTAAAAGAACAGAATCATGCAGAGTGGCGGCTCTGCCATGAGAACACATGAGCACGTGCACCCCCAAAAAAAGTAACATCATATTTCCATTTTTGAATAACCACTAATTTGCCATTCTAAAGTTACTAATATTATTTTCTCCATTTCAGTATCGTAATGAGTTCATTACAGTACCAAAAGTAGAGGTGTAATAAAACTCATTACAGCATTGTTTTCAGTTATATTTTTCGTTTTGTTGTTGTCAGTACTGACCTCAGATCCGTAATCTGTCAAATTTCGTAAGTCACACCAACTGCCAAGATACAATACAAAAGTCACTAATATGAATCTAATACTCGTTGTAGACGGCAATTCCAACACTCATGCTTTCGAAAACTCGCTCGTTTTCAAATTTCGCATTCGTGTTGGAATAGGAGCTCATTCTGCAACTTGTTTTAGAATATACTATTGTACCTAGTATCTATTTCTGCATTCCCAATCCTTAACGTTTTTCACCTATGAATTGAAAAATTTGCTTTGCTTTACCAACCCTGCCATCTAATCAACGTCGATCGCACGTGCGATCGAGTAGGTGGAGCTTACGACGAATTGGTAGGCAATTTCTGTAAGCGGGCGTACGGGATTTAAGCCGTTTCTACTGAAAGAGGAGCACAATGTACTGTGCACCAGCGGTGCAGAGATCAGGTTTGGACTATTTCTTCGTAAACGACTCGATACGTAACTTATTGGATGAACCCTAATCATACGTATTCTAGGCTTCATTATGGGAGCAACAGATAATCATTGAGAATATCTTGAAATGACAAGGATTTCCAAATTGCTTGATATTCACTGTTTGTGGTACTTCTGGACTAGATCGGTGAAAATGTTTGAGCTAATCGTGGAATCGATTTTCATGAAAACACCATTAGTGGAAACTGTTCACGGATATTTTCATTTCTTATTTATATAACTAAATTTCAATATTTCATCGATTTCGAAAATGAGACAACAAATGAGACGCACAACTCCATACTAAATTTCATACAACGTTTCGCATCTTTATCTCTCTATTTATTTTGACTAAAAGCTGAAACTTCTGCCATGTGGATTATTGCCGTTAGCAGAAATTTTCGCTATTATAATGGTTGCATGAACAAGATCAAAAAAACGACTTATAGATGATTGATTCATTGTAATTTTCATTAAAACTGACTCAACTTACATATAAAACAACAACGATTTAGTCCCGCCACCATAAAAACTATAACTTTCCTGACAGTGCTTTTTTCCACTTTCTTCTTTACCAAAAACCTCAAAATCAATAATTTTTCCCTGACCCTTATCATAATATAGGTTTTCTTCTATGTATATTGCACAAAAGACCAACACGCTACAGCGATTAATATCCTCTTTGCTATTTTCATATATACGTTCGAAAATATTTCTATTTATTCAAATATTCAACGGCTTCTTTTTGAGCAAGCTCAAACCGGGGTTGAAATTTGATCTAGGACTTTTCTTCAATAATAATGCCGACATTAATTTGTCGTCTGAGGTCCATCTTCTGCCTCTTGTACCCTTTTCTTTGGAACATCTCAATTGCGACATCATGAAGTTCTAGGTTCATTTAGGTATGTTTTCGTACAAACTTTGAACCTCTGGAGTTTCAGACAACTCGAAAACACTCCTTAAAGTCCTAGACTCTTCCCTACACCTACACTGTTTTTTGAGCTTGGGTTAGAGGTCTTTCTTTTTGATGAATAATCTTTACGGATTTCTTCTTCCTTGGTGAAGTGTTACTTCTTCTTCTACTCAAGGTACGATCTTCATCTCCATTCAATAAAAGTTGGACACAATCTCGGTAAGAAAGTGTTACTAATGGATAAAGTTTTTATGTTTCTGAAACTTCTGCAATCTTGTTTGGGTGTCTGATCTAACTGTATGTTATGAGAGAATATCTCTGCAAATAAAAACAAAGTGAACTTCAATTTTGATATGCTAACAGAAAGAACGTTAACTGAGTCAATTATTTAAAGTAAACATTTCGAACATACCTGACGCAATGACATTTGGGCTATCTGAGTGGACTAGCACATCATCACTACTTTCAGATATAATAAATCTGCTTTCTTCGGATTTTTCTGGCATCGCAGAAGTCGAAGGAAGTGGTTTATTAAAGAACTTCATTGGAACTTAGAACTGCATCTGTGAGTAGTCTATGATTTGTATGACTCTGGAGCAAAATGGTTAAAGCATATTGAATAATTTCGGATATGTTCTTCCATGAATTTGATTCCTAGTTGTTCTTGTCAGATTTTTTATCTAAAAAATAAAAAACACGATTGTATTCACAGCTCATTCCTTAATATAAAATTTGCCAACTCACTTATTTATATTAGTTGAAAAACTATGCATTTTTGATACTTCATCTTCTCCAGCTCCACATATTGAGCATTTACCTCATCATTTTTGAAGAATATTCTGGGATACTCAAACACTCACAAATTTCTAACTCTTTATCACTCAGTTGAAGCACGTGATGCTATAGCAACAAGGAATATATTCCGTGCTTCCACAATGGTTTAAATGCACATGAACTGATGAAGATAGAATTGCACTTTCGCAAGAGAAGAAAGAAGATACAGCAAATTTTTTTTCAGCCAATGGCAGAATATATTTTCAAATTTGGCAACGCCAACAAAAGCGTACGCAGCGCCTCTACTTGCAGGGCCGCTCAAATAGAACAAAAATAGCTTTATGTGATTTCTAATGATAAAGACAAGGATGGATGATAGAGCCTGAATCGGAGAAATTTAGTGAAGGAGTTGACCGCCTCATTGTTGTCTCTGGTATCATCTTTCACATTGAAAAGCACAGGCGCTTAAACGCATCCTTGTGGAATACCATTAGTCGAAGGAGATATGTAGTTTACTTTGCACAGTTCACCTAGCTTCGAGAAGGTAATGATCAACTTAATTTTCCTTCAATTATCATTTTCGCAAATTGCAAGCAATCTACGAACTCAACACAGATACGTTTCGGAGTCCTACGGTCAACATCTTTCAGGATACTCGATAATTTTGTAATTGTGTACTGTACTGAATCCAAATCTCGGGAGTTTCCGGGTCGTCTGGGATCGGGAACACGACATCTAGTAGTACGCTTGTTTGCGAGAACAGTTGGGAGTTTGCCACGTCAAAAGCAAGACGAAAGATCCCCTCTCTCATATTCCGCTGTTCTGGCACTGCACCGGAAAAGGCAGTAGTTTATTCTCTTATTCTCGAGTGAAATAGTTGAACCTAGGCAATTGTTAAGATTGGAGAGTACGAAGTTGATCAGACAACCATATACCTATTTTTGCTAACGATTCATATGTTTTATATGAGGTGAGATACGCTTGGGTTCCGCCATTTTGAGGATCGTACGACTTTCCATCTGATTTCCTCAAGCATCCGATGAATAAACCTTCTTTCTAGATTAGTTTATCTATGTTATGGTTAAATAATTGAATTTGAACATTTCACAGTTCCGTGACCCTATGATTTTCAATTTCCCGATTTATCTGTGCCAGTGTTTCTGAACACGTTGAGGTTTTTTCCTTTCTTGAATTTTCTTTATGTAAACTGAGATTATCAGAGATCTCCGGGAATTGGGGAAGTTTGACGATACAGAGAACTGTTTTTTTTTTGATAGCCTTTTTGGAGGGAGCTAAGTCTCTGGCATTTTTTGAAGAGAGCTGAGCCTCCGAAACCTCTTTGAAGGGAAGTAAACCTACGAAACCTTTGGGAGGGAGCTAAGTCTTCAAACCTTCAGTAATTGCATCTTGGAAGAAGTTAAACCCTCAACACTTCTCTTTGTAAGAATACAACCTTCACCTCTCTCAACGCCATTCCTTCTGGAGGAACTACAACGTCTTCCAGGAGATTCAGGAGTTCGAACTAAGGAAGAAGATGAGAGATAGTCACTTCCCTTACCAGCATTGTTACAACAAGATAAGTTAACAAAGGACGAGAAACGCTCGTGAATGGTGTTTCTGATGAATTGTTCATAATTGTACATGTTCTTGTGTTCATATCCAATTGTTTCAATTTGTGATAGTAGATATTGTATAAGCTATTGTCATCAGAGAGGAATAAATCTCGTCTGTTCAAGTTTTAATTGTCATTAGCCTGAGGAGAAGCATATTACTTCCTTTTACTTCATACAAATGTAAGGTGGTCTCATGTTCTGACTAGCTGGAGCATCTATCGTTAAATCATTACATAACGTAATTTATCTCTTTAACCTTACACAATTGGCAACCAACGTAAGGCACAATTTTCCTTGTGCTTACACAATTGGTGACCAAGGTGAAAGGGTGTGATTTCTTTCTGTGAAGCAAACCTGGTAATAATCCTAAGCAAACACCAAACGTCCAACATCAGGAACACCCCCCCAAGGCCCTAAATCTGGGAAACATCACATCCTGAACATATTTCAGCCGCGTATTGAATTATGGCAATACTTTGGGTTTAATGCCACTTCCTGTCGTCGAGGACGGACGCAGCCCAACACATAAATCAGCCCGACAGGCCTACGATAATTCGCCAAGAGACATGTGGAAAGAGCACAATGCATATCCAGCTACAAATTACCGAAGAGAGAATTGACGTTGCATTATTCATCGCGCTGGAGACTTGTGCTTGAACGGGACCATTGCTGGGGGACTACATAGCAGGCTGTGCCTGCCTACTGCCTCGAAATTAGATCATAGTAATTCCGTTCCAATTTGGGCCATCAATTATTGATAGCAGATGTGTTTCTAGGTTGTTTCGCGTCGTTACCATCAAGTGGATGCTGGGAACTTTTTAGATGGGAAGATGGGTGTTGTTGGGTAGAATAACGTCTACTGACTAAAGCGCAATTCAGAAAGATATTGTTATTCAAGGTACTTGTTCGAATTGAGGAGATTTCTGATTTTGGCAAATTACTGTTTGTGGACTTATACCGAAAGATTGAGTAGGAGATTTAAGTGTATGAATATTTATTGTACATAACTCACAATCATAAAATCAATACGTCACACGCATGAAGCGAATAGATTGAAAAATACAAATATTAACAGCATCTATAAACTCAAAGTGACATTATCCGACTAACAACAGAATCAATCTACACCATTTTCAATTGTAATTCTGAAATTGTCAATTGACATTCAGAAAACATCACTTGTATTCCGGATTAGTCAACACTAACTTGGAGAAATGTTCATATTTTCATCACTATAGAACTACTATTTGTTGAATATACCTAAGCACTCAACTTTGAAATACAGAGCCTCGCTTAAATTTGCCGAAATTTTTTTTATAATCATCTACTTAACAGGTGCAAGACACTGAATGAGAAACAATTTAAGAAAGAAATCAAAATGCTTTTATGTTCAATTGCATCTCCAATCAAATATGTACTCAATTTGACCAATTTTCATTGGAATGGATTGGGAAGGTTCAGCATATTTCTACTAAAATTCAGTGTTGAAGAAAAGAAAGAGCCAGCACCAAGAGATTTCACCAGATCATTTTAGTTTTAATCATACATGGAAACATACTTGATTGAATATGATATATGATTGACTATATGATCACCATTATGAAAATGAGTAATATATGACTCAAAATCCGACTTAAATTTGAATAATATTCGAACTTTCTGAATTACAAATTAAGATTTCTGAAATACAATTAACTTATCAGAATTTTATGTGACATATTCTGAAATTCAAATAACTAATCTGAAATACATTCGATGTTTTCTGATATTCAATTGACTTATCTGAAATTCAATTGACCCTTCCTGAAATTGAAGTGACTAATCTGAACTACAATTGACGGTTTCTGAATTACATTTGGAACTGGTGTAGAGCAGTTCGAATGAGGGGTCATATAAAATCAGACTTAGACGTTGAGACATTTCAACTTACTCAATAAAAATCACAACTTTTGCAGTGGTAGAGCAATCAATGGAGATGACAATGGAGATGTCCAAAGGTTGAAAGAAACCCCCATTGTCCAAGTCTGTTAATCATTTATATGTATGGATTGATTATGCGTAGAAAATAATATTTTAATTAATATGAATTACGTTGGTCTGAAAGAGGGTGAAAATTTTCTCTATGAATACAACATTTAAAGAGACAAAATTCCGAGAAAGCTTATTAGTATGTTCATAAGAAAAATAGAAGATAACATTGATAAATCGTGAGAGATAGAGATAGACAGTACTACGAATGCACAAAATCACTAATTCTTGATTCTGGGAAGAGCAGAAGACTTGAGATCTTACTTGTAAGTATAATCAGATTAATGAACTTGAGAGTTCAGGCTTCTAGTGAGTAAACCATTCCGATTGTTCACCATTATCAGAAGATACCTTTCAGGGTGAAACAAGGATGAAAGCCTGCCAACCAGTTTCATGTGTATTACAATTGTCCGTTGAACCATATTGTTGGAATTCACAATTCACATCCTGTTCTGCAGGAGATTAACTGAATACAGGGTTTCACCGTGAAGGTTTGAGGATTCATTCACCTGAAACTCGAGATCAGTAATTTGCAATAAGTTTTAAGAAGTGAACAATAGAATTGTGAAATTAACTCGGACTTTAACATATTAGAATACTGAGATGAGCATGATAGCATTATAAATCAGTATCCATTACCAAAGAGGAGGACATGATAATGTTCAACTCTGGTGTAACTTCACCAATTTCATGTGAGAGATCTAGAAATATCTAAAAATATATGTGAATTATAAGGATATAATAAAATATACATTTATGAGAATGCACATAAACGAGATGAAACGAGTTGACCTGTAAATTGGGTAGAACTAATGGATATCCTATCCTCATGCAAACGGAAGAAGCAGAAATGCAGATGTTGCCAAAAAAGTCCCAAGATACTTACGACAAGGAGTTCAACAATATTTTCTTTGCTGAAATGAGCTTTCAAACGAGCATATCGATTCAATGAAATTGAAATTTTCCGGATCTTCATAAGTCCTCGAAAGCCCCTTTGAGTTGAATAGTCTTTCATGGTTAAACTAGTAGTTTTAAATCTCGAGAATATTCATTGAATTTCCTAATTTTCGAATTAATATGGTTAAAAGAAAAAGAGGGAAACGAGACAAATCTCTTTCGGTTCATATACTCGAGAACCTCCTAATTATTTCCCCTCGCCCTTATCTCTACCCGTCAGGTTTTCAATTTCAAAACTTTGCGTTAATGAGGAATTAGCCTCTTAGTGAGCCTTCAAAATTTAATCCGAACATAACCAACTCCAATTTAATGAGTTAAGACTATTACAACTTCCAGAGGATGGAACTTTTTGTTCGAAACATTTTTATAGTTGATAGATGGACGTTTGCAGAAGCTTTTGCTTCCCTTCTTCGGCTACTGAGGTATCAGGAATATTTTTCAGAGAGTTTTATTTCCACACATTACTTATAGGGATTAGATACTTTGAAGGAAAATATGGACATTTCAGGAAAGAACTAATATACCATCAGCAAGTTTCAAGCCATAGTTTTAAAAACTGCAGTCTTGTCATATATATGAACAATTTTCAGTATAAAAATCTGAGAGACGAAAAAATTCATCGTGACCAAGATGTTATAGAATTCTTTATCATCAATGAAGGAACACTTCTTATGATCTCGTCAATATCTGAATCCCATATCTGTTTATTCAATCTGTAGTTTGTTCACCTCATAACATATTTTTCTGTGGTTTTTGTGAAAAGAAGAAATGAAACTTCAAACAATTTTCATTTATTTAAGAATTTGTCTGATGAAAGAATAAATAAAGGGTGTCTCAAATTTAATGAATCAAACGTCACTCCACAATAAAATAGACCAAATACAATCGAATGACACCAATATTAGTTCAGCGAAAATTTACTGTTTCCAAAATATTTGAAATTTCATAAATGTAACTGAAATTTTCGATTTTTGAAACATTTTTCTCAATCACAGGGCTAGTATGTGATGAAGGATAACGATTTTTCGCTTATATTAATTCTAAATTATTGTATTATCACTCCTAATTGAAATAATTCTAAATAGTCAATCGAAAACTCCAATAAATGTAAATGGAAAGAATTCTTGACACATAATTTTTATGAGTCTGAATCAAACTCTCTTGATTGAAAAAATCATACATTTTTTTTTTGCAAAATGGTTTGAAATCTGTCACTTTTTCTGGAGATTCAAATTTGATAAATATCATTATTTCTTAAACTCATTATCTGTCTAGGATACAGAGAGATTCATATACCGTAAAACGGAGTATCTTTGAACGATTTTTTTTCAAAGCTTTATATCTCCGATAAGAAAGCGAATGAAAAATCCAAAAATAATATATATTCCGGGCATCAGTTAGAGCTTGCTGCTTACAAAAAATTAGATTTCTAAATGATCAATTACCTTTTTTTTTAATTAAATTATGGTTGTTTAAAGTAACCCTACGATCGGGGATACTTTGAACGACTATGATGAAACCACGCAATTTCGATTCAACCTCCCTGAGAGAGTTTTTTTGAACATTTCAATACTGAAAATACTTAAAAATACTCACAAAAGAATTATATGGAATAGAAATATGTACATAATGAACTGAAATTAATTTTTTTTCGAAATTGTATCTGGCATTCATTATCACAAGTTTTCCTGAAAAATGAAGTTGGTATAAACTGAACGGAACTAATATTTTGTAATAATAGAAAAAATGTGTATCAGAAAACAATAAATAGGACTGAACTATCAACTATCTAGTCCCAACTTCTCAGATATGGGCGAAGATAATTTGCATTGAACAAGAGGGCTCCTTCCTTTTCTGCCTACTTTGGGGTCTTGCCGAGCTGTGAATAATTCGGTGATCGGTATCACTCACGCAAAGAAATTTTTTTTTCTCAATTTATTTCACCGGGAGCTTTCCCTGAGATTTCTGAACCTGAACTATAATTGGCATATTTTCCTGCACCATGTTTTCTTCTGTAAGAGCGGAACATTTTCTACAAGAAAAACCGAGTTAGTTCCGAACCTTGAACTTCATTGAACACGTTCAAAGTTACCCCGAAAATGATGACTAAGCACATTGTTGGATAAAAAAAAACAAAATGTGCTGAAATTCCTCTGCTACACTGTGGCAAGGATAATGTATTGCTGTAGCAGATATATTCTGCGAGCATGTAGTGCAAATACTTACGGTTACAGCAACAAAAGTTTGCAGACCATATCGAACGTGAATATTTCAGGTTCGAAGTAACATGTTAGGATTGCTTACTCTCTGAACTTATTTTCATGTAAATGGTGTCCTGCCATTCTTGAATGTGTTACGAATTGAGTAGTGAAAACCAGATGTCGCTAAATCTAATGGTTTTTTCACCATAAGGCGATATAACAAAATTAATTTTTTGTACAAAGTTTCCTCGCGGTTTTGTACCCCATTTCACCAGTAGTCTTTTCATATTATATGATCAATTCATCGTGACCAAGATGTTAGATGTTATAGAATTCTATATCATCAATGAGGGTACATTTCTGATGCTCTCGTCAATATCTGCATCCCATATTTGTTTAATCAGTGTGTAGTTTGTTCATCTTATAAGATATTATTCTGTGATTTTTGTGAAAGAAATGAAACTTCGAACAATTTTCATGTATCTGAGGATTTTCAGCAATTTATGAATTTGTGTGATTAAAGAATAAATACAGGATGTCTCAAAACTAATGAATCAGACGTCACTCCACGATAAAGTAGACGAAATACAATCGAATTATGCCAAGATTAGTTCAGCGAAAATTAACTGTTTACAAACTATTTAGAATTTTATGAATATTGCTCGAATTTCCGATTTTTTTAACAATTTTTTTTTTCAATCACAGGGCTAGTATGTGATAGAGGATGGCGATTTATCTCTCATATTAATCCTAGGTTATTGTATTATCTCTTCAATTTCACTCTAAATAGTTTATCGAAAATCTCAATAAATGTAAATTGAAAGAATTCTTCTTTACATAATTTTTATGAGTCTGAATAAACACTCTCTAAATTGAAAAAAACATACCAACTTTTTTTGCAAACTGTTTCAAAAACTTCCACATTTTCTGGAGATTCAAAATTGCTAAATATCGAGATGAGTTTACTTCTTGCAAATAATCCATACTCCAGTGTTTTTACCCGGAAGATGCGAAACGAGAGGGACTTGTTAATTTTCCTTCTCCAATATAATATTCAACGTATTCTCTATACATTGTTTGGGTAGATGAGAGATACAAGCTTTGTTTTACATTTCAGAATGCAGCATTTCGATTTTCGTTTTTATCAGCATGATATCCCGGGGCAGCAAAAGCGTAAACAGTATTTTTTATCGGCTTCCGTTATTTACGTTCGATATTGCTTTCATTTCAATATCCTGTCCAGGATGTTGCCGAATACGTTGTTTTCATTGGGTTTCGGATGATATTCAGGCATTCGATTTCATTTGGATAATTATTTTCTCTCCATTGCTATCTGCTTCAGTTTGTTATTCCAAGTATATCGAATATTCAGGAAATATTTCGATAGATATAGTGGCTCCAGTTCTGCGAAAAGAGTGGCCGGTGTATAACTCTGAGCCTTTCAAACCTAATTATTTCGCTATTTGCTTTGGGACACCACCAACAGTGTGCTGGCCAGCATTAAAGCAAATGCATTTTCCGTATCGGTATGTCAAAAAAAATCTTAGGCTCTCTGTTCCAGGAGGCCGAAGATTTACATATTTTCTGTATAACATGCAGGGCTTGAAGCTGCAGCCATCATCAGTTATGGTGAATCTTCTTGTTTTTGAATTTTTTGTTTGCCACAATGTCACAATAACGTATTTTTCCATATCTTCTACATCATTCATGTTTAAGGAGAGAATTTCGTCACATCGACAACATCCAAAAATCCCAAATATTGTTACAATTTTCGACAGCAACCACTGGTCATCAGGAGAATGTAAAAGAAATTGTTCAGCCTCTTCTTTACTCAATACCTTGGCCTTTTTGGCGAATAATGCTCATTTTTTGTTTCAGAAACGCTATTACCTTTCGAAATCTTCAAATGACTAAACGTAATATTTTTCAATAATTTTTTTAAAGAAAACAAGCCTGCAAACAGGGGAATTTTCTTTCATTTCCAAGCAGCTTTTCAGCATAGACCATTTTGCCCATGAAGTATTAGGGCTGAATCTAGCTGAAAGTTGATTCAAGTAGACCAACAAAGTATCTTCAGTTACCCCAATCACACTATTTTTGTTCTGCCACTTTTTGAAGTCGTCGTATTCTCGCTCGTAACTTGAACCTGATTTTGCAGGTAATAAACTTGATGATACACTGCTGGCTGCCTTGATAATTTCTTTTGGTACATTCATTTTCGCTTTCCCCAAAAACAATGTAAAGAAAAATGAACAGACATGTTCATAGCTTATTTATCTGCGACAAATTATTGAGATTTTTTTGAAATTTATCAACCCTTTTTTCAAATGAGAAACAAATGAAATATAAAACAATACACGCAAGTCAACGGGTTTTACTGGCTCAAGGATGTAACTGACTCGCCTGCGGCTAGTCAGTTGTCGCTGTTTGCATCCATGTTTAATATAAAATAATGTAAATGATGACAGGAATTTGCACTTTTGGGATCTCTTTAATTTTCCATAAAATCTGTTGCCGACGTTTCGGAGTAATTCACTCCTTGAAAAAGGAGTGAACACTTCGGCAACAGATTTTATGGAAAATTAAAGAGATACCAAAAGTCCTGTCATCATTTGCATTATTTAATATTTTTAACGTTTGTAGAAAAAATTTTGTTTGCATCTCATGCCCGAAATACTTTGGTGATTTCAACTAGTTTTTATTAACTCGGCTGCGCCTTGTATTTGGTGTAAATACACAAGAGGCGGTTTACGAGCGCTTTATTTCATCTATTTATTCAAAATGTGGGGGTTATTTTCAACGAGAATTCTTGATAGTTTTCTCTACATTCATAACGCAGTCGTCCGTTTATATCAATTTTCAGACCACTAGCATCAAAATTGGCGGAAGTCTCATACAAACTTGGGAGCCTCACGGATATTCTCTCCCTTAGATTGAAATGGTTCAACTAGAATTAGATTCAAAGATATTTTGCCGAAATGACAACGCTGCCCAGACTTTCAAAAAAATAAATTTCCCCGGATAGATGCCCCACTTTTTGAAATTGCCTCATATTTTCGACAATATCGATTTAATCTGAATAATTTTTATGAAAGTAGCTAGCCTTATTATTTGAGTTGAAATACTGTGGGTTTTTTCTGATCTAGCATTAGCAGATTCCACAGAATTTTTATTTTTGTGGAACATTATTTCTGGGGATAGATGCCTATAGGTATGTATAGTTGCCCCACTATGAAAATACTGAGAAGGATAGATGCCTTCAGTCCGGGATAGATGCCCTTCATATTGTGTGATCCAATAACAAAGCCAAATTCAATGAAATTTCTTATCGTTATGTCTGTTATAATCATAATATAACTCAAATTAGCCTACTTAATGAAATTGCGAAAGCATTCATTAAACGAAAATATGAATTCTTTATATCATAAAATATTAGGTAGGTATCAACAAACAGGACACCGAAATTTTTCATTGTTGTTATAAAATATTAAATATCTAATAGGTTTCAACAGAAATAGCAATACTCTTTTCAAAACAAAACAACACAACGAAGAGGAGATCAGTCAGATAGTGCTTTAAGTTTTCCACATCTTGAGCAGGAATTTCGAAAAAGTGTACAGGTTTCATGAAGCCAGTTGTGATACCTTATACACTGAATCCAGTTGGATTGAAACTTTGTATTTTCATTCATATTTTCATATTTCAGTGGCATTACGCCTTCGTAATGTTCTGTTTCATCGGAAGCTGCTTCAAGTTGCAAACTTGACCTTGTACTCCTTCTTTCCTCTCGTACTTCCGCGGCATGGTTTTGCTACAATCAGTAGAGAGTTCAGATGGGTACAAAAATTATAACAGAACACTAAAAATATTCAAAAGAATTAATACTCAGACTATACAAGGGTATGGGTTGTATAGAGATATAAATGGCCCTAAGGGCTTCTATACCTCGAAAAATCAGGGCAACTATCCTTTTTGGTACGGATAGATGCCCATGCATTTTTTTCACAAATTAAAAACAAAAAAGCAACTGGTCATACCTAGATGCACACTTAATGAACCAGTTTATTGATATAATAAAAAATATAATCGAATTTATAACTACATCAAAAGTTCTACAACGGCAAATACTAGCCTTTGAAACTTTTACATGTTTTCGAAGTTCGTTACGGAGATAATCACATACACTTGCAAAACGCGTCCTCACTGTACCATATTCCTTCACCAACTGAAGTTAGGGGTGACAGTGGATCATTCTTACACTATTTATTATTAGTGGAGAGTTTGGGAAGGTAGGTATTTTGAAAATGGGGCGTCTATCCAACTGGGGCATCTATCCGGGTTTTACTCTAATCCCTCAAAGATGCCTTCATTCAAAACTGCTGACTTTCATCTGACGAAATGTTATCGGCGCGTGTTTTGGCATCTGATACAAAGCTCAAATCTGTCCTTCACGGTTTCTTCAGGCGTCCCGACATATTGAAATGTCAGCTGGGGGCGTCTGAGTCCCGCAGCCAGGAATCCGGGCAATACAAGCTCGGAGTCGATATCCTGCATAAACGAGCCTTTACTGTTTGCGTTAAGGGAAACGTCGCACTCTCGTGTTCCCTTCGGGGCGGTGGTCTTTCGACTCGGATCTGCCGGACGTGTTATCGGTTGTTTCTTGTGATATTAGGGATTTCCAGGCATCGATTTTGAGCTATTATGAGCTTAAAGAGTTTCTTCTTCTTCTTCTTCCTCTTGTGATAGGACCAGGTCCTGTTCAATCCTGTACATTTGGCTCTCTTATAAAATTTTCCTGAGATACTGAACTCCAGCTCTCGTACCATCTTTTTGGTGGTCTGCCTATAGGTCTGCGTATATTAGGTTTCTGATTTTTAGCCCACTTTGCCCATCTGTCCTCTGGCATTCTTTCCACATGGTCTCTCCAGAATCTTATGCGTGCTCTGACCCACCTCACCACATCCTGTACGCCCAATTCTTCCGTTATGTCATCACTCCGTATTCTGTCCCTTAGGGTGACACCCTTGATGGTTCTTAATATTTTCATCTCTGTAGTTCTCATTATTCTTTTTGTTGTTGATGTCTCGGCTCTGGTTTCTGTGGCATATGTGAGAATAGGTCTTACACACGTTTTGTATATTCTGATCTTACTCTTTGAGCTCATCGCTTTGTTCTTCCACACTATATCTCTCAGTTAGCCGCTGACTCTAGATGCTTTTGTCGCTTGTGTTCGTGCCTCTTCTGTCAGGTTTCTTTCGCTCGATATTTTCACTCCCAGATAATTGAACCTTGATACCTGCTGTATTATTCCGCTATCAACCGCTAATTTGCATCTAATGGGATTTTTAGAGATGACCATTGATTGTGTCTTGTTGATGGAAATGCTCATATTAAATTTTTCAGCAGAAGTTTTCATCTTATATAATAGACGTTGTAGGTCATCTTCATTTTCTGCTACGGCAACACCATCGTCTGCGTTAAACAACACCTTTAGGGAGCGGTGACCCATTCTGTAACCTGCGTTGACACTGTTGACTTCCTTGATAATTTGGTCCATTATGATGTTAAATAGGGTTGGGCTAAGACTGTCCCCCTGTCGAATACCGGCATTTATTTGAACTTCTTCAGAGAGTCCTTCCTTAGTTTTAATTCTTGTTCTGGTTCCAGTATCCTCAAAGAGTTTGTTGATATGAAAAGGAGATTTTGTACGAAAGTATAGAGGATGAGAATAATGGGCTCATGAAATTGGGGATGAAATGTGTGAAAATACACTGCGCAAAGAAATTAGCGCACATTCTGAAAATCTCAAATTTAATGACTTTATAACTTATTTTTTATGTTCTCTTGGGAAGGTTTTGAACGGAACAAGACACATTAAATGAAAGAAAAATTCAGGATTTCACCGAATCTTATCTTTGTATTTACACCCCTTGCGTTAATTACAGCTCGGCAACGACGGTTCATACTCAAAATGAGTGATCTTAAATGTTCTGCTCTAATTCTTCCCCGATTTCTCCGAGTTAGAGTCATTAAGAGTAGCTGGATGATTTTCTGAACTTCTCAGCCTTCTATTGAGGTTATCCTAAACCTGCTCAATTGGATTGAGATCTGGACTTCTTGCTGGCCATTACATTCGAGAAACTTCAACCTCTTCAAGGTACTCCTGAACGATGCGCTCACGATGGGGTCTGGCATGATCGTCCATAAAAATGAAATTTTCACCAATGTATGGGGCAAATGGCAATACATGCTTTTCAAGAATGTTTCTTATATACTGATCAGCATGCATAGCTCCATAATCAACGACCACTAGGTCTGTGCGAGTAGTCAGTATTCAGGAAATTGCACTGAGCATATCTTTCATGTGGACGTCTGTATACAAGGGAACGTCGATCATAATGGTAGTGGCAGAATCTAGACTCATCTTTGAAGAGAACTCTTTCCCAATCGGCCACTTCCCAATGGATATGCTCTCTCGCAAAATCCAAAAGCGCCCTTCGATGGGCTGGGGTAAGAGCTGGGCCTCTTGCCACGGCACGAGGCCTCAAATCATATTCTCTGAGGCAATTTCTTATTGTCTGAGTACTAATTTGCACCCCATGAATTTGCTCAAGCTGATTTTGAAAGAGGCGAGCGATTGCAAACTGTTGTCTCAACGAAGAAACTTTCAAGTAACGTTTTTGAATGACAGTCTCCCTGAATCGCTGCAACATTCTGAATACACTTGTATGGGAAACTCCAAACCTTTCTGCAATTCTTGTGTAGAGTCTAGAAAATCAAACGAAAGAAAAACTATTGATCACTAGAATTGATCGAGAACAACTGATTTCAGAATGGAGCCAATACATTCAAAATCTGATAATATCGTCTTTTTTCATTCCTGCTGGGAAAAAAAATCTGTATTGAAGAAAAACGTTGAAAGTGGATAACATATGCATGCATAATTCTGATAAAAATGAATATCATTGAGAACACCTTCAGCTGTAAAATAAATGTGAGATTTCCATAATGTGCCTTAAATTTTTTTCGCAGTGTATGAGGAGATGCTGTAGCAAGGCAGTTGTTGAATGAACAATGCAAGAATGTAGACAAAGCAGGATTATTTTATGTGGATGTATTCGTGAAGTTCTTATTCACTACCTCTTTGTATGTACCGTAGCTCTAGACCGGCTATCGAAAAGCTACAGGGTGATCTATTTCAGGTTCTTGTAGCGGAAAGGCTCCAAGTCAGCGAAAGTGTGATATCTCAACTTTGGAATAGGTTCAGGGAGACAAATTCCATGTTAGAAAGACCAAGGCTTGGTGGGTGACGAAAAATAACACGTGCTCAGGATCGTTTCATCACTGTTTCGGCGAGAAGAAAGCCTACATCTACATGTAGAATGCTACGGAATAGTCTTCAAAATGCAGATGGGGTCCAAGTTTCCATCGAAACCATCAGAAGACGTTTGAGAGGGATGAATCTAGGTTCTAGACGTCAAAGTCTGGAATGGGCAAGGCAACATATCAATGGCGTGTTGTCCTTTTCACTGATGAATCCAGATATGGACGATTTTCAAACTCTTGAAGAAAAAGGGTATGGATAATCCGACGCATACCCCATAATCATCGCTATGTCCAAGAAGTCCATCGATTCCGAGAGGGTAGTGTTATGGTACGGGCCGGGATATGTTTCAATAGGCGCACAGATCTCCAAATTTGTCCTGGGAATATGACTGCCTCACAATATAGAAAGCATGTCATTGATTATGTTTTGCCAAATTTTTACGCTGGTATTGGTGAAACTCTTCAATTTCTAGACGATAACGCTAGACCGCATCGTGCAGCCATGATTGAGAATGCGCGCGAGGAGCTTGGTATTTCACATACCTCTGCACTCACCAGATTTGAATTGCATAAAACATGCATGAGATATGTCCCGAAAAAAATTAAATAATCATCAACCTACCCTAAAATCCTTAAATGATCTGAGAGAGCTTCTGCCCCGTTTTTGGAACCAAATACTTCAAGAAATGTTCAACAACCTTGCGTGTAGTCATACTATACACGAGGTGATGTCAAGCTGTTATTGATGCTCGTGGAGGCCATACTTTGTATGAATGGTCTTGAAATGCTTGAATTCTCTGGGAATAAAATTTCGTTTTTTACTCGATTTTTCCTAACCACCCTGTATACGCTGCAGACCTACAGGCTCAACTTAATTTTATTTCCTGCAATTTTCATCACAAAATCTCATTTAAACTATGTTTTTTGTAATTCAAGTCAATATCCCTTATTTGAAATGTGCAGGGTGAGCTATTGGGAAATCTGGATTATCTATTTTATGAATCATAACAAGCAGTACGTATACAGAATGTTAGGTGAGAAGTCTGTAAAAATTCAAGAGGTTATTACTTGGATTATTTTAAGCATATTTCATCCTTAGCTAGATCTAACCACGTATTATCGAAGTTTATCATAACTTGGGTTTAGGATATATGAGATTAGTTCAAATATGATCGAGACAAATGCTGTGACCCATTTATTCATTACTTATAAGAAGAACTAACACCCTAAACATGGGCCATAACCGATCTGCATAGAGAATGGATTAGTGGAGACCACGTTTGCAGAATCATTCAAGTTGAGAAAATGCCATCATCGAAGCAAAGCAGAGACAGACCGGTTTCTACCTTTCTAGGACTCACCAGTGCTTCTCAGCCAGCAACGATGAACGAGTACTCTAGGTAAGCATTTGGAGAGACGTGAGAGACGCTCCGACGTCTTTTCTTCAAACTCTAAATGAGTGGTTGTAGTTAGCCTGAAGGAGCAATGAAACTACGTGGAGATTTCTGTTTGTTGGGGAATTCTGGTGAGAGGACGTTCAGCTTTGCCCCGATAGATTGCAAACCTTCGTATAGCACTGAGTTTGGCTTCTCGTATGCCTTTAAATGCTCACATTCTAGGGTGCTCATTCATCGTTGCTGGCTGAGAAGCACTGATGGTTCCTAAAGAAGACGAAACCGGTCTGTCTCTGCCTTGCTTCGATGACGGTTTTTTGTCTTCTTGGATGATTCTGCATACAATATCTCTACTAGTTCTTTCCCTACATTTATTTATTATCGAGAAAATTTGTGTAGGAAGTTACCCCCACTAGTTATTCACTTTGTCCAAGCTTCTTGATCCCAGATGGAAAACTGGACCTTCTGTCAATCTGAACATTCCTGAAGAGGACCTCGAATGTCCCAACTGAGCAAGAAAACTCCAAAGAAAACATCTCTTAAACGGATCCAGAGGGGTGTGTTCATTCACCAAATCCTGAATGTTCCGCGGGCTCTGTTATTCCCCATTTCTCAATGCCGCATTCCTGTCGTGAATGGGACCTGTCTCCATTTTATAATTAATCATCATTATCCGGGGTAATCATGGCGTTTCATCTCAATGGGAAGTTTATGTTTGAGCTTGTTTGCTAAATCTCTCGAGAACTCAACTTTCTCGGGAAGATTAAAAATTTCAACAACGATCGATGCCGACGGACGTGATTCGAAAAGCAAATTATGATCGATGTTGCTGTAGACTTTTTTGTTGAAATTTTTTTCAAATCCGAGATGTCCCATCGAATATTTTGTAGAGTGGCAATTTTAACCTTCCTCAATAGCAGTCAATTCAGAATTTATGTAGATCGATCAACCTTTTCAAACATACTTACATGGTAATCTGAATTATGACTTGAAAAGTTTGTTTGTTAGATTCTTTTTCTATTTGTCATTGCATAACTCTGGAAACGGATATCCAATCTCGATGAGAGTCTCACTTTAGTGTAGAGAATTAATTCGAGTAAGTTTTCAAGTGAACTTAACCGCTATAAGCCCGGTCGAATCACGCAATAACATTAATTGCCAAGTGCCAAATTTTGGTGGAAAAATAGGGTTTACCATTAGGAATAAAGTGCCTCAAGCACCTATCGATCCTATGTGTACGTTGTTAGTTATTCAGGGTCAAAAGTCGATATCTTCAATTTTTTTAATTTTTCTCAAAAAAGGTGAGTTTTATCTGAAAAAGCTTGGAACGAAAGTTGTAGATCTTTGGATTCTCTACAAAATTAGTGCCTATGATCCCTAAGATATCGCGATTCTAAGAGTCACGTTATGCATGATTTGCACATATAAACCACTAATCAGCCACTTACGGCTTATTTGTGTCTATTTTGAGGGGAGAAGCCTTAATAATGATAATAATAATAATCTTTATCAATTCCAAAAGACATAATTAATATATATGAGACAAGTCAAGGAAAAAAACAAAGAATTAAACAATCATAAATCAAAGATCAAAAATATTACTATCATCTAGAAATTCTTTGATACATGAGATTATCGCGTTGTTTATGGAATTGGACGTTAGTGCTGAAGGTTCAGTTCAAGTGAATACTTGTTAAAAGCGCCTACCATTTAGGTTATTTGTGCTATCTATAATGTATAACGTTGGCCTATAGGAGAGTGCAAAATTAATTAATCGAAACGACATCTACAGTGACGAACCGCCTTTGAAGAGCAGGATTAGTGTTCATCAGAAAAAAAGAGGATACAATTGAAAAATTATGAGCATTAAAATGAGAGTACTATGTATGAATTGAAACCACTAATGCTTTGGTTGTGAGAAAGCTTAAGACTTGAGATCTTACTTGCTGAGTGAATCAGAAGAATGAACTTGGGAATTTCATGTTCACTTTATGAGAAGCATGAAAATAACATGGAAATGCCACAATTAATAATTCTGAGAATTTACATACCTTGTTCAATAAGTACTTACTCCAAGAAATGAACTTAATGAACAATTATCAAGCCAGGTTACTTTTTGAATTTCTAATTGAAAGATTAACACAAGAAGAGATCTATTCACAGGCAAGGCTGGATTATAAAAGACAAGGAATAATTAATACTTCTTCTTAAAAAGTTAATCTGTCAGTTGATTCACAGAGTTACATTAATATGACGCGAGCAGTTAATCAGCTGACCATAAAGATATACTTGCTGCGGAGATGGACCACAATCGTAGATGGAGATGAGGTAAGAGGGGTGCATCGTTCATTTTTTTACAAGGTGAAACAGTTCAGGTTGATCGTGGAATGCCAACATCAATCGAGGCTCTTCTCGACTTCAATGAAGAGACCAAGAGCTCAGCCTCATTTGAACAATTTATGAACAGCAAAATGAACAAGAATGAATCGAAGAAGATATGACTGTTGAAGAAGACTTTCAAGAGTATGAATCTGATTAAATTATTCGAATGAATCGAAACGGAAATGGATATGTGTGCATATCATGTATAATGTGGCTCTTAGAATCGCTGTATCTCAGGAATTGTAACCCTGGGGAAGAAAAACAATGATATTATTTTTATAGATAATTCAAAGATCTATAACTCTTGTTCGAAACTTTTTTTGATAAAGCCCACCGTTTTTGGGAAGAATTGGAAATAAGAAAAATTTTGACCTTTGACACCGAATAACTAACGGCACACTGATAGGATCGATGGGAACTTTTGTCACTTTTCTTCTACTTGCCTGACTTGCTTGAGCGAACCAGAAGACTACCCCATATGTGATTAGCGGTCTCACAATGTTATTCTTACGGCATTCTTGATGCTGTTTCTGCCAGTTCATAGGCTCTTTACTTTCCTCCGACATCACAATGCCTCGGTTGCTGTAATAGATCACTGTATTGTCAGAGGCCGATTGATCCATGGTTCTAGAGTTAGCGTTCTCCAGACATCACATTTCCCTTTCGATGCTGCATGATGTCTCAATTTCTAAACGGAGACTCAGGGAGCTCTCAATTGTAGGTTTAAGGAATAGTATATAACATTACTGGCAAGGTGAGAGGGTTTTTACTGGCGAATGGAGGATATATACCTCCTTGAGCCAGTAAAACCCTTTACCTTGCGTGTATTGTATTATATTTTATTTGTTTCCCATTTGTGAAAAGGTTAGATAAATTGCAAAAAAATCTCAATAATTTGTCGCAAATGTCGTAAGCTATGGAAGCGTTGCCATGAACATGTCTATTTATTTTTCTTCACATTTGTTTTGGCGAAAGCGAAAATGAATGTACCAAAAGAAATTATTGAGGCAGCCAGCAGTGTAGCATCAAGTTTATTACCTGCAAAATCAGCTTCAAGGTACCAGCGAAAAAACAACGACTTCAGAAAGTGGCAAAACAAAAATAGTGTGATTGGGGTAACTGAAGATATTTTGTTGGTCTACTTGAATCAACTATCAGCTAGATTCAGCCCTAATACTTTATGGGCAATATGGTCTATGCTTAAAAGCTGCTTGGAAATGAAAGAAAATGCCCCTGTTCGCAGGTTTGTTTTCCTTGAAAAATTTATTGAAAAATATGACGTTTAGTTGTCATTTGCAGATTTCAAAAGGTAATAGCGTTTCTGAAACGAAAATAATGAGCGTTATACGCCAAAAAGAGGCTGAACAATTTCTTTTACGTGCTCCTGATGACCAGTGGTTGCTGGCGACAATTGTTACAATATTTGGGATTTTTGGATGTTGTCGATGTGACCAAATACTTTCCTTAAACATAAATGATGTAGAAGATATAGAAAAATACGTTATTGTGACATTGCGGCAAACAAAAAATTCAACAACAAGAAAATTCACCATAACCGATGATGGCTGCAGCTTCAAACCCTGCATGTTATACAGAAAATATGTAAATTTGCGGCCTCCTGGAACAGAAAGCCTAAAATTTTTCTGACATACCGACATGGAAAGTGCATTTCTCTTAATGCTGGCCAGCACCCTATTGATGGTTTCCTAAAGCAAATAGCGAAATATTTAGGTTTAAAAGACCCAGAGTTATACACCGGCCACTCTTTTCGCAGAACTGGAGCCACTATGATTGCGGATTCGGGTGGAGATATTTTAGCACTAAAGCGTACACGAGGGTGAAAGAGCACCGAAATTGCGATGAGTTATGTCGATGATTGGGTCAACAAAAAAATCGAAATGTCCAGCAAAATATTTGGTAGTAAGGAGAGTACAAATGTTCTGCAGTACTCGAGTTCAGCATTTTCTGAGTCAACAGATGGTTCATCATCATCAGTATCAACTCTTTCATCATCGAAAATCTGTATTACTGGAAATAACAATTGTACCATGATTTTCAACATATTTTTACGATAAAACGAAATTTTCTTATGTAAATAATACTACTAACATGGAAAAATTTTTCAAGTTAACTGTCAGTTTCACAAGTTAGTGACTTGATAAAATAAACTTTCTTGATTAATATTGTGTTTTTGGAAACTGACGTTTACAAATGAGAAACAAATAATTACGTTTTCATCAGGATTTTGTTTCTGAGAGAAATATTTGCATAAGAATTTCCCTGAGTGTGTCCAGATATTCTTCATCAATCCTGTTCGAGATCATTTCGAAACGAAGTCCGTAAATTACAAACCAACCCTGAGATCTGGGTGTGACATTTTCCCCAAGATCCAATTCCTCCAATTTCCCATTTCTGCCGTGACAAAAACGTAATATACCATATCCTGCTATCCAGATCCCGAGGCGCGGTAGGGACCGATCCAAAGTCATTACTCCGATAGCAATTGACACATCGTTTAGAAAATCTGCCCTCTCACGATCGGATATCAAACACCGTCTCCGGAACTTTTCATATAAACGACGTCGACACACGTTTCTTCTTCGGGAACACCGAGTGGCCTGCAGCCGATCGGCATTCTGATGGGTTAATTCGAGCGAGCGAACCTGGGTCCGTATTCTCGACAAGTGAACTTTCTATGCGTATGTGAACTTTCAGAATATCACACGCTTTGATATTCTTGACTCGTGACTAATAGTAATAGTAATAATTTATTCAGCATCAAAATTGCTTCGTCAAAAAAATTACACATTCAATTATGGAAGAATTCATCAAAAGTGTAAATTGTATTTTACAGAAGAACTTTTCTTAGAGATTTCTTGAATTTTTTTTGTCCATTGAGTTGTTTGATGGCATTTGGGATTCTATTGTAGATTTTAGGTCCCCAGTAGTCAACTTCTTGCTGGGCATACTTCCTTTCATAATATGGGATGGTAAGTTTGTTTCGGCTTCGTGTATTGAAATTGTGGAAGGTGCTATTAGTTGGGAAGGTGTCTAAGTTCTCATGGACATATGTAGAGCACTCTAATATATATGCTGCTGGTATGGTAAGTATGTTAAGATCTCGAAACGCATCCCTACAGCTGTCTGTCTGTTTTAGTCCTAATATTCTCACCGCTTTCTTCTGAAGAATCAGGATGTCGATGGCATGAACCAATGTGCCCCAAAGAAGGATTCCATACGTTGCCAAGGAATGGAAGTTGGCAAAATAAGACATCTCTGCGGCCTTCCTGGATGAGACTCTTTTCACAACCGAGATAGTGTAAATGGCTACTGCAAGTTTTCTTTTCAATGAATCGATGTGCGGCTCCCATGAAAGTGCCTCATCTAATGTAACTCCAAGCAATTTGATGGTGTCATTTTTGTTGCTCTTTATTCACAGGTTTTGTGTTTTCGATTCGTTTATTGCAAGAGAATTACAGCTGAACCAGTGCTTAGATGATGAAAGCACATATTTCCCCAATATCTTCAGATCTCTCTCATCCAAGGCCTTTAGGAAAAAAGAGGTATCATCTGCGAACAAAAAAGTTTTCAGATATGTGTTCAACTCATCTCTTCTCAGATTCAGGTCGTTTACGAATATCAGGAAAAGTAAGGGCCCCAGCTTTGATCCTTGTGGAACTCCAGATGTTATGTTCCTGCTCCCTGATAGTAAGTTATCTCATAATACATGTTGTTGCCTATTTGACAGGAAAGAGCAGATAATGGCAAGGGCAGCACCCCCCAATCCATAATACTGTAATTTTCTATGCAGGATATCATGGTCCACAGTATCTAAAGCTTTCGATTGATCCTGTGAAACAATTTCTGATGGCCATTTTTCATCCAGGGACTTGACTATTTCATCCATGACCTCCATCAGCAGAGTTGTTGTTGATTTGCTGGTCCTGAATCCATGTTGTTGATTGCTGAGCAATTTATTGTCTTCAAAACATGCTAAGAGCCTAAGGTCGCATACGTTCTCAAAGCGAGTGTTCACAGCGAGCGTTTTGTATCATTCGTTTTCGTGATAAAGTTTGATTTTTCTGTGTTTGTGTAGACGTTTGACAAGAAGATACTTCAGAATATTTGTACAATATAAATCGCAAAACAATCAGAAGTTTTATTGGGATATACAATGGGGTCGTCAAGATTAGATTTCGTTGTCTGCTTGCACACAGAGTTCTTCACTATGCTCAAGAGACGGCAAGTAAAATTATCAATGCTTGTGTCAAGCTTCATAATCTTTGTATCGGATATAATGTTCCTGAACCAGATAATGATGGTGAGGACATAGCACTGGCTGTTTAAGGAATATATGGGTCTCCCTTTGAAGAGAACATAATGAGCATCAACCGAAAATTTGCATCAGAAGAGGCTCGAAAAAGCTGGAGGGAGGAGATAGAAAAAGAAATGAGAGAACTTCTATTGGAGGAGAATCTCTAGAAAGATAGAGATCAATAGAGACTGGGTATCAATGACGTCGGTGAACGTATTAAAACCGATCATATTGTTTAAAGAAAATTACAAGCAACAATTATTATAACCAATCTCTAAGATACCTAAGTGATAAGTCCGCTCACCTATGCAAAACACTTCATAAATATATGATTCATAAATTTATTAATATTTCATTTATTTCAATTAACATATACACACTCTCATTATAGATTTATTCCAAAAAAAATAATAAGTACATCACACAGTTACAGTAAACAAAACAAAACTCCTCGTGAGACCCAGTGCTTGTTCATCTGGTAGGCCTTTTCGCATTGATAACCTTCGTTTTCGTTCTTGACTGAAGGTCTTGCAAAGGCTACAAATATATATTATGATTAAACAAAATGGATTTTTGAAGCATAATCTTACCTTTCTCAAATTCTTTCAATCTCTGATTGCACCTACCATGGTATGTTACCTATTCCTGACCAATTTCTTGAGTATCTTCTTATGTGAATTGGTTGAAAACTTCATCAGATTGAAGATCCGTGGTAGTGTTCCAATTAGAATTTATAATCCTCAAAGAAAAATTTATGTCATTGGTGAAATGTGTCAGTGTTGCCGGCTGTTTCGATCACACGTTTTCAAACGTATACTTTTCATGGAACGAATGGTCGTCAAGAATACCGATCCGGAAAAGTACTCGCACGTGAACCGTTCGTTTTGAGACGTATACGTTTAAAAGCTCACTTGTCGAGAATACGGGCCCTGGATTATCGCGATATCGATCCGAGCGCCCCCAGCTGTGCGCCTCGCTGTTTGACAACTTTATTTGACTTGACTTTTTCACTTTGGCCGACTGTTACGGGTGTCCTTCGGGCGAAGCTGATAGCCTCTTGTGAGTGTGAGGTGAAGATGCGATGGTTATCATACTTTCGGTTTTTCTAAAAAATGTTTTTTTTTCAATTTCTTGAAATCTCAAAATCGAAATAATTGGATGTAGATATTTCACAGTTTTCCTGAGACATACTTTTATTGAAGTTGAAGTAGCGGATGAGCGATTGAAGACTAAATAAAGTGCTCCACAAAAGTTAGGGATATCGTTTTCAATCGTTTTGAAAAGTATTTAGACTTCTAATCATCTAAAACTCAATAACAACTTGAATCGATCCAATAAAAATCAGTATGAGACAATTCGTCAATCTGGTCGCGGTTATTATAAATTTTATAGGCCCCGTCACCGATTTTTAAAAGTGTATAGGACTTCCTGATACTACAGTTTCAATAACAGTTCTGGAGAGGTAGTAATTTTCGAGCAAAAAAATAAATGAAACTCATAAATATACTCCATTTACCTCGGATACGGCTCTGATATAATCTTATTTAGTTTAGTTTAACAAGGTCAGGTTGTGTTAGGTTCATTTTCCCTACCAAGAGTTGAAAATGAAAATTAGAAAAAATTAAAGAAAAAAAATTGAATAAAAAAAGAAAACATCGATCCACATTCAGGTTAGGTTAGGTTAGATTCATTTTCCCTACCTCAAGATCACAAAAAATACTACTGGGCAAGGTACCTTATAATTACCCAATCGGAATACTACAGGCTGGCCTAACCAGGAACCAAATATTTTTTTGGGGGGGGGGCGGAAATTTAAATGATGAATTTCAACAGTGTGAGGAGTAATTAACTTTTTTTCCATCTACCGAACATTCAAATCGTTTTGTAGCTTTTATTCATTTCATGGACTCTGGGAGCAAAGGCAAGGCTCATTTTCATGAAAGGAAATATTTTTTCTGAAAAATCCATTCTTTTTATTATGGGAAAGGGGTGAATATTGGGAATTTTCCAATTATCTAATATTCAATAATGTGAGTTTCTCATTTCATATATCGTTTTTTTGTGAGGAGTTCCTTGAAGTATATTTGAAACTTTGAGACACACCTCTTGTTTCATTCTTCAATTACGTTCAGTTTCATACTTAGGTGTATCTCAAAATTTCAAACATCATAGAACAAGATATTTTTCACAAAAAGAGCAGATTCCATAAAATGAAGAAAAATACATGATTGAATGTTGGGTAGATGAGAAATTAAAGTTAATTACTTTCCATTTAGAGGAGATTCATAATATTGAATCTGGTAATCTCTAACATGAGTCCATTTCACAGAATAATAGGAAAAAAATTTTCAGAAAATATGTTTTTTTTGATGAAAAATGAGCCTTACTTCTTCTTACATATTCCATGAAATAAAGAAAAGTAACATAACTAAGGAAAAATTTCAAAGTAGTTGACAAAATTTCAAAGCAGTTGGAAAAATTCCAATGCAGTTGGAAAAAGTTCCAATCAGTTGGTAAAATTTCGAAGCAGTTGAAATACATAATTCCGAGAGAGTTATGAAATACGATGGAATCTGCACAAGTTTTCAATCAGTACTTGACAATATATGTATAGCCGGCAATAAATGATATTTAACCCAATATTTTTACAATCAAGTGTTGGAAGAGATTCGGCCTCTAGAAGTAGGTACCTAGTTGTAAATTTTTCAGTTACGTCCTATGGACTGTGTCATAAAAAAACCAACTGGTATCATAAATTCAAACTGTTAGTTTCAGATAAGCTGAATCATCATTAGGTACGCTCTTCGTACATTGTGTTATAGTTTTACGAATAAACAATATGTGTAAATAAATTTAAATAATGAACCGAAAATATTCATAGTGAAGTTTGAATAATGTGGTGACTAACAAAAAAAAAATATGAACAGAAACTGCACGAGGGACAACAAGTGTGAGAGAAAATTATGGGAAGTGACCACAGAATATCGGAACAACAAGAATCGTTCAAAATAATCAATATATTTTCAATTTCAAATTGCAATAAACGCTGCAAAGAGTTCGAAATCGCCAACTCAAATTAGGAAATTTTGTTCAAAATTGCTTTAGGTAAAAACGGTCTCCCTACTAAATCGGTAATCTATTTTTTTTAAGAAGTATCTTCATTTATGACACACACTTTGACACACACAGCTAATTTCAGTTTTTATTGTTGAAAAAAAAATCAATCAAATTGTCTCTGGATATTCTGTGGTCGTTGTCCATATGTTTTTTCACACTTGTTGTCTTTCGTGCATTTTCTGTTCATAATTTTTCTTTGAAACGCAAAGATCTACGCATTTGTCCTAGGATTACGACCGCCCTATATAAGAATGTCATTCAGAATGTTTTGCCAAGTTTTCACGCTGCTAATGGTGAAACTTTTCAATTTCTAGACGATAACGATAGACCGCACCGTGCAGCCATAATTGAGAATACGCGCGAGGAATTTGGTATTCCACATTTACCAAAACCTCCGCACTCACCAGATTTTAGTTGCATAGAACATGCATGGGATATGCACCAAGGAAGATTAGATAATCATCAACCTACCCCTATCCTTAAATGATCTGAGAGAGCTTCTACCCCGTTTATGGAACCAAATTTCTCAAGAAATGTTCAACAACCTCGTGTGTAATATGCAAAGAAATGTCAAGCTGTTATTGATTCCCGTGGAGGCCATATATTGTATTAATAGTCTTAAAATGCTTACATTCTCTGGAAATGAAATTCCGTCATTTTACTCGATTTTTCTTAAGTACCCTTATTGGCTGCAGACCTACAGGATAAAATTAATTCTATTTTCTGGAACTTGAACTCATATCAACATGAATTTTCATCACAAAATCCCATTTAAATTATATCTGTTTGCAATTCAAGTCAATATCCACATATGGAACATTTATCGGAGATACAATTTAAATTTTAGTCTCATTCTGACGTGCTATAAGATGTCTGATTCACATACATTTTTTCACTTTATCCGAGTATGATTATCAATTTTACCATGATGGTTCTTCATATCATCAATTCGTGGATTAGAAACTCTCCTTTTTCCAGACTAATTGAGTGTTCCGTATTTTTTTTTCAGGTGGCGCCCAACGTGGGGCCACTACATAAAATTTTTTTCACCAAATCGTTCGAAATTCAACGACCAAAACCGCTCCACGATAACCGAACTATTCTATTCCACCGTAATCTGCAATCATGGCCGTTATGAAATTCAATTAATACCAGAGCTCCCAGTCCGGACATTAACGTGGCCGTTAAGAAAATCGCGTACGCTGTGAGGTCGATCCATTAATGCTCGCAACTCTTGAAACTGCACAACTCGGGCGCGTTCAGACTTTTCGAACGGAATCAGCGTCGATGTTATCAGCATCTGGCGCTTTTAACAGGCAAATCGCCCCGTTGAGGACCCCCCCGCGGCGTTCTCGTTGTCCTTATTGCCGTCCAATTATCGTGGCTGCGGGAACAATAACGCGAGCAACCCGGAAATTCGGATATCGCGTGTGATTCCGATGATTCCCATTGATAAGCGGCCGGTCATGTGCGAATTTTTGTTTGATGCGGCGAAAATAATCGCGGTTAAACCCGTGTCACCGTGGGGATTTCAATGAATTTGCGATAATGAAGTGGACAGGGCCGTCATTGAGCATTTTTCGAGATTGTTCAACAAGGGAATTGGAGGTTCCAAATTAAAATGCATGTCAATTCTAGACGAAACCACAATTTCAATCATTGACAAAAATTATAAAGCGTTCCAGATCGTACTGAAAAACAAGGAAATAGTAAGATATTTGGCAACACTGCTGCGAAGTCTTGGCACTCATCATATTGTGCAAAAAGAGACGAAATAGTAGATTGGCAAAACTAAAAATAATACAATACATACTTAAACAAAAAAGTCAGGGACGGGCTGAAGCCAAAATTTTGGGGGGGGGATCCATCGAAAATTTTCCAACTGGACATTGAATTAACAGGAAACCGTTAGACATATTATGTATATGTTGTTTCGGTAAAAAAAATCAAAATGATGAATTTCAACACAGTGAGGAGTAATTAACTTTTTTTCACTTTACCGAACATTCAATTAAGTAGATTTTATGCAGTTTGTTTTTTTTCATGACAAATATCTTGATGTTGTTCGAAACTTTGAGAAACACTAATTGTTTGTTTCTTCAATTTTGTAGCTTTTCTTTATTTCATGGAATCTGCAAGCGAAGGCATGTCATACTTTTAACATCTCAAATATGTTTTTGTGCTTCTTGGGGGAGCTCTCTAGCCAAACCTTATTCAAGGTCAGGTGGAGAGTCATTTTTTTTAAGACGTAATATGCACTTCTCAGAGAGGTCTTCGAATCTACATTTGCGGCATTTCTTTGTTCAGGGACGTGTCGAAGCCAAATGTTTGGCGGGGAAAATCCATCGAAAATTTTCCAACTAGACATTGAATTGACCGGAATCCGTTACATACATTTTGGTATAATATTTGTTTCGGTAAAAAAAAGTCCAAAATGATGAATTTCAACAGAGTTATGAGTAATTACCTTTTTTCATCTACCGAATATTCTATTGAGTAGATTTTATTTACTCTGTTTTATTCATTGAGAGTATCTTGATGTTACTTGAAACTTTGAGAAACACTACTTGTTTTTTTTCAGTTTTGTAGCTTTTCTTCATTTCGTGGAATTTGGGAGCGAAGGAACGGCTGATTTTCATCAGAAAAAATATTTTTCTGAAAAATCTATTTTTTTTCATTCCGTGAAAGGAGTATATATTTTGAATCAAAGTTATGAAAAATTAACTTTAATTTTCCAATTACCGAATATTCAATAATGTGAGTTTCTTCTTTTTATGGAATCATTTTTTTTTGTGGGGAATTCCTTGAAGTATGTTTGAAACTTTGGGAACCACTTTTTGTTTCATTCTTTAATTTGGTTTAGTTTCATTCTTTGGTGTATCTCAAAATTTCGAGCATCATAAAAAAATGATAGTTTTCACGAAAAGGCAGATTCCATAAAATAAAGAAATATACATGACTGAATGTTGGGTAGATGAAAAATCAAGGTTTATTACTGACCACTTTGATGAGATTCATAATATTGAAACTGCTCATCCCTAACATGGGTCCATTTCACAGAATAAAAGGAACAAAATTTTCAGAAAATATATCTCGTTTGATAAAAAATGAGCCCTACTTTTGCTCACGGATTCCATGAAATAAAGGAAAGCAACATAACTAGGGAATAAAACAGGAAAATTATGTCAAAGTATGTGTCATAAATCAAGATACTTCTTAAAAAAAAAACAGATTCCCAATTTAGTAGGGAAACGGTTTTGACCTGAATCAGTCATATTGAAGAAACAATTTTGAACAAAATTTCCTGATTTGAGTTGGCAAAACTATAACACAATGTACGAAGGGCGTACACGAGGGCGTACATGAAGATGATTCCGCATATCTGAAAGTAACAGCTTAAATTTATGATACCAGATGCTTTTCATATGACACAGCCCATGCGACATAACTGAAAAACTTACAACTTGGTACCTACTTCTTGAGTGGAGGCATTTTCAATTGAATATGGTATTCATTTCGATGATTACTATTTTGTATTCATCTATGTTTCAAAAATGTTCTCGATGTGGCCCCCGCAAAGGCAAAGAATTTTTCTTTTTCTTAGATATTGTTGTGTTTGGGTCATTACTGTGTTGTGAATCTGTCAGGGCCCCGAAGCAGATTTCAAAGAAATCGAAACGTCAGCACATTTTTCTAAATAAGCTTTTGGATTTACTGACCTTAACATGTAAGAAAACATCAAGTAATAACTGAAGAAGGTCATCATACAAATTTCTTTACTTTAAGGCGTCAAGGCTTTTAGACAATGTGTAATGATATCGAGACATTTTTCCGACTTATTGGCAGTAGTCTATTAGCAATTATTTGACCCATCGTTTTGCCTAAATCTGCGGTAGACATCTACAGCCCAGACGGCACAGAAATATTCCATGCATATTCAATGAATATACCGCTGGCATATTGAGATATTCCAAACATATTCCAAATCTCCCACGGCATAAGCCTGGCAGATATCAGGAATATCCAAGGTCACCATGAAACATCTGCCAGGAATATCCCATGATCTTCAAAAATATTTCCATGGCATACGCCATACAGATTCATCTATGAATATCTCCCTTACATATATGCTGGCAATATCTTTTTATCTCCTGATTTGTCCATGCCATATGCTGGTAATATCTTTGTATATATTTAAATATATGTAAATTTTTGTAGCGGTACTAAATAATAATGCATTGATTCGATTGTTTCAAAAAATTTATTACAGTTTTAAGAATATTTTGTACAATAACAATAATTAACAAAATTACCACATTAAATTATAAAAATGAACATAAAGTAAAAATATAAATATAAATCAACTAGGTATTTTACAAAACAATACAAGGCATATGAACTAAGAATAAGTAAAAATTAACATTTGATGAATTAAACTAAAAAATAGGGAAAACACAATGAGGTAATATTTTAAATGGTATAAATCTTGAACTGTGAACTTCAATTATTTGGTTTGTGAACTAGCACAAAACTTTAATTGTGCAATTAAAAACCTCACGGAAATCGAACCAATCGAATCACACGTTTTGAGTAATTTAATCGTACAAACAAAGTTTTGTGAAACCGACGTTATATCTATATCAGCACCTCAGAGGTAAAGTGTGTTAAGTCACATTTTTTCAGACACGAACTATCTACAATATTGGATTCACATTAGTAAATTCTAGCTAGTGGAACACATTTTTGACTCCCTAGGTATATGAAGTCGCCAAATAATGGCAGAACACATTCTTTGAAACAATGATCGAACTGAATAATCTCTCTTTTGTCTAATTTTGATATTGTGACTTAGCACACTTTACCTCTGGGGTGCTGATATAGATATATCATAGAACCTACGGATTTCCGGTTCCCAGTCTCCATCCCCTTCTGTCCACACCTATTCTCTCGGTCTCTCAGGTAGATTTTGGTCTTCCTCACCTTTTTCTTTCACTCATTTCAGAGCAAGTTTTTTTGATCTGGCTTTCTCTCAACTTGCAGATTTGGCCCTGAAAAAAACAGTGATTCTAAGATTTTCAAGATAAGAGGCCGTCTACTGCTCTAGTAATAGTGGTTCTAGTCTGTTCTAGAATTGTTTGATATTTATAAACTTACTTTGAATTTTAATAGGCAGTGTTGGCATTTTATATCGAGGCAACCTTCCTTCTTGAAGATGATGATATATGCCTGCGATCCCTCTTTTTGATGAGTATCTCAGAAAACCTGTTTTGCGTCTGAATCTGTAACAATTCCACTAACATTTTCGACCTGTTCAGCTCGGCTGAGACTTACACCTGAAATGATAATCCACTCATGCTCTTGTAGTTGTTACGTTTGGATTGAAAGCAAAATTTTGGTAACAAATTTAGTATTTTCATTCTGCTTAAGAACCTCTGAAAATATTAATAAAACATAATTATGGATTTCATGATCACTGAAATTATTTATACTATACCTTTGAGAACATTGCACAATTTTATTAGGGATGAAAAGTTTGTTTTTGCCTTCTCCCAACCCAACAAAAATATAGGAAATATCCTTTCTATCACTTCCTCACTGTTAAGTCATCATTTCTTTGACCTGAAAAAAACGTAAATATACATAACCAAAGATAAAGAACTGACAAACCTTTTTCAAGCATTCCAAATATAAGAGTACCTACCAATGCCGATTTGATATTCATGCTCTTGTCTGTCTGTCTGATCTTTTATCATGTGCTTGGCTGCACATAATACTCAAACAATAACATCTTTGATCTCAACGTGACGACCATTTTGGAACGCCAAACTGTTACTAACCACTAACCACAGAACACAAATAACCTTAATCCAAGACCACAAAACAAAAATATGAATATTTTGACTGAAAACGTCGTGACGTAATGTTTACATCCATAAGAAAAAGTCAAATCGAAATTTGATATTCTTATCGGTAAATTCAGGGAACGAAATTGCAGGAGTTAAGAATGGGAGAGGCCAGAAAATAGTTAATTTTTTATTTATAAAGGAGTATTTTTATTCCTGTAACGAAATAATGTCATTGGTATTTCTGTCAGATATTTTGATAAAATTCAAGGAAATATCTAGAAAGGGCGAAAATATGGTTCGAAGTGGCCACATAACTTCCTCAACCTACAATGGCTCTGAAATGTTTGAAATGCAATGTATTTGGTTCAATGAAAAGCAAGAAGTATTAAGTTGAACTAGAAAGATTCTAAGTTCCAGACATCTCTGTCACCACATGGCAGCTTCATGGAAACAAAAATATGAGCAAAAGTGATTAGATCGTCCAGTGGAATAAGCTACTCTCACCTCTGCTGACTAATATTTGATTATCATATATGATTTTTGACAACTTGTCTACGACCTTTTCATATATCTGCTCGAATATCATATATTGTTTTTCCATATATTGTTTTTCCATTTATTGAAAATATATATTTGATCTCTTTCCTATAAGATCAAAATCATAATGGACCTCTTTTTCTGTTTCATCGAACATTTCAATTATTTAAAAAGTCACTCGACTCTCAGTCGATATACGATATAGTATAGCATGTCCATTTTTCACAAATAAAAACGTTTAATTTGTTGCCTGCTCTTTCATTTCATTGTATCAATCATATAAATAAATTACAAATCATTGATTCCATTGTTTACTCAGTTTAATAAATAAGATCAAATTATTAAGCGAATGAAAGTGTTATTTTTTAACTTGAATCCAACTATAATTAACTTGATGATAACTGCGATTCCTCGAAAATATAATCTATATAGAAAGTTTGTAGTTCTTTAACAGTTTACTGGAAAATAACAAACTCATCAATTATTGATGAGTTCGGAACAAAAGCAAAATCGAGGTAGTTGTAGTACCTACACTTTAAAAAATTATCGTTCAAAAATGGTTTTGTAACGTTTATAATATTCCATGAAGATTCATGTATATATACCAATAAATACTATTGAATAATATTCTAAACGCATATCATATAGATATTCCCATAGCATATACCAGACATATCTGGGATGGCATATATTTGGAATATTCTTTTGAGAGCAGATATATTTGATATATATCTGGCATATGCCTCGCATATTGCAATATCTTTTGGCTTAATGGCAGATTGGAGGAATATTCCGGGAATATAGGGTGCCGTCTGGGAGCCAACATCCGGAGGTGTTGTCCAAACCCTGGCTAATGGCGGGAGAAGGCATAGAACTGAACGAAAAAGAAAAAATCCCTTTTCCAGAGTAGAAGCAGATCATACTTCCAGAAAGAGGTGAGAAATCAGGATGATTATGTCAAATTGAATTCCGAATCGAAAGAAACAAGAATCGATCGAAAATATCACCTTCAGTTCCCGTCACTGCGAAACTTCCAATTCTCCCGGTTTCTTCCGCAACAATTTCATCACCGAGAGAGACAACTTGTTTTTCACCGAATTCCGCACATCCGAAAAGTATTCCGATCGCTGGAATCGAGAGCGCCGAGACATTTAATATCCATTATAGGGCCGGGGCCTATAAATCGGAATTAAAACTTAAATTAGCAAACTTTTAATGCGACCCTTTGTTTACATATGTTTTATCTGAAAATGCAGAACGTGGAGGATTAACATCGGAGGCTCCGAACTCCCGGAGCACTTTTTATTGCTCTTTTACACAGTTTTGCACTCCATTACGGTCCGTGGACTGCATCGGAATTGGTAAATTGCGAAGGAATTCGTTGCGCCACTTAAGAGTTGCCATTTTTATAGAGGAGTTTGAACGAAGCGTCTACCTGGTTTTTCTGGATATACTTCGCGATTTATATCCAGTCCTGGAATAACTGTGGATTATGTTCCGCTGGATTAAAGTAGTTTATCGAATCCCGAAGGTAAAGTTTAAGAAACTCGTAGTGAGAATCTTATGGAGGAGTATTTCTCTTTTGCCCTGTGACCTGAGATATGTACTCGAAAATTTTTCGGTGTGTGATTGTTTTGCTAACAGATATGTATTTGTATTGCCTTCCCATTGATTTTTTTTGTGAATTGATGGAGAATTTTGAAATTGTGACGTTTCCTATACTGCTTGTATTGTGGTCGAGTGAAATAAAGTGATCTTTCTTTCTAAGGGTACACTTTCTGGTATAGCCGAGTGAAATGAATTCAGCATCGCAAATTATCGGTATTAACTTAGGAAGTGCAATGAAAATTATCGATTCATTTTCATTGCAAGAGTTGAATTTTATAAGAAAATTTTATGAATTGATTGAATCGTATTGTATCACAGTCAGTTGATATCCCATTGTCAAATTTTCTAAGTGCAATGTCGCGATTTGGAAACGCTTCTGCCTGGAAACCTTCCGAGTAACGGTTTGTCTGTGAGGCTAGAAATTCTTATAGTGGTAGTTCATGGCATGCTGAGGACGGGAACCATCGCCTGGTACCCCTCACCCCTGCACGTCATTGACTTCTATATCTTTGGAAGTGTAAAAAAAATTAAGAAAATAAACTTGTTTCTGTAAGCTTGAACCTTTGATACGGTTTTGTTCATTCATTGTAGAGTTCGAAAAAAAGAATCGACAGGCGATTTCGACGAGCACAAGTACCTGCTAGGCGACTCAAAAATGATGTAAAATATGAACAAAAATAAACTATTTGCTGTAAGGCTGAATTTTATATATGTGCTCCTCTGAGGGAAGCAAAAATAAGTATTTATCATCTTCATTATCATCTGATATTTTATCATCAATTGCCTCATCATATCGTACAGTTGTTTCAAGCCTAGTACACTGTGTCCCAAATTAGTAGAGACTGCATTATATATCACCTATTATTGAAAATAGAGTCTTGCGGTTTTCGCGACCTTGTGTCACTTTTTTGTGAAACTTTTAAATCCACAAACAGAAATATTTCAACTACTTTTGTTTCTGAATTATAGGGCGAAAATGAAAATGTTCACTTTTTGAAGATGTTATCATTTCGCGGGCCCTGTATGAGAAAAAAAAAATTCAAATGCTTATAATGATATTGTTACGCAGAAGTCAGTGGTGTAGCTTAAAATTTTTTTCTGATGAAAGTTTTTGGGAGAGGGCACAAACTTGAAATGTTTCGAATGGAACACACATGTTTTAACGTTGAATTTTCGCATTTTTTTCTGAATACATCGAGGTATCACAACCTAACCTTCAACAAATCTCAGCACCAACCATCAAAAAAATTTATATTTTTGTTTGTTTTTTTAACTTGGTACGTGAATTCTTCCACACATGCATCAAGAAATTACAATATTCATACTAACCATTTTCCAGTTAATATTTTGAGTTTATGTTCAAAATAGAATAAATTAAATAGGTTTAGTTCACATGGCTTTTCGAAAAAGTAATGAATATTGTGAATATTGATTGAAATTTATTGAGGGTAAGGTTCTGATACGTGACACAATAATACATCAATATATTCAGAAAAAAAGTAATAATTTGACGTTCCTTTCCAATTCAATCTCAAAAACAATATTCCGAAAAAAATTTTTAGCTACGCCACTGACTTCAACATAAAATTATCATTATATGAAGTCTTAATTTTTTTTCTTTCTTATACAGGGCCCGAAAAATGATACCATTTTCAAAACTCCACATTTTCGTTTACGTCCTGTATTCCAGAAACGGAAGTATTTGGAATACTTATGTTCGTGGATTTAAAAGTTTAACAAAAAAGTGACATAGCGTCGCGAAAACTTTATGTCTCTATCTTCAATAATAGCTGAGATACAATGCAGTTTCCACCAATTTGAGACACAGTGTACTACGGTTGAAACAACTGATTAATAATAAAACTTATTTTTTCATTCAGTCAGACGAACACATATATAAATTTCAGCCTTACCGCAAAAAGTTCATTTGTGTTCATATTCCACACCCTTTTCTAGTCGCCTAGCAGGTACTTTTGCTCGTCGAAATTTTTTTTTGAACTGTTTCCGATCTTCATACTCCATAATCTTCGATCACGACATTATTGAAATGTCAAATTTGATAAATGAAACAAATTTTCATCATTATTTCCATTATGCCTTCATCTCTCCTTTCAGTGAACAAATTTAATATCATTTCTCCAACCTCATGATGAAATATCTGTGAGCCTAGGGATTGGAAATGATATTCATTTCGATACTTATTATTTTGAATTCATCGATGTTTCAAAAGCGTCAAAAAGTGTTTCATTTGAACACAAGAATCTCCTGTTAAATTATATGTACCTATGGGTCAAACACTCCCCCTGTATACGTGTTGCTGGTCCATGATTCGATGACAGACTCAGAGCTCCAAAAACCACCCTGTAGAACCCCGTCTGATGCAACGAGCTGACGAATAGCGTCGTCTCGAAATTTAATTTTAATCAACTGAAACGGTGAACGTGAAATATGATTCTAGCTACACAACATCCACTTTGCAAAACTTTCACGTACGGAACAAGGAACGGCTCAAGTCTGAACGAAGTTATAAAACATAATTTAAATACCTTGTTTGTCGACTTCAAACGACAACATTGTGTTGTGTCACTTATAATTTAATATAAGAGCCATTTATCTTCCGTACGGTGAAAATAATACAACGTCGCGTTAGAATTTGGGGTGCAATACTCGTTTCGGCGAGGCGATGTTTTCTGGGAGATGTTTGGGAGTGGGAGAACTTCTGGAGCAATTTACCGGAGAATATAACTGTTGTTTCACTGAAATGAATAGATTGAGTGCTAGAATAACAAGAAAGGGGGAACTGTAAGGCTCAATGAGGCCATAATAAAACATAATTCGAAAAACTGAATCAGGTATAATATTTTCGTGATAATGAAGAATATTGGTGAATGAAAAATCGTCGAAGGGAAACAGAAAAAATGTATCAATATATGAACTGTAAATATCATAATGTTAATGCAACACTCATTTTTTTTTCAACTTTTAATTGTACCTGTGGGTATTTCTTTTATTTCGAAACGATCGTGGATCAACGGATCGAATTCTTATTTTTTTTTCATTCATTCATTAAGTTCAATTGTCGGTAAATACTACATATGGAGACATGTGGAGTATTTTTATTTCGTCATTTTTCTATCATTTTCCATATTTTTCATTCAGTTGTAAAAGTGTGTGAAGACAAATAGATACCAGGATTGTACCAGTTACCTTTTCTGTTTAGGTTGGGAGAATTTTTTCAGCACTGACATTTATATATGCAATGGAATGATCAACATAGCCCTCGGCTACCGTCGTAGACTTCCATCCACCATGTTTTTTTCATATCCGTAATATTTACTCCTGTTTCTGCTAGCAATGAAGTGGAGGATCTTCGAAAACAGTGTCCTGTATATTGCTTTGGTTCTGGCAGTTTGAGGAATGCGGCAACAATAGATGCAATTTTCCCAAATGTATTAATACCAACTGGATTGGCAGTGCATTTATTTTTTATGTATTTCATGAAAAAACGACGATGTTTGATGACAGAAGGGCGCAGTTCGAAGTACTTATGAAAATAGTCTACATACTTCCCAATAATACTGAAAGAACGACTGACTTTCGTTTTTGTATTTAGAAGTTGTATAACCAATAATTTATTTCTTATTTCGAACTCTTCCACTGATAAATTACACAATTCTTCAGACTGACAGGCTCCAAATAATCCGAAAATAGTTACAACCTTAACCATCAAGTATTTCTCATCTGGTGCCTCCTTTATAAACTTTTCAACTTGTTCACGAAAGAGAATTTTCTATTTTTTAGGACGATATTCTTTACTTTTCCGTTCTTAATATGCTATTACCTTAAAATATTCACTAATATCCACTACATTTTTAACAATGGCGCATGACTTTATCATTGAAAATTTGCTCCACAAAGTTGATGAACTGCATATTTTTCATTTTTCTTCTAGGTATGCCAGGAAAACAGATTCACTGAAGTTACCTTCTACATTTTTCAATTTACACCGGGCCAGGAAATTGTTATATGCTATATCGTACTGCTGAACAGATTTTTTAGGAAGGAGTTTTAGATTTGCTCTTCTTGCAGACAAAATCCAGAGGAACAATCAAATCGTCACTTTTATTAATAATTGGACTTGGACAAACATATTAAGCAGTTAAAAACCAAGACAAAAATTGGACAGGAACGAAATTCAAATGACAGCGTCTTTTCTCATTTGTACAAAAAACATTGTTTGGTATTTGTGTTAAAAGTGATTTTATTTTGTTCGTGAAATTGTTCAAATCGCTCCGCTTATTTCACAAACTTTCTCACTCACAAAATGAAACGTCACTTTTAACACTCATATCATAAATTACTATTCTGGGTTGGCCAATGAATTCTAGGTACATAAGAATTTCCATCAAAGACAATCCATCTTGCAATCTCATTAGAGGTTATCGAGATACACAATAGGTATCCCTGAAATCGCAATGAGTTCGAAATCACCCTTTAACGTTTAATATATATCAAAAAACTGGAAGCACCTTTGAATTCATCATGTAATTTCTAACTTATTGTTATTATATATTTCTAACTGTTGCAGAGATACACTAAGCGGCAGAAACTTTGGAATTCACCGTACTTCACCATGAAGAAAAAACTATATGAAAGAAAACAATATAACCGAAAAATTACACAATTTGCTTAAAATAGAACCCTGTTGCCAAACTTCCATCATGACATTCGAAGTTCAATCAGAGATTACTAATATCATGGTGACTCAAGTTACAATGACACAGTTTAGTTAATCTATTATTATTTTTCATTGATATAAATGGTGTAATTTGATATGAAGATTTTTTATTTATTGCCGGACAGCGATTAAATATCTTCATTTGTGGTACTGAAATATTCTAATCCACAGTATAGAAGTAAAATAACTAGAAAGCTCTCAAATTGAAATTAAATCTCATAATTCTTTTCCAAGGTCTTTAGGTTTTTTTTTTGCAGAAAGAAGTCTTCATGACAACTGAAACATAAGATGAAGCGAAAGAAACGCATTCCGAAATAAAATAATTTCGAAGTAAATTTATTCGAAGAGATGAGCGTATATTCAAAGTTCGAAGTATTATTATTATCCTTATTATTATCATGAAAGTTCGAAGTAATTATTCTTCTCAGAATGAAATAAAGTTACGAAAATATCGGAAAATACATAACATTCATTAAATACTCGAAAAATGAAACGCCTTCAATTCTCAATATGTAGTTGAATGACCATACTTCATTTTTCAATTATATGAGATAGTTATGTTCGTAGATATCCGTGAATATCGAGAAAATCCAACGGTTTGGCAACACCCATTGTATGGATGTCAGGTTTGGTAGATGTCCAAAATGATAGATTCCCAGATATGTACCCATCTGGCTGTTTTCTTCGATGTTGATATGTTTTTATGTGATTTACATGTTCTGTATTCGTTTTGTTCTGTATTATTCATGTTTAGCATTGATTTGATTTTCAACGTCTGTTCATGTGTGAAAAGGTTTCAGTCAGAGTTTATTCATCATTCCGTCAATGCCATTCATGCATTTGCGTTTTCACTCCAAAATATACCATATTAACTATATCCAATCTGTTCATTCGAACAAATCCGTATACCTACCGACCGATGCAGTCGGAAATGATTTTCTATTTCCCGACGGAAATAAAACATATATGTTTGAACAATGTCCTATGAACGTGCACGACATCATTTTCATATATCGGGCCATTTCCGACTCTTTCAGGTCTAAATTTGCCCATTATTTCCTGGACAGTCGGTCGGAAATAATGAAAATCGAATATGGATTCAATTACATTCGTGAATCAACGGATGACCAGTTAGATCCACCGCACACGATCACGTTCGTTTATGGGTGATTCGAATGGGGATTGCAGATACTTGTGATTATTTGAATGGATTCGGATCTTTGGCGGTGAAGTTTATGGGGAAAATCCATAAAATGAGGATTATTAACTAAGGAGCAAGTAGCATATCGTTCATTTAGCAGGGAAACGGTTTTGTGATCTGAATCTGCCATATTGAAGATTCATTTGATCATGATTGTCAAATTTGAGTTGGTGATTTGGTACTGTAAAACGGGTTAACTTTGAAGGATTTTTTCTTTCAAAGGTATATATCTCCGGTTTGGAAGCGAATGAAATGTCCCACAAAAATATTTATCCCGGGCATCAGTTGGAGCTTGCTGCTGACAAAAAATTATATTTCAAAATGATCGATAACTTTTTTTTTTTAATTAAATTATGGGTGTTCAAAGTTACCCTATGATCGGGGATAGTTTGAACGACTATGAAGAAACCAAGCGATTTCGATTCAACCTCTCTGAGAGAGTTTCTTCTCAATACTAAAAATACTCGAAAATACTTGAAAAAAATTATATGGAATAGAAATATGTACATAATATCCTGAAAATAATTTTTTTTCCGAAATATTATCAGGCAAACATTATCACAAAAAATGATTCAAAAAACTAAGTTTTTCTGAAAAATAAAGTAGACTGATATTTTGTAATAATGGAAAAAATGGGTATCAGAAAACAATAAATAGGACTGAACTATCTAGTCCCATTTTGGGCGAAGATTATTTGCACTAAACAAGAGGTCTCCTTCCTTTTCTGCCTACCTTGGGGTCTTGCCGAGCTGTGAATAATTCGGTTATCGGTATAATTCCCTCGTCGGGTACTTAGTGCCAAAAAAACTCAGGCAAGAAATTTTTTTTTTTTCAATTTTTTTCACCGGGAGCTCTCCCTGAGATTTCTGAACCTGAACTATAACTGGCATATTTTCCTGCACCATGTTTTTTTTTGTAAGAGCGGAACATTTTCTACAAGAAAAAACCGAGTTAGCTTCAAACCTTCAGCTTCATTAAACAAGTTCAAAGTTACCCCGAAAACGATGACTAAGCACATTGTTCTCTTAAAGTATAAATGGAACAAAATGTGCTGAAGTATTTGAAATTTCTTTTCTATAGGTACTGTTGCTAGGATAATATATTGTTGTAGCAGATATATTTTGCGAGCATGTAGTGCAAATACTCACGGTTACAGCAATAAATTTTGCAGACCATATCGAAAGTGGATATTTTAGGTTCGAAGTAACATGTCAGGATTGCTAACTCTCTGAACTGATTTTCATGTAATTGCTGCCGTGCCATTCTTGTATGTGTTACGAATCGAGTAGTAAAAACCAGATGTCGCTGAATCTAATGGTTTTTTCACCATAAGTCGATATAACAAAATTAATTTTTTGTTCAAAGTTTACTCGTGGTTCAAAGTTACCTCATTTTTCCGGTATTTTTTGCAATGTTCCTCCTATTAGTGTTTGGAATGCAGGATTTATTTAGTGTTTTGAACGATTTTCGTTGTGTTGTATTCGTGTTTGATAGATATTTTCAGTTTTTTTTGTTGATTTTCAAGAACCGGTTGAAAAAAATGATACAAATGCTCCTTTTTTCAGATTTTATATTCTATGAGCAAATTTAACCTCATATTTGTCTTTGAATATTTCAAAGGAGTCCCTGATGCGTTTTTCTAGAAGTTTCTTAATGAGATTTCTCTCCAAGTCTCAGAAACACATATTAAATAAAAAATTTTTAATTGATAGATAACAATAACTGATATTTTCTTCAGAAACGGGGAGAGAAATCTCTGAAAAAACTTTCAAAAAGTACAAAAAAGTAACCTCAAATTTTGAATCAACAACACCGTTCTTCTCATTCAAAAATGAAAAAAAACAAAAATAACGGAGATTTTCGTTCAATTCAATTTATTCTATTCATCCAAGGAAATATAAAGTGAGTGAAATTCCTCAATCAGTGGAGATCAAGAGAACTATGAAAAAAAAAACAGAAAAAGAACTGCAACAAACATCCGAAGCGGTAATAGAACTGTCAATGAATATTCGGTAGACTAAAGAAATGAGCTCATACAAAATCAACTTGGTGGTTATCGATTCATAATGAGATGAGAAGGTTACTGTACCAGAAAAAAACACTTCGTATGATTTTATTCGACTCTACATGTTTCGTGATCTATGATCTCATCTTCAGATCAAACAAAGTTAAGATGAAAATTAAGTAAAACGAAAACGCATAACAGTAGGATTTCAACAACAAAAAACTCTTACTTCAAAAAAATTAATTTCCAAAACGAAGACGCACTAAAAAGAAAAAAAAAATAATTGCGTTTTTACCACACACAAAAGGCAGTATCAGCCAAGGTAGGTTTGCGAGTCTAATTTCAGTAGTTATTTTTTTTTCAATTCATTTTACTCAGGACAACTATCTTGTTCATTGTTTGTTACTCGTAGGTTTGTGTTGATTCAGATTTGAAGTTTGTAGGTAGGTGCGTACCTAGCTTTTTCTGTGGTATCTTTGTTTGGAAATCTTTATTTTTTGTAGTCGGTTATTTTTTAGTAGAAATTCTGTTTGAGTCATCGAATATGGATTCAATTACATTCGTGAATCAACGGATGACCAGTTAGATCCACTGCACACGATCACGTTCGTTTATGGGTGATTCGAATGGGGATTGCAGATACTTGTGATTATTTGAATGGATTCGGATCTTTGGCGGTGAAGTTTATACGGCGAATCCGTAAAATGAGGATTATTAACTAAGGAGCATATCACTTATTTAGCAGAGAAACGGTTGTGATCTGAATCGGCCATATTGAAGATTCATTTGATAATAATTGTCAAATTTGAATTGGTGATTTTGTACTGTAAAACGGGGTAACTTTGAACGATTTTTTCTTTCAAAGCTATATATCTCCGGTTTGGAAACGAATGATACATCCCAAAAATATATATATCCCGGCATCAGTTGGACCTTGCTGCTGACAAAAAATTAGATTTCAAAATGATCGATGACCTTTTTTTTTAATTAAATTATGGGTGTTCAAAGTTACCCTACGATCGGGAATACTTTGAACGATTTTGAAGGGACCACCCGATTTCAATTCTTCCTCCCTGACAGAGTTTCCTCTCAATATTGAAAATACTCAAAAATACTTGAAAAAAATTTTGTGTACATAATATTATACTCAAAAAAATTTTTTTTTCGAAATATCATCAAGCATACATTATCACAAAAAAAAGAATCAAAAAACCTGAGTTTTCCTGAAAAATAAAGTTGGTTCAAACTGAATTTAACTAATATTTTGTAATAATAGAAAAAATAGGTATCAGAAAACAACAAATAGGACTGAACTATCTAGTCCCAACTTGGGAGAAGATGATTTGCACTAAACGAGAGGTCTCCTTCCTTTTCTGCCTACTTTGGGGTCTTGCCGAGCTGTGAATAATTCGGTGATCGGTATAATTCCCTCGTCGGGTACTTAGTGCCAAGAAAACTCAGGCAAGAATTTTTTTTTCTCAATTTTTTTCACCGGGAGCTCTCCCTGAGATTTCTGAACTACATATAAGTGGCATATTTTCCTGCACCATGTTTTCTTTTGTAAGAGCGGAACATTTTTTACAAGAAAAAACCTAGTTAGTTTCAAACCTTGAGCTTCATTGAACACGTTCAAAGTCACCCCGAAAACGATGACTAAGCACATTGTTCTCTTGAAGTATAAATGGAACAAAATGTGTTGAAGTATTTGAAATTCCTTCGCTATACTGTTGCTAGGATAATATATTGTTGTAGCAGATATATTTTGCGAGCATGTAGTGCAAATATTCACGGTTACAGCAATAAAAGTTTACAGACCATATCGAAAGTGGAAATTTTAGGTTCGAAGTAACATGTCAGGATTGCTAACTCTCTGAACTGATTTTCATGTAAATGCTGTCGTGCCATTCTTGAATGTGTTAAGAATCGAGTAGTGAAAACCAGATGTCGCTAAATATAATGGTTGTTTCACCATACGTCGATATAACAAAATACATTTTTTGTTCAAAGTTTCCTCGTGGTTCAAAGTTACCCCACTTTTCTGGTACTTTTTGCAATTTTCATCCTATTAGTGTTTGGAATCCAGGATTTATTTAGTGTTTTGAACGATTTTTGTTGTGTTGTATTCGTGTTCGATAGATATTTTCAGTTTTTATTGTTGAATTTCAAGTACCATTCCGGTCAAAAAACTCAATACAAAAGCTTCTTCCTGCAGATTTTATATTCTATTAGCAAATTCAACCTCAAATCTGTCTTGGAATAGTTTAAAGGAGGTCCCTGATGCGGTTTTCTAGAAGTTTCTTAATGAGATTTCTCTCCCAGTCTCAGAAACACATATTAAATAGAAAATTTTTAATTGATAGATAACAATAATTGATATTTCTTTTGAGAAACGGAAAGAGAAATCTCTGAAAAAACTTTCAATAAGTACAAAAAGGTAACCTCAAATTTTGAATCAAAAACACCGTTTTTCTCATTCAACAATGAAAAAAAAAACAAAAATAACAGAGATTTTCATTCAATTCAATTTATTCTATTCATCCCAGGAAATATAAGGTGAGTAAAATTCCTCAATCAGTGGGGATCAAGAGAACTATGAAAAAAAAACAGAAAAAGAACTGCAACAAACATCCAAAGCAGTAATAACTGACAATGAATATTCGGAAGGCTAATGAAATGAGCTCATACAATATCAACTTGGTGGTTGTCGATTCATAATGAGATGAGAAGGTTACTGTACCAGAAAAAAACACTTCGTATAATTTTATTCGACTCTACATGTTTCGTGATCTATGATCTCATCTTCAGATCAAACAAAGTTAAGATGAAAATTACGTAAAACAAAAACTCTGCATAACAGTAGAATTTTAACAAAAAAAAAACTGTAACTTCAAAAAAATTTACTTCCAAAACAAAGACGCACTAAAAAGGAAAAAAATAATTCCGTATTTACCATACACAAAAGGCAGTGTCAGCCAAGGTAGGTTTGTGAGTCTAATTTCAGAAGTAATTATTTTTCAATTAATTTTTTTCAGGAGAACTCTCTTGTTCATTGTTTGTTACTCGTAGGTTTGTGTTGATTCAGATTTGAAGTTTGTAGGTAGGTGCGTACCTAGCTTTTTCTGTGGTATCTTTGTTTGGAAATCTTTATTTTTTGTAGTCGGCTGTTTTTTAGTAGAAATTCTGTTTGAGTCATTTGTTTAAATGATCTATTTTGAAGAATTTTACAACATGTCAAACAAAAAAGCGTCACTTCGAGAAACATTCTCTAAAGTTTCCGAAACGTTAAGTACTTTTAATATACTTCTCGCAAAAATTAAAAAACAAAAAAATATTTTGATGATTTTCAACAGTGAAAATGGTCATATGGAAAATAAAAAAACCAAGTCAACTTTAAAGAACCTTGTTTCCTTAATTTTTTCGAAATTTCAATTGATCGGTCCAGGAAAACCGAACCTATCGATTTAGGGGGGCGTTTGGGGTACATTAGGCTGCAAAATTTTTTTATAATTTTTCCCATTATTGACGAAAATATAGTCCGTCAAACAAAAAATGGAAAAATGGCAAGTTTTTGTTCCTTTTTCATGTAAACTTCTCAGGTGAAAATTTTTTTTTTTATGGAACATGACAAGTTTTCGTAGGAAATTTTCTGCAGAAAGAGAAAACGCCTATCGGCGGTTCTGCATTAAAAATTGGATATTTCGAAGACTAATCGTCATATCTGAGTCCCGTAAAAAGCAAATTAAAGCTGAATGAGGAGGCTATGCGACCTTCGTATCGATCTGGCTCAGGAATTTTTTCCATGAGCGTGAAGCAAAAAAAAAATTGAATACTGGGACACCCGGTATATACCAATCATCACCAGAAAACTTTTGGAAAATGAAAGTATTACTCGTGAAATGCGCATATTTTCGAGTATTGAACCATTCAAAAGAATCTATAACAGGAAATAAAAAAAATTGGTGACTTTGGCTGAATGCAGCTCTATTCCAAAGATTCACAGAATAAATTTCTGCTGCAGTTTTTCGAAGGTTCAGGCAGTAGATCCAATGCTCAAATGAATGTTTTCAGAAATGAACAGGTCATTTTTTTTCTCTAGCTTGATTCGGGAAGAAATGATAAGAAACAAAGGTTTCTTTACCTCAAAAATATTGCTGAAAAAGATATACGAGTGAACAATTCACTCTGTGTATGAATGGGTGAGTTGAAAACACAAATCCTTCTAGATTACATTTTTGAGATGATTTTGAAGTGAGCTAAGTTAAAAATTCAAACCTTCTCAAACCGGGCTGAAACCAAAGAAAAAAATCCACAGAACAGATTCAGACAAAATCAAGATATTTTTGAAGTTCTCTAGCGCACTATTAGGTAGTCCGATAGACATAGTCAGAAGTTCTTCGATTATTCTCAGCGGAAATGAAAACTTCATAAAATCTTACACAACAGACATAAAAACATCATGTTTCAAATGAGGAAGACACGTTGTGCCGAACAGACTCGTTAGTGAAAAACTCCGGAGCAATATCTCAAATTTACCCTTATTAAGAAAAGCGACGCCTTCGGTACACTCTGTGTAACATTTTCATTTATGCAGACAAGAGCTGAGGTTGGTGTTAATCTTACATTAATATGTCAAGGTACGTGCACTCTCAGGCTACGTTATGTTACGAAGATCCTGGCTTTAATTAAAACTGTTTAACAAATTCCCCGTTTAAAATTCAGCCCTCCGTTATAAAACTGGGTAACCCATTTATCTCGAGGTTTAATCTCGTTACTTAAGGATGTCGTATTAACCCCGGTAACCATAAGCTCGTAACGAGGACTTGAGTCCGATGGTGTTATTGCAGAAAAACGGAGATTCAGTTTGAATCATTCTCCAGGACTATTATTGTTCTTGACTGCTTCCAAAACAGGAAAAACTGAGGAAGAGCTTCATCAATTATGGTGAAAACAAACATAACTGGGAGCTTCTTCAATTTTATTGGAATTGGAGTGGGAAATATCGATTGAAATGTTTTTACTCCCAGTCTTAGGAACGAAAATGCTCAAAACATTTCTGAATACAGGGTTACCAACTTCGACGGCCTATTAGGCGTTTCTGGAGAACTGGACCTATTTGAAATCTGGAATTTAGGATCATGATATTGTTTCACATTATCTACCTAGCAAAAATATTCTCTCAGCCTTACCATTTTCAGTAATACAGGGAGTGAACAAAAAATTTGCAGAAATTTTTTTCTTTTTTTTTTTCGTTTTCGAATTTGATAGAGTATGCAATTCTGATTACATTCGTACTCGTTGCATTCATCTGAATACTTTCCAAAATATTAAGAAAAAACTAAAGAAAGAAGGGAGATAAGAGCATTCGATAATATGTTTTTTATTCCTAATCTAGATCTTAAGCACAAACCGTTTTCACATTTTTGAAGACGATTACTGTGGAAATATTGTACATTTTTAAAATTTTGACAAACTCGTCACAGGGTGTTCCAAATATTGGGTCGAAATTGGGATCAAGATTGGCCCATAACTTTCGTGTTTCAAATCAGAACATATTTTTTCATGATGGCGTTGGATTGTGTGAAGAAAAATGATAATGATTTTCTAACATGTTGATGCTCCTAAAATCAATAATTCTTGAGTTATTTAGGATTTTCTGATTTTATGTCAAATTCATGAAATATGTTCCATATCAACAATTCCCAAAATTCTAAAAATGTAAAATATTTTCACAGTAATTGACTTCAAAAATGTGAAAATGGTTTGTGCTTAAGATATCTAGATTAGGAATAACAAACATAATTCTAAATGCTCTTATTATCAACCTACCCCAGAATCCTTAAATGATCTGAGAGAGCTTCTGCCCCGTTTATGGAACCACATACCTGAAGAAATGTTCAACAACATCGTGTGTAGTATGCAAAAAAGATGTCATAGGATGCCATACATTGTATTGATAGTCGTAAAATGCTTGAATTCTCTGGGAATAAAATTTCGTTATTTTACTCGATTTTTCTTAATCACCCTGTATGAGCTGCAGACCTACAGGCTTAAATTAATTTAATTTCCTGCAACTTGAAATAATATTAATATGAATCTTCATGACAAAATCTCATTCAAACTATATTTATTTGCAATTCAAGTCAATATCCATGACTCATGTGGAGCAGTTCAATTGGAAGGTGTTCATTCTTGCACTTATTTGTTGTAAAAATTGTAACATAACAATGAATAAACAACTCCAAACAACACTCCTTGCAACAATTAAAGGAACAGAGAAAATTTCAGAATTTTTCGTGATTTTTAACAGGCTTTACCTCAATGCAAAATCGTCGTACTTTACAAACCTTGTCCGTACTATAACGAACACAACAAAAAAAGCAATTATTCAATTTGGTGAAGTCGTTTGGAAGTGATGTCCTTTTAATATTAACCATAGATCGTGCGAGGATCGAGAATAAAAAAAGAAAAGTGGAAGCTGTTAATGTATTACTGGGTTGAACGTACGAAAGATTGCCGAATATTCAAATTCTCTGACATCGAATTCTGGTAAAATACGAAGGTGAATCAATCTGAACTGATGCACAAGCATCTTTTTTTAATCGCCGGCAACATCTTCACTCGCATTCATCAATCACTGGAGAATATTCTGAATGACCTGTCATAAAGCATGTCAATTTTTCTTCGTCTCCAACCGTTTCCGTCTAATGGAAATTCATGGTTATAATGGAGCGGCATATTTCTTGAGTCCCTATTCCCCCTAACGACGGATAATTATGAATTCAGCTTTCTTTTTTTCCGGAGAAAAATAGAAATGAATATTAACTCGGATGGAGTAGACGTCGGTGAAAAAGTGGGAAGATATCTCAACAGTTTTCGTTCCTTTTTTACGGTTTACGTTCTACGAACGAGCGCATGAATTTCTCTTCGAAATGTCTGAATTTTTAATATTTTTTCTTCGAGAATAAAAGGATTGACCTACTCACATAAAAATTTTCGTCAAGCTTGAATCTTGCACTTTTTCAGGGTATGTTGGTCATTCAAAAGAAATGATTCAAATACACATTATATGAGGTCGATTCGAAAAAGACGAAACTATAAAAAGCATTAAAGAATTCAAAGATCACTCCCTGAATCTCCGGTATGACCTCTGGTCATATGCTATTGACGTTTCGGTTACATATTTTCCACAGGCCATGTAGGTCATGACCAAATAAAATAATCAGTTTTTTTGTAGCTTTATGATATTCGGACATAACGGAAAAAACAAAAAATCCAAACAGAACTTCCGCAAAACATAAAAATATCAAATTTTTGGGAAAAATTAATAGATGTAAGTGGACAAAAATTTAAAATTCCAAGTACATAAAAATCAAGCAGTACTTCCTCTAGACTCAAGAATGACAGATTTTCGGGCAGAATTTTTAAAAGGATGTGGACAAGAATGAAATATTTCAGATACATAAAAATCGAACAACAGTTCCAAAAAGCTCAAGAATAGTGGATATTCGAATAAAGTTCTTACAGGGTGTTTCACAAGAGGAGATCTCACTTCTTTGATAAATAGAAAACTGAAAAATAATTGGAACAGTAAAACATTTTCGTAACGCCATCCGTACTCAAGATAGAAGGCATTGAAGAAAAAAAATCATACACATTTTTTACGATTTCGCCGAAACTGCTGGCAACATTGTAATGAAACTTCATACGAATATATTTTAGAAGCTAATACATCCAATGAACTCGTTTTTATCTTTTACTCTCATAGAGGGCGCTAGTTGCACGGTTCGAACCAAGTAGTGTTGAACATAACTTTTTTAATAAAAAATTAGGCGAAATTTCAAATGAACTTAAACATCATTTAATATTACACCAAAAAGATACAATTGTTAAAAATCGATTCTGTGTACCGTTTCCGGAATATTTTGATTTGAAAATCATGAAGTCATAACAGATGCTGTTATGAAGTCATGATGATTTTATTAATTTCACAAACAAATCAGATGGAAATTAAAAAAAAAAGATAACATGATATGGAATTCAATAAGACTAGGTAAACTAAATGTCCTCCGTTTGCACGAATAAACAAGTTCCTCCTTTTCGCTAAAGAATCCATCAATGTTCCAAACGGTTGGGATTCAGCTATGAGGTCATTAGAGACGTTAAATTCTGTATTTCAATTCTTGGGGTCAATTTACCTCCGTATCATTAACTTTTCCGCTTAGATACGACCATACTGTGTAATACAAGGGACGACCGAGTCCACTCCAGCAAGTACAGCTCTATGGTCAGCTGATGGACTGCTCGTGTCAAATTAACCTACCTCTATGCACTTACCAGCTGACACATTAACTCATGTTCATTAATTGAATCAATTAATCGTTCTCTTTGGTAATCCAGCTCTTCCTGTGAATAGACCTCCTCGTGTGCTTATCTTGTAAATCAGAATTTTCAAAAAGTCACCTCGCATGATCATTGTTCATCTCGTTCATTTCTTGGAGTAAGTAATCATAAGAAGGTGAATTCTCAGAATTGAGCGTTTGAGGATTTTCATTCATCAGAAACTCGAGAACAATAATCAGCAATTCTCGAAATATGTCTTAGTGTTTGGTCCTGAAAAATATTCTGTTTTCTTGTGTTATAACATGGTTGGTTTATCTATGGGAGATGATTGCCTTTCATTGGGGTCCCGTAGCAGTCTTCAAACATCTGAAGTGCCGAAAAATCATCACCTGGAAGGTCGTAGGTCGTATCCGGTTTGGAAAACCCTCACGACCAGAGAGCGAGAATTTGTGGAATTTGAATTTGAATATCGAAGGAATTTCGAAGGACAAGTGTGATTACGTCTCCAAATTGGCGGATGAACATGGTATCGAAGTAATTCTTCTGCAAGAAACCCACACGGCAACAGAAAAAAATCCTCGTGAAGGAGGACAGTTGAAAGTTATGTATTAATTGATTTTTTACAAGTTTAGCTTGTTTTGTTTGAGAATTATCAGTTCGTAGTTTCCAACAGATTCGAAAAGGGAAAATTGATGGAGTTTTTTTTTTCATTTCTTTAAAATTTTGTGACATTTCTGTCATAAATATTTATAAACCTCCGAACATTATTTGGCCAAGAAATCTGAATGTTGATGTTTTTCGAAGTAGCAAATGCATTTGATTTATTCTGAATAATCGGTTTCTTTCTTGCTTTTGTCTCTTTTCATTTCAGATTAAGAATTGCGAGTCGTTTTGGGAAGAATCTGTTTATCCGAGCCCATCGACGGATAACATGAAGATGATCACACTGATGTCTTTCAAGATTTTCCTGATATTCAATATTTTATGTTATTTTTTTACGGGGAGACAGGTTTTTTCGACTGAGGTTTTTTCCCTGGCTGTATAGTATCGTATGATACTAGTGATAATAGTATCGTATGATTCTATAGTATCATACGAAGAATGATATGATACCCCGTTTTTTTTACCTCAGCTTAGGTACTTTTTGTTTCAACATTTTTTGTATTATTTGACTTGGTACTTATCGCGTAACTAACGCCCTCTGTGAGAGTCGGATATAAAAACCAATTCATTGGATGTATCAGCTTCCAAAACATTTTGGTTTGAAATTTCATCACAATGTTGTCATTAGTTTCGTCAAAATCCTCGGCAAAATCGTAAAAAATATGTCAAATTTTTTTTGTTCAACGACATCTCGAATACGACTGGCGTTACGATAATATTTTACTGCACAAACCCTAAATATTTTTCGGTATTCTATCTATACTAGAGACAGCATCTTTTTTTTTCAAAAATCTTGTCGAAGTAGGTGGACAAAAATGGAAAATTCCAGGCACAAAAAAACATCCGCAGTGTCAAATTGACAAACCCGCATCCCCGACAATAACTCAAGACCCAAACCACCCTCTCGACTCAATTGGGAATATCGACGGTCGGGAAATATTTGACTTGATGCGGGGAAAAGCCGGAAAATTCGAGGAAAAACTGCGCCAGTCCCGAACCGCCCGAGACCCGAGATTGCGTTAAGGAAATCATAAAATCATACGAAATCACATCGGGCCACAAAGGAAAACTGTTGTATAAGTATATATAAGATATCTTCGGGCATATTTCCCAGGAGTGCTCCCGGGGTTTTCCCGGCCTATTGTGGGAGCGGGAGTCTGCACAGCTTGTTATCGCGGTGGCGTATGGTCAGCATCCATCGATTTCCACTTTTTGAAACGCCAGCCGCCGCCTTATTTATGGAATGCTGAGGTATTCGATTTTTATTACATCATATTCTTTCCCTCTGGACGGTTGGCCGCTTGCTGAAACCGATCTATTTGTGGATCTCGAGGAATTTTTCCATCGGGTAGGATGTCCGGGAAAGTTATTGAATTTTTCCGGCGATGTTCTAACGCGAGAAGAGGAAATGAGGTCAAAAAGGCGTGAGAGGAAACTGGGGAACAATTCTTATAGGAATAAAGGAATTAGATCGAATCGCCATTACCTGAATTTTTGTTTATGTTTTCAATCTTTTTAGTTTAGTTTGAAAGTCTACTACGACCTCATGGTCGCTCCCACACCTTTTACAGCTCGCATGCAAGATTCAGAGATCTAATGAAATCCAATGTGAAGTCTTTAGCGAGGCTAATTCTTCACGCCTACAAGTTTCTTGACCAAGGCATTCTTTTCTTTGGCTACAATGGCAAAGCATCCCGTTACTATAGTCTATCCACCTAGAAGAGATAGCGCGCCAAAACAACAAGGCGTGGCCAAATTCATCAGAACCGGATTCAATGTACCGACCGTGCAACCGACGCCGAAGCAAGCAACTGAGAATTTCAGATGAATCACTTGATTGCCGTAATACAGATCTGGAGAAGACGGAGAAAACGCTAAACGCCAGCCAAGGAAAATATTCTTAACTATGTAGGCGTAGATTTTGTTGTTTACTGGCACGATCGCTTCTCGTTGGATATACTATAGATGAATTGGTGTTTCTCCCTCCTCTCCACAGAATCTACCTTAATTTCTTTTCAACTCGTTTCTGTTTCTTGTGAAATATTTGTTGTTCGCTGATGACGCGATTGCCCTAAGTGCGAAACAAAAATATAAAATCGAGTGTTGAACAGACACAGGCTTCTTTTCAATATGTTAGTGAATGGTGCAATGAGAATCGGCTCATTCTTAATTCGAATAAAACCGAATATATAATTTTAAGAACTATTCAATCCATGGATAGTAAACGGAGCAAATTATACAGGGTGGCCATTTGAAAACGAAACAGACGAGATTACAGACGAAATAAATTTTTTCGATAGAAATGCTCGGACAAGTCGATTTCTGTTTCGATTGGGACAACTTAAGATGTAGGTTACGGACGCATAGCGCTTCAACCCTTGCTACTACAACCCTCACCCCCAATTTTCAAATAGGGAAGATGGGGTGAGTGTTACCTCATTTGAAAGGTATTTTCATACTGATTTCAGCACAGTGATTGTTTTTTCATTTCATGCATTAAATCTGGAAATATTCTTGACTAAGCATTTGAAAATGAAGTGGTGTTTTCATGCCACTTGTAGTGTTTTTTTTTTGTGAAAAACCTTTCAAATGAGGTATCACTCACCCCATCTTCCCTATTCGAAAATTGGGGCTGAGGGTTGTAGTAGCAAGGGTTGAAGCGCTATTCGTCCGTAACCTACATCTTAAGTTGTCCCCCTCGAAACAGAAATCGACCTGTCCGAGCATTTCTATCGAAAAAATTTATTCCGTCTGTAATCTAGTCTGTTTCGTTTTCAAATGGCCACCAAGTATTTCGAGAACTAATGCATAAAATGAAAAAACAATTACTGTGCTGAAATCAGTATAAAAATACCTTTCAATTGAGGTATCACTCACCCCATCTTCCCTATTCAAAAATTGGGGGTGAGGGTTGTAGTAGCAAGGGTTGAAGCGCTATGCGTCCGTAACCTACATCTTAAGTTGTCCCCCTCGAAACAGAAATCGACCTGTCCGAGCATTTCTATCGAAAAAATTTATTTCGTCTGTAATATCGTCTGTTTCGTTTTCAAATGGCCACCCTGTATTTGTGAAAATACTGTTGATTTGACGTAATCAACTAAATTTCTGGTATTTCACATCCACTGTAACCTCAACTGGGGGAATCACATTGATGTGCTTTGTAAGAAACTTAAAAGTGTACTATATATGATAAGAGTTATGTCTCGGCGAGTGAACAGAGAACTTTTAATTTAATTTAATTTAATAATTTATTGATCCTTCAGGACACAACAATGGTGTATAGGATAAGCCATGTAAATATTACAGATAAATCATCGTTCATCTAAGTAATTAAGGTATATATCAGAGAAAATTTCTTTCACTGAATAAAAGCATTTTTGCAGTAACAATTGCTCAATTTAATTTTTGAATCCTCGTTTGTTCAGAGATTTAAAGTGAGAAGGTAAATGATTGAAACATTTTATGCTTTGGTATATCGGAGAACGTTCTAAACTGTGAGTCCGATGATTAGGAAACAAAAGCACTTGCGAGTTGCGTGTTCTATGGTCATGCGAACTAGCAAGTTTTTTCCAGTTTACTTCGCAGATTTTGAATCCCTTCTAAGGTACAGTATCATGTGGGGTGGTAGCTCTGACTGCTCTAGATTATTTGTGCTTCAGAAATATGCGATGGGCGATGATAGGACTGTGATAGGACTCGTGAGTCATGTATTGGTCGTTTCAGGGAGAACAAATTACTCACATTTCCTGGGTTGTATGTTTCGGGTGCATACCATTCATAAAAAAAATATCCTCAATATTTTGATGATCACTTGAATGAAAATAGTACAAAGCGTACTGTTATCAGTTTGGCCGAATATGGAAAATTTAAAAGTCGGGTTCTCGATTTGATTTTGTGTGTAGAATATTACTCAGTTAAGGAATTCTTAGAATTTTCGTTCGAGACCTCCTAACTGTGATTTAGAAGTTTTTTTTGTTTTCCTGACGTATTACCTTTTATTTTTTTATAAAATGATTTTGAGAATAGAGAGGTTGTTATTGTTATTGGTATTAATATTTCTTACGCGTCAAGTCAACATTGACTTGTTCAAAACGCCATTCACAGAAAGAAAGGACATTTCCACGTTTTCGAGAAATTCGGGGTAGCCAAGATAAGTGGTACATACCCTGTACATACCCAATTCAAAAATTTTCAATATCAATGTGGCATTGATTTCTTTCGGACAAGATCAAAATCGATGCTATATTTCAACGTGAAACCTACTGTGCTTGTATATTCTAGGCTAGGCTAAACATGAATACGAAGTTTGAAAACAAGCGACGAAGGAGCGAAATTTCGAAAGCATGAGTGTTGGAATTGCCTCCTGCAACGAGTATTAGACGATATTTTCACTATTTCAGTCAATTTTGTGAAATTCGCTCGAAATTCAAATGAAAATCATCCTAGTGACTTTTTTATTTGTATCTAGGCAGTTGTTGTGACTCGAAATTTGACAGATTACGGAATTTGAATCGATTTGATTTGAGAATTGACAGAATCGGGGGCAGTACTGTCAACCAATAAACGAAAAATATAACTGAAAACAATTCTGTAATGAGTTCATTACAGCACTACTTTTAGTACTGTAATGAACTCATTACGATACTGAAATAGAAAAACATTATAATGCGTTTTTCCAACCGGAGCAACAATATACAAATTCTGTTCATCAGATACACTTTAGAACAGAAAATCAAAAACCCTCACCATGAAAGATGAAATCAAAAAGTGATTACAATTCTTATTCAACAATAATATTCAACTTCAAACATTATCTAAAACTCTCTGATAAAAACAAACTCAAGTTTTCGAAAGATTCACCCAACCCTCCTGAAAAAAACTTTTTAATTTCTTATTCGCTACTTTCATTATCCTATTTCAAATTCAAATGCCTTCAACATCTACTTGAAGTGGTAGCATCTGACAAAGCCTTTTCGCGTACTCGTAGATATAATAATTTCTTGATCAAATTCGCATTTCTTCAACCTATCATATCCTCCGAAATATTCGTGAGAAAACTTTGCTGCGAAGAGCATTTTTCATCAGAAATGAAAGCCGCAGATGACGGTCAAATTCATTTTCATATAAATTCATTTCATGCCAATCAAGAGCCCTCTTCAAATTGAACGAAGTCTCCTACAATTTACTCAGCGTCAGGCCGTAAGAGCCTGAAATCAAAGACTTGTTTTTGAAAAATCTATAGTTTTCTTCGTTTCGTCGTCATATAGGAATGAAAACTTTTTCAAATAAATTTCCTTCACTTAAGTAAAAGTTTCATCAAAATCGGTCTTCCTGTTCCTGAGTTCTATGAAGTCGTACAAATAAACAAACATACCTACATACTTTTTGAATTAGTGTCGTATGAAAAATATTTCTGTCCTAAGGTACAAGCCTTGTTTGTACCTTTGGGTAAAACTTACTGTTACGGTAGCTCAGTGAATTTTGAATTACAGAAAAAAAAAGTGGAGAATCAAATATACGCTGGAAGCACTCGAACTTACCATTTGTTGGGATGAACGCCAGAATAGGTAGTGGTACAATCCTGGTATCAATTTGTCTTTACACACTTTCACAACTGAATGAGAAATATGAAAAATTATAGAAAACCCTCGAAATGAAAATACTCGGAATTTCGCTACGAACCAGATCTTTTGTCACTCGAGAATGCATGAATGAGAATAATTATCTCTCGTCCATATGTCTCCATATGTAGTCCGAGATTTTCCAACGTATTTACCGACAATTGAAATTAATGAATGAAATAAAAAGAAATGATAACTTTCGATCCGTTGATCCAACGATCGTTTCGAAATAAAATAAATACCAACAGGTAGAATTAAATGTTGGAAAAAGAAAAAATGAGTGTTGCATCAACATAACCGCCCACCTAAAATAAACATATTTTAAAGAAAACAGAAAAAAAAAATTAAATTCAGCAATAATTATTGCTGTGGCAGGGGACACAACTTCACAATGGGACGTTGCATCACACATTGGTTAGTACGAACGGTAGCTACACGAGCTATTCCATCTGAACCTAGATGTAGCTTCTCAACTCGTGCTAACCGCCAGCGCAAGGGGGAAATGGGCCCATCATTGATGAGAACAAGCATTCCTGGTTTTAGGGTAGAGACTGAATGCTTATCCCATTTTTTACGTTGCTGCAACGTATGCAAATACTCCGTGTGCCAACGTTTCCAAAAATCCGAATGGAGCCGCGATAGCAATTGCCACCTAGACAATCTAATCATTTGTAAATGAGACAAATCGTCATCTGGTAACGCTGTCAAGGGTGCAAGAGTCAAAAAATGACCTGGCGACAAGGCAGATAAGTCATTTGGATCACTGCTTAACGGGCAAAGTGGTCGCGAATTCAGAACCGCTTCGATTTGCGTCAGAACCGTATAAAGTTCTTCGTAGGTCAGTTTCTGTTCACCTATCACTCTCATTAAGTGTGTTTTGACCGACTTTATTCCGGCTTCCCAGAGACCGCCAAAATGAGGTGCAGATAGAGGATTGAAGCTCCAATCAATATTCTCCGACTCGGTAGCATTGCGGAACAAGGTACGTAAAATAGAGTAGGCACCACGAAAATTTGTACCACCGTCACTAAAGACCCTATTACACCTTCCTCTACGTGCGATAAAGCGTCGTAAAGCTGCCAAGAAAGCTTCTGAGGAAAGGTCAGAAACTAATTCCAGATGTACTGCCTTCACTGCGAAACAAATGAAAAGGCAGACGTATGCTTTAGTATATTTAGTACCTCGTGATCTGGACATCGTGACAAGAAAAGGACCACCGAAATCAACACCAACACATTGAAATGGCTTTACCTGGTTCAAACGGCTGGATGGCAAGTTTCCCATAAACGGTTGAACTGGTTTGGGATTCGAACGGAAGCACGTATTGCATTTTGAGAGAACGCGATGTATAGCTCGTCTCGAAGAAAGTATCCAAAATTGTTGACAGATCAGATATTGCAGAGCTTGATGACCTGGGTGTAAGTGTTTTATGTGAAAATGGCGTATTATAAGATCCGTCAAAGGATGTTGGCAAGGAAGTAGGGCAGGGTGTTTGTTCTCAAAGGAAAGTCCTGATAGAGAAATTCCACCGCCCACCCTGAGGATATCATCTGAGTCAAGGAAAGGATTCAGTTTCCTGAAAGGCTTCGACAAAGGTTTACCTTTTCGAAGATTAGTTATCTCCACACTAAAAACGACCGCTTGAACTTGTTTTACAAGAACAAATAAGGCTTTTGTTAATTCAGAAATAGTTAATTTGCCTTGGCAAGGCGATGAAGAATTTCGAGCATTGAAGCAGAACCTTTGAACGTAGGCTAAAATCCTTTGAATTTTCGAAAGAGATGAAAAATGCGATAGTAGTTCATCAGTTAAGAATTTCTGAACTGATGTTGTCAGAACAATTTTCCGTTCTTCTTCCAAACAGAGAGAAGAATTGTCATTAGGTAAAAATGACGTGCTCAGAACTCGATTCGACCTTAACCAAGTTGGACCCGACCACCACTTAGTGCAATTTACCAATTGGAACGGGGTTAAACCTCGAGAGCCAAAGTCAGCAGGGTTCTCCTCTGACTTAACATGAAACCAATTTTCAGGGGGAACAAGAATTTGAATTTTAGTTGTTCTGTTGCTCACAAAAGATTTCCACTTATGAGGAGACGATTTGATCCAAGACAGAGCAACTGTTGAATCCGACCAGGCGAATAGGTCAGAAAATACAATAGATGGATAGGTGGTGACCACAAATGAAATTAACTTGGCCAACAATAGAGCAGCACATAACTCCAGACGAGGAAGAGATATGCGCTTAATGGGAGCAACCTTTGATTTGGCACAAATGAGAAAAGTTTCAATTTGTCCTGACGAATAAATGAAACGAAAATAGACGATAGCGGCATAACCCTTTTCACTGCTATCTCCGAATCCATGTAATTCACATCTGATATATGACTGCCGGAAAATGCAACGAGGAATACGCAAATTTTGCAGATGAGAGAGTTCAAACTTGCATTGATTCCAACAGTTCACGACGTCAGATGTAGGGGTCTGGTCCCACTGTAAACCCTGAATCCAAAGAACCTGAATGAGATGCTTCATGAAAAAAGTAAAAGGTGTTAAAAAACCCAATGGATCGTAAATTCGGGCAAGTTGCGATAATATGCTACGTTTAGTGCAAATTGAGTCTATCTCAGATGTTGCAAAGAAAAATGTATCACTACTGGGATTCCAGCAAAGTCCCAGAACCTTCATGAATTCCCCATCAGTGAACGAAAATGACTGCATAAGCTGGTATTCCATTGGAATTCCTTCGAGAAGCTTCGGTTCATTACTCGCCCACTTTCGGAGCTCGAAACCTCCTTTAGTCAAAAGAGAAATTAGCTCATTTCGGAGAATTTTAGCCTGTCGAAGATCATCGGAACCCGAAACAATATCGTCGATGTATATATCCTCATTAAGGATCTTAGAAGCCAAAGGACAGCTATCTTTCTCATCTAAAGCCAATTCACGCAAGGTTCGGAGCGCGAGAAAAGGAGCCGAAGACAACCCATAAGTAACAGTGTTTAACTCGTAACACCTTATTGACTCTGAGGGCGAAAATCTCCAGAGAATGCGCTGATATTTACGATGATGTGAATGAATCAGAATTTGGCGATACATTTGTCGTATATCGGCCGTGAAAACATATTTATGTGTACGAAATCGGAGAAGAATAGTGGCGATATCCTTTTGCAGCTTTTGACCTGTAAGAAGGCAATCATTCAAGGACGAGTGACCAGCAACCTTTGCTGAAGCATCGAAAACAACCCTCAGTTTGGTGGATGTGCTATCGGGTTTGAGAACGCAATGGTGAGGAATAAAATAGGAAGATTCATCAGAAGTAATTGACTCGACCAACGTCATATGATTGGATTCTAAATAATCTTTCATGAAACCGTTATATTGTTCTCGGAGAGAAGAATCTTTATGGAGTCGTTTCTCGAGCAACAAGAAACGTCGCAATGCTAATGAGTAAGTGTCGCCAAATGAATCGGGAATAGATTTTTTGAAGGGAAGGGAGACACTGTATCGACCCGTGCTATCCCGAGAGATATCTTTTTTGAAAATCTTTTCGCAGAGAATTTCATCGGAAGAATGTGATTCTGATGCCAAAACTGGGAGTTCTTCGAGTTCCCAAAACGCCTTCAGAGTTGCGTCCAGAGATGAATCTAGGGTCACAGCCAAAGAATTAACCACGGCACAGGAAGAATGAGCCCTACCCATCAAGACCCAACCGAAAACAGTTTCGAGCGCTGAAGGTTCTCCTACCCCACCTTCTTGACGACCATCAAGAAGCAAAGAAGGAAATATTTCTGCTCCTAGTAGTATATCAATACTACCAGGTTTATTGAAATTCGGATCCGCCAACCTTAGTGATTCGAAAGATGAAAATCTGGTTGTGAAATTTGGCAAATCTGAACAGATTTTTGGGATCACAACAGCATCAAAGGTGAAGATTGGGTGCGCCACTCCACGAGGACGGATTGTGCAAATGACAGTAGAAGATGAAGGAGATGATCTTTCTCCTATTCCTTTGATGCATAGGAATGACTTGGATAATGGAAGGCCCAATGAAGCAACACACTTTCTAGTGATGATATTTGCTTGAGAACCACTATCTAAAAGAACTCTTACAGTTCTATAGTTCCCCCAGGCATCGAGAATTTCTACTTGGGCTGTAGCGAGAAGAACACTGGAAGTGCTCGAAGATGCAGTGGCAGTGAAACTTTGAGCAGAATTACGCAAGGTAATATCAGAAGATGGTAAGGTTTGTTTTTCCTCTTCTTCGGAAACGATGTGGAGCAAAGAATGGTGTCTCCTAGAGCAAGAGCGACAACTGGATTTAGAGGCACATTTCGAAATGTCGTGTGCTGAATGCAAACAATTAATACACCAATTGTTAGTTTGGGCGATTTTCAATCTTTCAGTTGGAGTTTTTGACAGAAATGAGTAGCATTTATAAATACTATGCGGTGAATTGCAATAATTACATTTCAATTTTGAAGACGTATTGTTAGATTGAGCAAGAAAAGAAGAGTGGTTTTGTTGTTTAATTCGAGTTTGAGTGAGTGGACTGCATTTGGGTTTAATTGAGGTAGAAAGAGCTGCCGCTTCTAAAGCGGTGCACTGATTTAGCAGGAAATTATGTAAATTCGTAAATGATGGAATATCTGATGAGCACTCTTGCAATTCGAAACGTTTAATTGTGGCATTATCTAATTTTTGAATTATTATATGAAAAAGTATAAAGTCCCACTGATCAACAGGCAGACCTAGATTTTTTAGAGATGACAAATTTTCAGAAAATGTATCCAGTAGGTTTCTCAAACCTTCAACCGACTCATGTGTCAATTTTGAAATATTTGTGATTTCTTGCCAATATGAATTTGCCAGAAGACGTTTATTTTGATACCGGTTAGTCAAAGCCTCGAAGGCAATATGGTAATTTTGTGCTGTTAATGGAAAACCTTTCAACGATGACAAAGCCTGAGATTTTAAAGAACTCAGAAGATATTGGAACTTTTCAATTTCTGACAAATTAGGATTATTGTGAATCAAACTAGTGAAAATATCATGAAAGGTTGTCCAATCTTTATAATTTCCGCTGAATGATGGCAATGAAATCTTCGGAAGTTTGACATTAGGTGCGGCTTTCGAAGATCTCACCGAAACATCATCACTAATTGTAGGAAATAAATTGCAATAAATTGTTTTTATTGTGAAATAGTTATCATTGAATGCAGACTTTATATGTTTTTCTGCCTCTAAATTAGGGTTTTCTGAGACTGAAACAAGTGATATTATTGAATTGTGAACATTCTGGAACTTTTCATGAATGTCCTCCAATTCTTCATATCGAAGTTGAAATCTGACATGGCGGCTGGTATCATCGACAGCTGCTGTCGCTAAAGAAAGAATTTCCTCAATATCGTCAATTTGTAACTGACGAATAGCATAATTCTGTTTTAATTTATTTGCACTCATACTGAATAATTTGAATTGACCGTAAATATGAGAAAGCAAATTGTAATGCAACACTCTTTATGCGAATCGAAAAAAAAACAATACCTAATGAAAAAAGAATCGAATGTGAGATGAAGAAATGAAATAGTTTCGAAACGATCGTCGAAGAAACAGAAATTAAAGAAAATTTGGCTCGAATTGGACCAATGTTACGGTAGCTCAGTGAATTTTGAATTACAGAAAAAAAAAGTGGAGAATCAAATATACGCTGGAAGCACTCGAACTTACCATTTGTTGGGATGAACGCCAGAATAGGTAGTGGTACAATCCTGGTATCAATTTGTCTTTACACACTTTCACAACTGAATGAGAAATATGAAAAATTATAGAAAACCCTCGAAATGAAAATACTCGGAATTTCGCTACGAACCAGATCTTTTGTCACTCGAGAATGCATGAATGAGAATAATTATCTCTCGTCCATATGTCTCCATATGTAGTCCGAGATTTTCCAACGTATTTACCGACAATTGAAATTAATGAATGAAATAAAAAGAAATGATAACTTTCGATCCGTTGATCCAACGATCGTTTCGAAATAAAATAAATACCAACAGGTAGAATTAAATGTTGGAAAAAGAAAAAATGAGTGTTGCATCAACACTTACTTCTTGCTTCTCTGAAATTTCATAAAACGAAAGGAAGTCAGGTTATAATTATTTATTGATGTTAAGTGTGCGATGACTTATCGATATCTATTGACTAAAGGTGTTACATGAGTGTCCCGAGGTACAAGAATCTCCCATCCCATGTATGATTAAAAAAAAATCCATATATGAGGGATAAAAATCCTTTGGACCTATCCTGTATCAAGACCTCAGAGTTCAGTTTGCCGCGAGAGCCAGTGATTTTGGAGGACCAACACGTTTCACCCTTTTTTTTGTAAGGACGCCTCCGTATTGATGACAAAAGGCCATTCGGACCCCTATCGGAATTGCGTTCGAGATCCAAGCTGTAGTTATTTTCAGACTTCGCTGAATTCGGTCCTTCAGATTGAGAGGAGCGAGGGTGGTGAAGACAAGAGCGATAAACTAACTGAAAGTCTGGAGCGTCTATTGTTCATTTCTGGCACGTCGACTGGAATTTCTAATGATCAACATTCAGATCGAGATACCGGGATTCGGGTCTGAGTGGCAGAAATTCATAAAATTTTTTGGTGTTGAATAATATTCCTGTTGGAATAGGTACGATGAGGACAGCTGTGAGATGTATGGTATTTATTCAACAAATCAGGATCAATCATTTACAGGCACGATTTGAATGCAGTCACATTCTTTATTAAGCTATTGCATATCTTTTATCTCAGGCTTTGAGCGCGGCGACCGAATGTAGAAATTCCGTAACGAAAAAACCTAACACAGCCGTGTATCGTCGGTTCAGTTCGGCAGACTTTGGCACGATGTTTGGGTGCTTGCGACTAGACGGATGCGTGCAGCCACTCTAGCAGTGCAAAATGGAGTCGGCAATCTCGCTTTTCTCATTGAATTAGGAAACGGCCCATATTTCATCAACATCGGATAGAAAATGTATTGCCAAACGCAAACATTTTCGATTAACTTCAGCTCTTGCTCTAACTATACATAAGTCGCAATGTGGAACTTTTGACGAAATAGTATATGAGTTTAGTAAATCACATTCTCAGGAACGCGTCTATGTTGCACTCTCTCGGGTGACTAATATTGAAAAATTGTACATTACGACAAAAAATGATAATTCTAAATTCAAGTTTTATCATAATCGAAGGCAAAATACATCGACTGCATCTTTGTTGCAAGAATTCGAAAGACTGTTATTGAATAGTATTCAGAAGATAGCTCAGTATCTTAGATTTCATAGTAATAGAAATGGCATTTCAATAATGACTTTCAATTGTTGAAGTTCACTTAGTCACAAATACGATTTACAAGATTCAGTTACGAGACAAACCAATGCGTTACTTCTTACCGAAACATGCCTGAGGCGTGATAATCCGATTGAAATACGTAATTTCAATTAGATTGTTCAATTCAAACGAGATACTTTTCCAAAAGGTGGGCTAGCTATTTACCAGAATTGTAATAATGACTCCGAATATTGAAATAAATATTGAAGACATTAGCGATTTTGATGTTAGACGCTCATTTGTTGGAGATATTTGTGTATGCTTATGCAATCTTAGAAATGGCCTACACATAGTCATGGTAGCAATTTACATTTCTCCCAATCTAAAATTGGACGAGGTAGAGCATTTTATTCATCGCACTTTACTGGAGTAGACTGAAAAAGGGTTGAAAATACTTGGTACAATTGGTAATAAATTTCCATTCATCTTGGCTGGCGATTTCAACATTAACTTCACTGATAGAAAATCAGAGCGGTTGACAACTTTTCTTTCGGCAAATTTGAATTTAAAAATGAACAATGATGTACAAGAATCCACAACAAAATATGGGACCACTATTTACGCGGTATTTTCCAGATATGCAGAGGATATTAACTCTCAAACTTATGTTTCTCATTTCATGTACCATGAACCTATAGTTTCAATGATAAACATTCCTGAACCTACATTAGACCAAGCAAATTAGACTTTTGTCTGTAAATAATTGGTGGAGTTCTGGAAACTGTTTCAATCAATTATTCAGGCCTGTAATAAGAGTAGTTTGAGTTTTGCCCCAATCTTCCAGCGAAAAACTTAGAAATTTTCAGACTGTTTTAGGTTTTTTTCGAGTAGCTACTAAACTAAGCATTTGAACAAAAACATTGTTTTATTCAAGAGTTTTCCGCATTAAATTCTGTTTCTAAAAAGTATTAGAATATTATATTTTGAACAAGTAGTTCAATTGAAACCATACATCGAAATATGGAAAATTTTTACACTTTTCGAAAATAAACATTTTTTCATTATAAAACATATAATATCTTCGGAACAACGAGCGTTAGAACAAATTGTTATTGAATGAGACCATCAAATTGTGATAAATACGTAACCTGCCTCCTCCCATCCACAATGTAAAATCCTATTGAGGATGCTGATCATTTAATGGAATGATCAGCATCCTCAGCAAGATGAGCTATTGCGAGATTTAACATTGTGGTTTGGAGAAATGGTGTTACATTTTCATCACAATATGATGGTCTTAAACTCTTATTCTATGACATTTCGCTCTAAAGTTCGTAGTTTCATAGGTATTTCACGTTTTAAAGTGAAAAAATGTGTTTTTTGAAAAGTGTGAAAATTTGCCATATTTGGAAGTATGACTTCTTCAAAAGTACTGGTTCAAAATATAAGGTCGTAGTACTTTCTTGTAGCAGAATTAAATGCTTATCACTTTTGAACATTAAGATGTTTTCGATAGAGTGCTCAGTTTAGGACCTATTCGAGAAAACCCCAAAATAGTCCGAAAATTTCGAGGTTAATTGAACGTCACGACATACCCACCACTGGGAAATTGGGGCAAAGCTCAAACTACGCATATTACAGGCCTAAAAGAATGATTTAAACAGTTTCTCGAACTCCACCAATTATTTAAACATACACCATTTGTTGAAGCTAATTTTCTTGGCCTACATGTATTGTAAGATAAACAAATATTTCAAATCAACAATATTATCTTTGAATTGAATATTATTTTTGAATTGATGCAATGCAATAGTTTTACCGCGGCAGTCCTCGAGTCCACGTTATTTTTTTATTCATCCGAGTCAAGAAATATAAAACGTTGAACAGTGGTCTTCCATAAGTATCGGTTTCAGTTCCTCTACTTCTCAACATAGTGATATCGCTTCCGCTCCTCTAAATGTACGAGTTGGGTAAAGGACAAAAGATCCTTGCGGTCGAAGTTCCCGGAAGGCTGAACATAGCCACAACGACCCCTGTTCGGAATGATAACAATAATAATAATAGAGGGCATAGAAAAAAGGGGTCTGGTCATTTGTGACCTATGTACAGGGTGATTCACTTCTCGAAAACGTCCGAATATTTTTTCATTCTGTGAATGGCGTTTTGAACAAGTCAATGTCGACTTGAGATGCGCATAAAAATCTGCGGAATAAATAAAGACACCAGGCGTCGCGGCGCTATCAAAAATTTTTTCTCCAGGGACATATCTTTTTTATCATGTCATTCGAAAGATAATTTCATTCTGATTTTTTTTTTCCAATACAATTTTCATCCATTTCTAACCGTTAGCGATCTGCAGCGTGTTTTATGTTGATTATATTCCATTTATTTTTTTCTTTATTGTGGTAGTATGCCTTTATTTGGAGACATAGTTTTCTAGTCAATGTGCTCCTTCAAATAAGATAAAATATGTGGCTACAGCAAGATGGGGCTTCATGCCACAACGCTGCCATTGTCAAGAGATATTTAGATCAAGAATTCGAAAATAAATGGATTGAAACCAATGGACCCATCAGATATCGCCAGACCTAACGCTCATGGATTATTTTCTGAGGGGTCCCCTTGAATATATCGTATACCAAACTGATTCGAATTACTTGGACTATTTGAAAATGAAGATAAGAAACGCATGTGCCCAAGTAGACCCTTATATTTTGACCGAAGTAACTTATAATGAAATAGGGGAATGATATAACTTATGTATGGATTACAATGTCCGGTATATAAAACATATGATTCGAAATGTTTCGTTTGTTATTAAACAAAATGTTTATTGATATAAAATATAATATATAATGAATAAAATAATAGAAAAATAGTTTGTTACAGATCCTCCGTCATTTTACTAAACAAAATCAAATCTAGGTCATCTAGCCATTATGATCCATACACAAGTTATATCATCTCCCTATTTCATTATGAATCACTTTGGTCAAAATATAAGGGTCCATTCATTTTCGAATTCTTAATCTCAATATCTCTTCACAATGGCAGCGCTGTGACATGGAGCCCCATCTTGCTGTATCCACATATTTAATCTTATTTGAAGAGGCAGATTGTTTAGAAAAGTAGCCTTCCTTAATTCAAGGCACAAAATCATATCTATGTCTCCAAATCAAGGCATACTACCACAATACAGAAAAAAAATAAATGGAATAGAGTCAACATAAAACACGCTGCATATCCCTGACGGTTAGAAATTAACAAAAATTGTATTCGAAAAAAAAGTTCAGAATGAAATTATGACATGACGATAAAAATGGTATGTCCCTGGGGAAAAAAATTTTGATAGCGCCGCGACGCCTGGCGTCTTTATTTATTAAGCAGATTTTTATGCGCATCTCAAGTCGATATTGACTTGTTCAAAACGCCATTCACAGAATCAAAAACATTCGGACGTTTTCGAGAAAGTTAGGGTTACCAAGATAAATGAATCACCCTGAACAAGATTCTCAGGATCTATCACTCGCACGAGAAGATGACTAATTGTGCGTGAACCGTGTCAGTATATCGACTCTTCCGCTGAATTGCGACCTCACATATCCGTCAACATTTAACCACCAGCAGAGAACAACGTCCCAACCCTAATCGCCTTTTTACCCCTGATCCAGTCGGAAATCACGTTGTCCGAACAATACGCAGTTCGAGAAAAACAATACAGTTAACCCGGCAGCGGAACGCCATTATCCAGCGTAGCGCCGAGTCATTGTATAATTGATTGGGGTATTGTTATCTAAAGCTCAACAATTAATTCTCGGCGATGTCCAGCCGAGAACTATACCGCTGTTCGATTCGAGATCGAAATTTCACGAGAAATAGGTGAGATTTCGTGGTCGGACTAATCGCAGCGCCAAATTAATTTATAAGGTTGCGCGCCGTCGTTTTATTGCCTTGCAGATATGCAGTCTCGCAGTAGAGATGAGCCAATCGGTGATTTCAGAATCACGTCGTGATTCGTGATTGTGATCTGTCAATCACCGTTCTTTTGGACGGTGATTAGGATCACCGGTGATTTCGAGAAAGTAGGGTTATTAGTTGGATTTGACTAACAACTACAAGTGAATACAAATTCTGAATTGAACATTTTGGAAAGTTGTTCATCAGAAGAATATCTTGAACCTCATATCTGTATGAGAATACCAAGTCGTGAAAATTATCAAAAATAGTCTAGTCTAGTGAAATCACTATAAAAAGTGCATTCAGGGCACAGTTTCAGAAATGTATAATTTAATTATTCATTAAAATTTCAATCCCCCATGCAACGATTTCTTGGCTACTGTCAAAAGAATTTCCTATTCAATGTTGTATTGAAATTTTTAAAATTATTAAAGTATAATGGACGTTTCTACAACTGAGCGTGAGCCTTAAAAAAATTCTGAGAATAACCTCACAACTCACATAAAATTCGGAAATCTAGATGGTATATAAAAACATTTTTGTCGGGAAAAATCGATCCCTTTTCGAACCTTATTTTACTTGTTCTTCATTCATATTCCTCTGAAATCTCGATATCAAACCTAATATCGGAGTATCTAACATTCTAACGCGAACGCAATCCCATTCACTGACAGAAAGGACCAACGTGAAAATCACCGACAATAAGAACGACATGAACTTGAATCATAACATTCATAACTCTCGTAGGTGATCCCCTTCCAAAAATCACCATCGTAGTATGCGAGTATCTAACATTATAACGCGATCGCAATCCCAATCACTAACGGAAAGAACCAAAGTGAAAATCACCGACAATAAGAACGGCATGAACTTGAATCATAACTCTCGTAAGTGATCCCCTTCCAAAAATCACCATCGTAGTATGTGAGTTTCTAACGTGACGCAATCACAATCACTGACGGAAAGAACCAACGTGAAAATCACCGACAGTCACAATCACCATGTTTTGAGGTATTGGATCACCGCAGTGATCGGTGATTTAAAAATCACCGTGAGTAAATCACCGGTAGTGAAATATCGCTCATCTCTAATCCAGATCTCGTCACATTTCAGCCCTAACGGTAGAGATGAGCCAATCGGTGATTTCAGAATCACGTCGTGATTCGTGATTTTGATCTGTCAATCACCGTTCTTTTGGACGGTGATTATGATCACCGGTGATTTCGAGAAAGTAGGGTTATTAGTTGGATTTGACTAACTACGAGTGAATACAAATTCTGAATTAAACATTTTGGAAAGTTGTTCATCGAAAGAATATCTTGAACCTTATATCTGTATGAGAATACCAAGTCGTGAAAATTATTAAAAATAGTCTAGTCTAGTGAAATCACTATAAAAAGTGCATTCAGGGCACAATTTCAGAAATGTATAATTTAATTATTCATTAAAATTTCAATCCCCCATGCAACAACAATTCCTTGGCTACTGTCAATAGAATTTCCTATTCAATGTTGTATTGAAATTTTTAAAATATTAAAGTATAATGGACGTTTCTACAACTGAGCGTGAGCCTTGAGAAAATTCTGAGAATAAACTCACAACTCACATAAAATTGGGATTATCGGAAATCTAGATTAGATTAGATTAGATTTCATGAACAAGGGTCGTTGTGGCTTCCTTCAGCCTTCCGGGAACTTCGACCGCAAGGATCTTTTGTTCTTTACTCAACTCGTTCATTTAAATCCCAAGGAGGTCATCAATGGTGTTGATGAACCCAGCGACCTCCTTAGGAGCCTTGGCGGTTATTTCATGTGGATCCAGAACCGACTTCCCCATGTGAATGGTTCTTAGTTCCGCCAGTTCTGGACACTTGCATACCATGTGTTCAGCCGTCTCCTTCTCTGATCCACATAGCCTGCAGGTTTCATCTGCTGACTTTCCCATGCGATACAAATGATATTTATATCGACAGTGTCCCGTCAGCAGACCCACCATTACTCGAAGTATCGGAAATCTAGATGGTATATAAAAACTTTTTTGTCGGGAAAAATCGATCCCTTTTCGAACTTTATTTTACTTGTTCTTCATTAATATTCCTCTGAAATCGCGATATCAAACCTAATATCGGAGTATCTAACATTCTAACGCGAACGCAATCCCACTCACTGACAGAAAGGACCAACGTTAAAATCACCGACAATAAGAACGACATGAACTTGAATCATAACTCTCGTAAGTGATCCCCTTCCAAAAATCACCATCGTAGTATGTGAGTTTCTAACGTGATCGCAATCACAATCACTGACGGAAAGAACCATGGAGGTAGAAGAAGGGGAGGTAGCATATCCTATGTTTCCCTTGCTATGAAAGTGTCACCAAAAATCCGCCATGTTGCGGAGCCAAATTTATGGCGGGAATTTTGTATATTTGAATTTTTACAATTCGAAGTTTGTTCGATTCTGTTTTAATGACCAAAAGATGAATAAATAAAGATCGAAACAAATCAAGGAGTCAAAATATCATAAACAATTGCTTCTAATGAATTGGTGAGTTGAATTACGTACGGAATGAATAATTTGTTACTAATCCTACATTCTATTTTTTCAATTAAGGTACATACAAATTCAGATAATATGCAATGAAACAAATAGGTAAATTATCTCGTGTATTCCTATCAATTAAAATTGTATGCAAAGATAATTAAACCATGTAAATTACAAACGTCAAAAAATTCAGCTTTTCACCATTAATTGGCGAGTAAGATCAGCATATGCTGTACAAGAAACCATTTCTTATATGTTTTTCCACCTCATACAACTGCCAAAACCAACGAGCGAATAATAAATAAAGCCAAAATTGCAGAACCTACAGTTTAAAATACCTCGAAGTTGGCCATCTTGGGGTGCCAAATCCGGATTTGTTTCGGTGACACTTCTCAAACGGTATGCCCCCTCCACTTTCTTCACCTCCATGGAAAGAACCAACGTGAAAATCACCGACAATCACAATCACCATGTTTTGAGGTATCCGATCACCACGGTGATCGTTGATTTCAAAATCACCGTGAGTAAATCACCGGTAGTGAAATATCGCTCATCTCTATCCTGCAGGGATCGGACTTGGAAAGTTGTATGGGCGGTAGGTGCAAGTAATGTAGGTGATTTTACGAGGATGCTCGCTATGGGTGGGGCGTCCAGGAAAAGAGCCATAAGAGGGCGTCGTCAAGCACATAAACGGCAGAAGGTTGAAATATTTGCTGTAACTTGGGAAATATAGCAACTTTTATTACCCAATAACTTAATTCTTGAACTGGAACTGGTAGAAAGGGTTTTATTTTCGAGGTGAATACGTCCCGATATTAAATGAAATGGCAATGATTTCATGAAATCTCGCGGATCTCAATAAAGACGCAAGTATTGAACTGAGCGTCATTCTGAGTGTCATAACAACAGATCCATACGTTACATTTTGTGAGTAAGTAATCTGGGGACACGGTAGTGCCCCCGACAAGACGAGCCTACCTACTTTTTCTCGAATTGTTTCGTTGTATTTTTGAGCCCTCATTACTTAAGTTTGGAATGAAGCAGTTGGACAAAATTCTCAGGATATAATGCCAGTAGTGATCTCATCAAACGTGCAAAGTTTCGAATGCATATCTAGTACATTTTATAGATATCTAAAAACCGCAGATTTCGTCACTCACTCACTAATGAAAAAAAAACTGTTAGGGTACTTCCCGATGTCCTACCGAGTTGGTTTGTGAGCTAGTTTCAGTACACAAGCAACGAAAAAATTCTCAAACTTGAAACGTTCACTCCCCAACCCTCAGAACTAGGGGATGTATAAGTTTGTATGGAACTTTCGCTAATTTTGATGCTAGTGATCTGAAAATTGATACATACGGAGGACTCCTTGTTTTGAATGTTAAAAAAAATTCAAGAATTCTCGGTGAAAATCATACCCACATTGTTAATCTTTATATATAAAACTAAGTCGGCCATATTGTTGGTTACACCATTTATAACTCAAGATTGGATGAACGGTTTGTTATTACAGATTTTTTGTTGGATTCTTCTACGTTGGGCTCAACATGAAATACATTGAAACTCTGAAAAATTTGATGAAATGGAAAAAAAAATAGGAAATCAATTTTCTTTCTTGCGAATAACGTGAGTAGATGTCGCTACGGTTAACAGCGGAAGAGCTGATTGAGATTATCTCTGGCAGTTTCGTAAAAATATAGATATTCTCTTATGAATCCGAGGCAGTTGTGGAATGCCACACGAGAACGATGCGATTTTCTGATATCAAAGGAATCGTGGATAATGAGACACCTTATATTTATATTATTTATTTTAATAAATTAAATTAGGGAATTAAATTCAATTAGGGATTGAAATAACTCATATTCACTTCTAGACAGAGTCGATATCTTTTTTTGAAATTTTTGAGGATTTTCCTCAACATTTATGGAATATATCGAGGTTGTCAATTTGTTCATCTATTCTGCATTTAATGTCTTCAATATATTGTGGACGGGCAATTTATATTTCAAATATCCGCATAAAAAAGTGTCCAATGATGTTTAGAAGGGACTATCAGGAGTCCATAAAACCTATGATTTTCAGAATCTGCCGAAAAAAACCTCAATAAAGTACATATAAAAATTTAAAATCAGAAGAAAGGGCTCTACCGATTAGGAAAATAAAAAACAGGGTGTACCATTTAAAAAACAACAATTCACATAGAATTTTTAGGTTAACGATGCCAATATGCAATTCTTAGTACTGAATTCTGATTGCCCATAAAAAATTCTGCAAATTTGGCCATTTGAACTTTTGTGTACTACCAATATGACCTGAGATAGCTATTGAGTAATATATGAACAATCACCCTGTACATACCTATTTCACAGCAATCAAATTTTTTGTATATTTTGTACTTCTATATTTTTTGTGTGTTTCGCCTAATATATTTCCTTTGAAAAAAAAAAAAACAACTTCATTCATTTCTGAGGCAAAACAAAGTTTTTAAGGCCAGCTAGCCTATATAATTGCCAATTGCCACAATTACTTCCACCACCAGATCCCTTACGCTCTTCAGTTTCTGGGATAGTAAATGATTCTAAATACTTTGTGGACAACATTCAAAAATTTAGCAGCTGTTTCCAGACGACAACGTTTTGCAAAACACATACTGTACAGGATAATTTTATGTCCACTTTCAATGTATCATACCAAAATAGTTTATTATAATATTAAAGTTGCTTTTTTGAAGTCTGCCGAGTCAGCTAGTAGGGGGAAAAAATAAATGGCTCGTAAAACGCCTCATGTGTATCTACACCAAATACAATTTCTCCGTGATAACCTAAACCTTAGTTTCCATTGTGCAATTTTCCGTTGTGATTTGTGATCATTATATGAAGATAGGATTAGTTTTTTATGGGTACTTTGGATCTTTCAAGATTTCATAATGTAATTTTCATAAAACGGCCTGGCCGTATAAAGGAATAAATAAATGAGTTCTTAATACAATTATCGTGATGGCAGCTAGCAAATACATCGCTATCGCAGCTTGAAATCAAGTAGGTAAAAGTATATTTCTCCACTTCGTATATTGTTGATTTTGAACATGGATTGTGAATAAGTTTGACTCGCAATAATTTTATTTTATTTAATTATTATCGAGCAAAAAATGAACAAAATGAAAGGATTTTTTCATGAGCAACTTACGAAATAAACTGAAATCCAACTAAAAACATTTTCATGTAAAATATTGCCAAGGTGAGTCCGTATTTCGCACATTGTCAAAAAGCTATCAGATCTCATGTAGAGCCGAGCTGCTAACTCTACACACTTCAACTTCACAAACTCTTATTTCACAAACTCTATGCCTTGGTCAAAATAAGTGACTTTACCTATGAATATGGAATGGAAAGCAAAATAAGTGACTTGACTGATAAATATGGAATCGAATGCAAAATACTCGATAAAATTTCATTGAAAAGCTATTAGATGCCAGCTGTTATTATTTTAAATCACAAATTGAAAAAATATCAAGTTCAATGAACAAGAAATTTGAAAGATGAAAATGAATCGAATATCTTATCTGGTGGCGCTAGTAGTTAATTTTGAAACCGAACAACTCTTATATCTTCAAAACGGCTCATTCGCGGTCTATAATCAGCTCTTAAAATATTGAAATTTTGTTTTTCAACACCCTGTTTGCTATTTAATCCTTCAGTAGCATATCTAGAATTTCCGCACTCCGACCATATGAATGCAACAATCAAGAATATATATCCTTTGAATTGAATAATGAACGCAGAAACAAGACAAACAAATCCACTTCTGCTGTCTACCGAAGTTATGAGTTTCCCCACTTAAAACTTAATTGAAATTGTGAATTTATCGTTGAAATCTCCATTTAGGAAAGAAAAACGCCCAGCATGAGCGTTAGCCGATTCGCTTAATGTTTGATTAACTGTTTAAAGTCTCGACTGTTCCCGTAGAGATCTGGAACTGGCAATAAAACGATTAAGCTGCAGCTGCTGGAAACAAATTCGCACAAAAAGCACTTGTGAGTATCTCCCGATATACAGCTTATCCAGATTATTTAGCCAGAGAGTTCCAGAACGTTATAAAAGCCTCACAAAGGGTGCTCTTACGCTGGGGAAGCTATTCGAGTAAAGGGACATAAAATAGTTATTTTTTCCTTCTATTATCATGCTTTTTCTCTTCGTTGATCATCTTTTGATGTGAAAGGGCAGATTGTTGGTACCACATCATAGACTATTTGAGTATTCTATTTTGTTCATGGTTGATTCAAAATGTAACTTCTTTGTTCGGTGTCACATTGAAATTTCATATTAAGTTTGACTGATGGCTGTAGTTATGTTGTAATGTGATCTGATAAAAATCACGTACACACTTGAGCGAATACTGTTTCTACCTATAGAAAACGCTTTTTGACGTATCCAAAGATTTTCTTCACACAGTATTTTTTTTAGAATTGGAAAAATCTAAAAATTCAAACGTATGAATATTTTCATTATATGCAGTTTGAAAAATCGAAGGTTTTCAGATTTTGCCAAATAACTGTTTTGGACTGTAACCAGATAATTATTGAGTTGGAAATCGTAGTGTAATAGTATATTTTAAAACAAGTTCTAGAATGAGCTCCTATTCCAACAATAATGCGAAGTTCGGAAACGAGCGACGAAGGAGCGAGTTTTCGATAACGATACTTTTGTAATTGCCTTCTGCAACGAGTATTAGACGACATTTTCTCTATTTCAGTCAAGTTTTGTGAAATTCTCTCGAAATTGAAATAAAATTTAGGTTAGTGACTTTAATATTTCATCTTGGTAGTTGGTGTAACTTACGAAATTTGATATATTACGGAGTTTGAATTGATTTGTCAGTACTGACAACTACAAAACAAAAAATATAACTGAAACAATGATCTAATGAGATTCATTACAGCACTACTTTCAGTACTCTAATGAACTCATTACGATACTGAAATAGAGAAAAACATTTATTGTACATCATGCAAATTCATGAAATGAATGGGTCGCCAGTATGAAGGACGAGAGGCTGTCAATCCGTTTCATGTGTATTACAATTGACCGTTGAACCATATTAGAGAAGTTCACATCGTGTTCTGCAAGAGAGCAACTAGATACAGGGTTCACCCTGAAAGTTTAAGGGTTTATTCATCTGGAAAATTACTGTTCTCGAGTGAATACAGTAATTAGCAATAAGTTATGAGAGGTGTAGGGTAGAAAAATGAAACGAACTGATGAAAATACCGAGATGAGCATGAGTTTATAATATGTCACCTTTCAGGGTGAAACAAGGACGAGAGGCTGTCAACCAGTTTCATGTATATTACAATTGACCACTGAACCATATTAAAGAAGTTCACATCGTGTTCTTCAGGATATCAACTAGATTCAGGGTTCACTCTGATCGTTTGAAGATTCACTCATCTGGAGAGTTACTGTTCTCACTCGAGATGAGCATGAATATATGATAATTCAGTCTTTATCACCAGAGAGAAAGATCTGACAATATTCAGTTCTGTTCTAGCATCACTGATTACCAATATTTTTGTAAATCCATTACTCACCACTATACTATTCAATATACTATTGAAAGCGTGAAAATGACATGGAAATGGATTAATTAATAATTCTGAGGAGACTGAAAATACACACCTATTGAGTAGAACTGAAAATACACCAAAAATGAACGAGATGGCGAGAAATGTATCATTATTCAATTAGGTGACCTGAGAAAATCTAACTACAGTTTTAAAAAAGGAGAGTTATTAACACAATCAAGGTAAAACGAGAAGAAAGAATTAATTCTGTTTTCAATTACGGAATAGTTATTTATGATACAAGTGCAGAAGGCATTAATATTCTTACACGAGTTCAAAACGAGTGTCAGGATGAGCTTTTTGTACGAGTATTATACATTATTTTCTCTAATTCGCCTAATTTTTATCCAAAAGAATTGAAAATTGCTCTAGATAACGTTCAGATATTTTTGAATCGAACAATATTGATTGGCTGAACTGTTTTCTATCTCATAAAATTTGACAGATGTTAAATAAATTCGTTACAGGTGGCCAACATGTCATCAATAAATATTACTGAAAACATTGCAAGATGAAATATTCTAATATTGTTTTGTTCCAAGAGATGTGGCGGAATGAACGAATTCGAAACATAATAAGAGAAACTTGATATATCTAACAGATCAAATAGTGGGGTTAACGCGTTTGTCAATCAGCTGATTTCCACAGAATATAGAGATGAATTTTGGGTTGAACTATAAAGCAAAACACAACTCCATGCGACACCGCCGGCGTTAGCTGGAACTAAGCCCGAAACGAGTATCGTTTTGACCGTTAGTACGTGAAAGCTGGGTTTATTTGTTTATTTTACGTTTTTATTGCGATAAAAAGATGTGCCTGAGAAAAAAACCGTGAAAAACATTTATTATTGTATTTATGGATGTAATTTTAGAAAATCTGGGAATCCTGGAGCCCATTTTCGTGGTGAAAATCAAAATGTTTACTTTACCAATAAACTAGAAATCGTAGAGGAAATTAATAAACGTGAATCCTGGGAGCATGTTTTGATAATGGAAAAACCTGTATCTAAACATATTAGAGTATGCTTACAGCATTTCCGATCAGAAGATTGAAAACAGGCAAGAGTGGAAACTGATGTCAATTGAAAACAATGCTTCATATGTTTTGAATTATTTCAGAAACTCTCACTATGAAAACATTTCTGTTACTGGAGAAGAAAGCTGTACCTTCACTAAACCTACCAAAAAAAGCAGTTCAAGTCAAGTCATTTAAAATTTTTGTTCAGATCGTTCTTGCACTATAATTTTCATTCTTATCGAAATAAAGTACTTTGAGTCTACTTGATATTTTGGAATATATAGAAGTCTCAACAATTCAAGGAGCCTAGTTGAAAGTGCTGAATGCAATCCATATGATAATGTGCAATAAAACTAGCAACCTTGTGAGTTTAAGTGATTCTCTCGATGGTTGCAAAATTGAACTTATGTTCAGCAGTGATCAAATCTACATGTGGAATTTAAAATAAATTCCGAGAATTGGCAATTGGCATATATGTATCAATTTGATATTAATATCAAAAATAGCTTGATAGTATTGACATTCATTTAGCAACGGAAAAGGTGCAATCAATCGATAGATAAGTTGAATAATTTTATTTTATTATAACTGCAGCCTAAGACACAAGTGAGATGCAGTAAATGAATAATACATTAAAATCTAGTGTAATGAATTCTTCAACATGATTAATCAAGGATCATGTCATGTTCTGCATACATACAGTTCTCTGAAGAACGTCCATTTTAATTCAAAATTTATCACCCATTTTCTTTTCGTATATTGTCCTTCCTAAACAGAAAAAAAATTAGTAGCTTCTACTAAATGAATATATTGTTCATGCAGATGTTCAATTACATTACAATCATGCATGTTTTCATGTTCCCTTAGGTCTCAAACTAATTTCATCCTTCTCTAAGTTTTCATCGAATATGGATAATCCTGATGTTTTCTGTTTTGTACATTTCATTGTTATGGAACACAAAAAAAAAAACAGCAGAGACAAAACTAAACAATGAATTTTACGTTCACAATCAGTAGAATGGTCAAAATATTTTGTAGTACGTACAACCTTGTAGAGTAGCAGGGCTAAAATATGCTTGCAAATTCCAGGCAATCTTGCTTGGTATCTATATATAATCGTGTCAACCTTCACACCATCATTTTTATAAGACATCATTTCCTCAATATGATGGGGTTGTCCTTGTAGAATTCCAATGTTTTGAAATCATTTTTTGCCACATAGAATCAAATGATTGCATTGCAACACTGGCTCACCCTCTACACAGCATCTGTGAGCATGTAAATATTAGAAAATTTCCTCTAAGGGGGGGAACCTTTGGTAAACATCTTGTCAGATGATCTGAAAAGCATTCAAAATTGAATGAATCTCACCTCAATATTTTACATAAAATATAACAAAAGGCACAATATAACCTATATTTGCCCTTACAATATAATCCACAGGATCCACGATTAAGGAAACAACTTCGATTATTGATGGCCAATAAACGTTTAAACTTAAAAATCCCTTAAATACAAATAGAAATCTAATGTAAACACGAAACAATACTCGTTTCGGTAAACAGCTGATCGGCGAATGCAGCGACACCATCGGTAATTATTTTATCCAATAGCCATGAGCTTAGACAAGAGCATGGTCGGAGGGGTGCATCATTAAATTTTCAACACAGGTTCAATGAGTGAATAATATTTCAGATATTTCAGAATACACCAGATGGATCATGTAATTATGAATATTCAAATAATCCACACTCGCATACCCAGAGCATTTCCTGCAGATGGATCAAATGAATTTCTGCCTTCCAAGATATTCTTCCTTTTTATGGAAATTCCTCACTCCAGAGCAGGCATCTCCATATCCAGGCCCGACATCAAATTATTCCGAATGGAATAAAAATTTTGTGCGCGAAATTTATTAGACATTTCGTCCCCGGGGAGACGTCGAAAGCTGAGCGGAATAAAACGCATAAGTGGTCGTAGTTCCGAAAGATAAATTTTAAACACGTGCTGCAGAATGCCTAATCACGACCATCGGATACGCGATACGCCTCCTCAAAATGACGACGTAAAATTGACGTAAAAAGCTTCATCCCTGTCCGATTTGGTTAGGCTGAGTGCATGGAATCGAGTTTATTGTTTCCTGGATTAGTCGTTAAGATGCGAACGCTAGATGTCGCTTCGGAATGCGTAAAATCAACGTTATCCTGTTAGCGAAGGAGTGAGGGGAACAGTTAATTTCTTAGTTTATCTACGCCTGCTCCAATTTCGGAGTTTCATGGAGTTGAAAGCTATATTTTTTTTAAGTCTGTTTATCAACGAGATCAAAAATTGAAGATGAGTAGAGAAGCAATATTATTATTAATATCAACATAGGTCTGAAAGAAAGTTCATTAAATGGGGAAAACCTCTGATAGTTGGTTTCGAGAAGAGCCGAAGGCTTGAGATCTAACTTAATTGTAAAATCAGGTTAATGAACTTGGATGTTCAGGCTCATAATGAGTGGATGGTGACACAAGTGTATTATAATATGGTTGATGGTATATAGTGTGGTCCAAAAGAACATTAACATTTTCCAGCTCTGAAAGGAAAATGTGGGGAACCTTGTCCATTTCTGGGGGAACATTTTTTTTTGCTCTTTGAGTTCACGTATCTGCATCCGCACTCTCTTTCGTCAATGTCTCTAGCTAGGCAAAAAGCCCAATAGCCTAGCTAACAGAAGCGGCTCCTTCTTGAACCACCTGAAAAACCCTACTCAGTTGCTTGGTTGGTACTCCAAGGACACCGCTTGAATCCAGTCAACTTGTTTCGGTCTCTGCTACCTCAATTACATCAAATAAACTGCGCAAAAAAATTAACGCACATTCTGAAATCTCAATTTTAATGAAAGTTAACTCTACAATAACCTTATAACTTATTTTTTATGTTCTCTCGGGTTTTGAACGAAACAAGATACATTAAATGAAAGAAAAATTCAGGATTTCACCGAATCTTATGTCAAAGAAGAGAAAGGAACAATTTTCAAAATATTGAAATGCTGATAAGTGATTCAATACTTCGTTTTTCCACCCCTTGCGTTAATTACAGCTCGGCAACGACAGTTCATACTCGAAATGAGTGATCTTGGAATGTTCTGATCTAATCCCTCCCAGATTTCTCCGAGTTGGATTCCTAAGTCATTGAGAGTAGCTCGATGTTTTTCTGAACTTCTCAGCCTTCTATTGAGGCTGTCCCAAACCTGCTCAATTGGATTGGGATCTGGACTTTTTGCTGGCCATTCCATTCGAGAGACTCCAACCTCTTCAAGGTACTCCTGAACGATGAGCGCACGATTTGGTCTAGCATTATCGTCCATAAAAATGAAATTTTCACCACTGTATGGGGCAAATAGCACTACATGCTCTTCAAGAATGTTCCTTATATACTTATCAGCATTCATAGCTCCATTATCAACGACCACTAGGTCTGTGTGAGCAGTCAAAGATATTCCACCCCATAAATCGATCCTCCCCGAAACCAGTAGTATTCAGGAAATGGCACTGAGCATATCTTTCATGTGGAGGTCTGTATACAAGGTGACGTCGATTACAATGGTAGAGGCAGAATCTAGACTCATCTGTGAACAGAACTCTTTCCCAATCGGCCTCTTCCCAATGGATATGCTCTCTCGAAAAATCCAAACACGCCCTTCGATGGGCTGAGGTAAGAGCTGGGCCTCTTACCGCGACACGAGGCCTAAAATCATATTCTCTGAGGCGATTTCTTATTGTCTGAGTGCTAATCTGAATCCCGCGAGTTTGCTCAAGCTGATTATGAAAGTGGCGAGCGGTTACAACCGGTTGTCTCAACGAAGAAACTCTCAAGTAACGTTCTTGAATGGCAGTTGTTACCCGTGGTCTACCCTGTCCTGGTCTTCGGACATTCGTAGTTGTCTCCCTGAATCGCTTCAACATTCTGGACAAACTTGTATGGGAAACTCCAAACCTTTCTAAAATTCTTGTGTATGTCCACCCTTCTTCTCGCAAAACTACCGCTTGGGCACATTCATCTTGGGTCAAATTGCGTATTTCGCGTTGCATAGCGATCGAGTGTAGAAAATCAAACGAAAGAAAAACTATTAATCACTAGAATTGATCGAGAACAACTGATTTCAGAATGGGAAAAAACATCTGTATTGAAGAAAAACATTGAAAGTGGATAACATATGCATGCCTTATTCTGATAAAAGTAATTGTCACTGAGAACACCTTCAGTTGTAGAATGAATTTGAGATTTCCATAATGTGCGTAAATTTTTTTGTGCAGTGTATTAATAACAGATACATTATTATTAGAATCTTTGAATTGTTCTCCAGTTCCTCTAGCAGAAAAATATTTCAAGCCATCGTCATGAATTTTTTCAACAAGTCGGTTATTTTTCATTCACCCTTCCTGCTGAGATTTTTCAATTCAAATATTCTCTAGGTGATCACTAATTGATGATTGAGTACCTGAATCCTCATTTTTCCTTCTCACGAGCAAAAGATCCAAATCTGGAAAAGTTTGAGGTCACACAGATGACACAGATCTCTCCCTGAAATAAAATTGATAGCTAAGGGACCACGTATTATTCGTTTAATGCGATGCGTCCAATATTTACTGGACGCCCAAATAAGAAGTACATCATAACAAAATCAAAGTTTAATTTTAAAAACGTTTATTTTACCAATGCTCTTTTCGAGTCGTCATTCCGGATCAAATCAAAACGGCTCAAGTTGTCCTCAGATTGGCATCGTCCTGATAGAAAGTCGAACATTTCCCAACTGTCTCAACATGCCTCGTGACTCTGCTAACAATGAGTCGGAGACGAACGTTGTCGGTAATGAGAAAAACGTGAAACAACAAATCACTCGAAGAGCTCTTCGAGGTCGACAACGTTCCAACGAAAAACAAACTTCCGAACAAACTGGAAAGTCTCACTCGAGGATCGCCATAAAATCCAGGGCAACATGTACGACAATCTACGCAACTGGTTGCGGGGGAATCGTTTGGAGAGCACGTGGGGTAGTCATGAGTTTTGGTCCCTGATTTCGGATTGAAGCGGCGCTGAATGGTGCAGAAATGAATGTTTGGGGACGGTTCCAGAGTTGTTTCAGCTTATACAAAATGTAGAAAAGCAGCCGGTTTTGATGGAGTTCATCCAGAATTCATCAAACATTTTGGAGAAAAAGCCCTGTCTTGGTTATTATCTTTTTATAATAATATATTGAATTGCGGCAATTTACCGACCGAATTTCTCATATCCAAAGTAGTAGCATTTTTGAAACGTGGAAAAAATTCTTCTGATCCGATGAGTTACCGTCCTATTAGTTTATTGCGTCCTGTTCAAAATTTTTGGGAGAATCATTACAGAATTGTCAAGGGGGTTTCAGGTTCTTAGCCTCACGACATTTATTGAATCAGGGTTCAATAAAAACTTAAAAACAGGCACAGCATTTCTGGATTTATCAGCTGCATATGATACAGTATGGAAAGATTGATTAATTCATAAACTCTATAATGACTTGATGTGTGGAAAAATGGTTGGACAGAAGGTTCCGAGTTTTTGTCGATAATAATAGTAGTAGTTTCGAAACTTTGAATAATGATCTTCCACAAGGTTCAGTTTTAGCACCTCTTCTATTCAATTTATATTTGTGTGAAATTCCAACTACTGCTTCGGAAAAATTTATTTATGCTGATGATACACCCCTGATTTGCCTGCATGTAATCGTTTGTTGGTTCAATCTGAAAATGTAGTTAATATTGAAAAGAGAAAAATAATTAAATACTTGGGCATACAGATAGATTGTCACCTAAGATGGAATTTTCATGTAGAATATTTAGTGAAAAAAATTAGAGGATTATTGCCACTTTTCAGACTTCACAGAAACTTTTGTAGTGCGCAACATCTCCGAATGATTTATTTTTCAATGGTAGAGTCACTTTTAACTTACGGTTTGTTAGTTTGGGGTGGTGTTAGTAAGGTACATTTAAGAAAGCTGGAAATTATTCAGAAAAGGATTTTGAAAATAATATATGGCAAGAAGGTAACTTACCCATCGGATCTGCTCTTCTATGAATCAGGGCTCTGTGATATCAGGCAGCTATTTCGTATTCAACTGATCACTCACCAAATGCAGAAAAAAACAGCAATCATTCAAAGAACATGATTATGACACTAGAACCTCTCATCGATCACTGAAGGTGCCAAAAATGGAAAAAACAGTAGGTCAACGATCATTTATTTTTTTGGCACCGAGATGTTTCAATAGTATTCCGGTAAACTTCAGAGAATTTGTAAATATTGTGGGTTTTAAAAACAAAGTTAGAGGACGGATACTTGCTCTTCCACGGGAATATTGTCATGAATTGATCGATTTGAAAAACAACACGAAGTTATTTTGAATTGATATGATAGTTGCTTATTTGATTATTTGATGCTTATGAATGGGAATTTTTTTGGTATTTAGAAATCATGTACAAGGCATAGCCTTCAATGATTTCTTTTTTCTTTGTTTTATATTGTTATTGAAGCATTTGAATTGTTTTATTTTCAATTTGTTATTGTTGTAGTAGAAACATGACAATAAAGAACCCTATTATTATTATTATTATATTGCTCTGGCTTTTGATCATTCTCATTTTCAAACAATGAAAAGTACCCTTTCCGCAGATTTGGATATCATGAAAAATTATTTTTTAAAGTGGCGTTTGTGCCTGAATGAAAATAAAACCGATGTTTCGTTTTTTCTTCTGAAAAGTCATCAGAAATACCAAAAATTGAGTGTCACTTTCAGTTCTTCTCCCTTAAAACATAATTTCAATCCTAGATACCTGGGAATCAATCTTGATTCCTCTCTAAATTTCAACGCCCATTTAGATGATCTGTGTTTGAAGCTTAAAACTCGAAACAATATTCTTCAGATACTAGCTAGTTCCTCATGGCAATATTACTTCGTACGGCAGCGCTAGCTTTGGTTTTTTCTGCTGCTGAATATTGTTGCCCTGTTTGGTTCAACAGTGTTCATGTAAAAAAAATTGATGTTCAACTAAATTTTTTTATGGGAATTATCACTGGAACTATCAAATCTACACCTACTCCTTAGTTATCAGTCCTCTCAAACATTGTCCTCACCCATATTCGCAGCGAGAAAACAGCTTTGAATTTTTGAAACAAATTCAATTCCTTTTCAAATTCATTTCCCATACTCGCCTATATTCCAGATAATGAGGTCCCCAGATTGAAGTCGCGTAATTCTTTTGGGTCAAATTTTCTGATTGATATGAATAGAAGCGACAAAGAACTCTAGCAATCTAATGGAATATATCCAATTTTTTCAATAAAGATCTTATTTCTGATATTTCCATCAGAGTTCCTGGTTTTGAGCTTCTCAGGGTAATCGTATTAGAACAGGCCATGGACGATGCAACAGAATGCTCTTCCAATAAAATTCGGTTGAGAGCCCTAGTTGTGGGTGTGGGGAAAATGAGAAAAATATAGAACATCTTATAAAAAGTTGTCCTATTTATAAATTTCAAGATGGTTTCGGGGCTATTCATGAAGTAATGAAATGAGTGGTTAATTTCGAGATAATTAAATTTATTTTGAATAATTGGTTTCTTTTCTGTCCTTGTCTTTTTTCATTTCAGATTAAGAATTGCGTCGTTTTGTGAAGAATCTGTTTTTCTGAGTCTACCGACGGATAACATGAAGTTATTCTCTTAGATCACACTGTCTTTCAAAATTTTCTTGATATTCAATATTTTAAGTAATTTTTTTTTTCACGGGCGGGGAAAGGTTTTTTTTCAGTTGAGGTTTTTTCCCATTCCTGATTTGATCGTACTGCAGACTCGTATGGTTTTCCTGTGTTGCACGAACCACAGCTAGATACATTTTCGTTTCAATATGTATTGTATTATTTAAGCATTCTGAGTCAAATATATATCCGTGGTGTCGGTGAAAAAAAAGATAAGTTAATCATTGAGAATGTTCAGGAAAATTATCTGAAGTTTGATTACAAATTGTCCAGAATCGTTTTGCTCAAAGATGGACTTATCTCCTTTGTCCCTGGCACTATGGAATTACTTGAAGTTTGATTTCAAATTACAAATCATCCAGAATCAAGACGTATCTCGTTCAGCTCAAAAATAGACTCATCTCCTTTTTCCCCGACACCACGGTTATATTAAGTAATCTCTTCTGAAGGAGTGGATGGTGTAACCAAAATTTCTGATGAAAGGCCATTCTTTTTCATAATTCGACGAAATCATAAACAGAACTAGGCAGTTTCTCTGCTCAATGGGAAACCAAAGAGAAATAGTCGAGGAAAAAATTTCGAACATGGAATATGCTCTCAGGAATGAATACGAAGAAAAAAATTTAAAAAGGTAAAAGTTCCGAACGTCATTTACCAAAAGTTGACAATTTCAAGATGTTACAGTATTCCACGAGAGGTGCTTAGTATTTTTCTGAAAACTTTATATAGGTTTTCTCTCCCAGTCTCTGAAACAAGAACAATTTTTGAATAGTAGAAGAAAGGCCCCTGCGTAAGAATTTGGGCACTAATTTGTCATCGGTTATTACTATGGGTAATTTTTATTATTATTCCGGTTTCACCTCGAAACACAGATCAAACGGCTATAATGATAATTTTCAAACTATTCGTCCAAATTGATTTGTGTGAAAAACAATTTCATCTACATTAATTAACGAAAGTGTCCGTAAATGAGAGCGGGACATAGTGATTACAGTTTCAAGTGTGATAATATTTTTGCTTGGCTACCATATTTCGATATTTCACAGATCACCGTCTCTCTTCGTTTCTTTTTTTGATTTGCTCTCGAGTAAACCCTCGAGTAAACCATTGATCTTAGGTGGAAAATTATATTATATACGTATTTATACCAATTTCCACAGGATATTATTTGTGTCATTCATTGAGGCAAATAAATTCTTCACGTCAAAGTGGAATAGAATTGTCGTATTCATTTACAACAGATATGAAATCACCCATACCGCATTTGGAGTGTTACTGATTCGATTCGACACTTCGCGTACCATACATTGTGCTCTACATCCCCACTCAACCAAATTTATCGGCCCAGCCGGTAATCGATATCACTGCCCTCTGAGGTTTTGATTCTGCCACTGCAGACTAGATATAGAATATGGCCCTGTTCGAATTTACTATAGAAACTGTTTTGTTTCCAATTCTGGTTTCCCCATCTGTATACGAGTGTCATACGTTATTTTTCTAATACATTAAATTTTTATTGAAATTAATAGAATACCTGCATTGATGTCCTCTGTTGATTTCTGAATTAAAAAACACATTGATTTACAGGACTGTTTTTTTTCTCATGAATTCGACAGATAATGAATAAATTCGTCGCAGTAGACCAATAGGTTATCAATAACTATACCATATAATGCCTTGTTTTCGCACTATTTTGTTCTGTAAAATGCAGATTTGATGCAGAATTTGGGAATTATTATTCATGATATCAGTGCGGAAGGCATTTATATCATGCTTTGAGTTCATAATTCAAATACTAACCACGAATTGTCGAGGTTTCGAATGAACGGGTTCCAAAATGATCTTTCTGTAAGCGTAACATATTATTTTCGTTTAGTTCGTTGAATTGTTATCGAAATTAATGAAATATTTCTATGTATACCGTTTAGTGTTTCCTCTCTGTTTTCTATCCCATAAATTTGACAGGAGGCCAACATGTAATCAGTAAAAAATATTACCATGAAACAGATTTGACACACAATTAGGAGAAAGCAATTTTCTTTCAACTTGAGTGTCATCGAAAAATTCAAATTGGTCAATTTTCCTCTACATCGACAATTCAGTACTCAAATAGAAGCTGGCAGTCAGTCTGAATCGGCACGTGCTTCCACATTCGAATTTAGATCGATTCGAATAAACGGTGTCATAAAACTTCGGCAATGAACGAAGAGCAGTTTTCTGAATTCCCACTCTATGCGGCCATGCCTTGAACTTTGGTTTCTGTTCTCCTGTATTCATAAAACTTTTATCTCGCCGGCTGAATTCGAATGCCATTTCCGTGTTTCAGTATTCATTACCTTTGACGTCGCTCCGTGTTTGGTGATGCGGAAAAAGGAGGAGTTCTTTCAATTGAATTTTAGTTGTAGCTTTATCTCGGTTACGTTCGGTTCTCTATAAAGGAGGAGCACATCATGTCTCGTATATTGGAAGTTGTGCGGTTATTCAGTTCGAGATATTTCTTTTGTCGTTCTGGAAAAGGATGCCATTTTCAGATAAATCGTTTGGATTGTTCAAAACAATCCTTCACATCAGTTTATCGTTTCTGTAGGTTCGTTTCTCAGGAATTTCACACATTTTCGAGATTGTGAGCATGCAAAATGTACCTTATCGGTTACAATGCGGCTCTCTCACACCAGATTCTATTTTTTAAGACAAAAATGCGAGGACAAGTAACAGTACGCGACGTCATCAACTTGGACACTTATGAAAGGCAGAGAGGGTGTACACAAAAACTACAGTCCTCTCGATATTGTCTAATAAGTTGGAAAATGGATGAATAATCATCGACTCTGAACTTTTTCGATTTATTACAATATCCTGCCAATGCAGATGAGAGAAATCGAAACAAATTCGGAGTCAATGATTCATCATCCAACAATGACACAATAACATTACTCGTCAGTGGCAGTTTTTTCTGCCATAGTCCAACAAAATGGCATTTGGTGTGATAATAACTTAATATCATTATTCCAGAATGATGAATAACGTTATTATGAACCAATGAATGGGTTCCCTATAAAGTTATATATATATGAGCGTCGTCTAACCCTTCTTCGGCCATCATGTGCACCCAAGGAGACTCGAGATTCATCAGAAAAGACGACCTGATGCCATTCCACTTTCCAATGTTGTCGTTGTTTGCACCACTGGTATTGTTGTCGACGACTATCAACCGTAAGAGGTCGATAATGCTGCAGTCCAAAAGAACTTTATAAGGCTGTAAACCTTTCGGACAGTTACAGGATAGCCTTGTTCTCCTAACCACTCATCAGCCAAAGATCGAGTTGTCTCAAATCGGTCTCTAATGGCCAAAAGTATAAAACGTCGATATCTTCTTCGATTTTGGGCATTATCAATGGACCATTATCAAATTCACTTATTCGTCGATAAATTCCGCCCACACAGTGCTCCAGGCATTTTAACAACAACAAAACATCGACTTCGGATGTAATCAAACAGTTGGTTTATTGTAAATTAAAAAAAAACTAACACAATAATTAAGTTATAAAAAATTTTCACATGAATGAATTTTCACGATTTTTTTCCTAGATTTCAATCATTTTCTTCTTGCAATAGAGCAAAACACAACTCTATGCGACACCGCCGGCGTTAGCTGGAACTAAGCCCGAAAAGAATATTCGTTTCGACAGTTAGTACGTGAAAGCTGTGTTTATTTTTACGTTTTTATTGCGTTAAAAAGATGATGGGGAAAAAAACCGTAAAAAACACTTATTGTTGTGTTTATAGATATAATTCTACAAAATCTAGGAATCCTGGAGCCCATTTTCATTATTTTCGTTGGGAAAATCAAAATGTTCACGTAACCAACAAATTAGAAATCGCAGAGGAAATTATTAGACTTATATCCTGGGAGCATGTTTTGATAATGGAAAAACCTGTATCTAAACATATTAGAATATGCCCACACCATTTCCACCAGGAGATTATAAAATGAAAACAGGCAAGAGTGGAAACTGATGTCAATTGAAAACAATGCGTCATATGTTTTGAATTATTTCGAAAACTCTCACTATGAAAACATTTTTGCTGCTGGAGAAGAAAGCTGTTACTTCATAAAACCGACAAGAAAAATCAGTTCAAGTCAAGACATTTCAACTATTTGTTCAGATCGTTCTTGTACAATAATTTTCATTCTTTTCGAAATAAATAACCTTGGGTCTACTTGGTATTTTTGAATATATAGAAGTCTCAACAAGTCAAGGAGCCTAGTTGAAAGTGAAAAAATGCTGCATGCAAGCCATATAATAATCTGCAATAAAACAAGGGGTAATGCAGGTGTGATTCTCTTGATTATTGCAAAAATCAACTTATGTTCAGCAACGATCAGATCTATATGTGAAATTTCAACTAAATTTCGAGTATTGGCAATTTTAAACAATATATTATACATATATGCATCAATTTAAAATTAATATTAAAAATAGCTTGATAGTATTGTAGTTCATTCAGCAACGGAAAAGGCGCAATTAATCGATAGATGAGTTGAATAAATTTATTTTATTATAAATGCAGCCCAAGACACAAGTGAGATGCAATAAATGAATAATACATTAAAATCTAGCGAGTAATAAATTTTTCAACATGATTAATCGATGATCACATCATGTTCTGCATATATACGGTCCTCTATGGAATGTGCATTTTTATTCAAAACTTATCACCCATTTTCTTTCCATAGATGTTTTCTCTTCCTGAACAGAAAAAAAATTAGTAGCTTCTAGTAAATGAATATCTTGTTCATCCTGATGTTCAATTACATTACAGTCGTGCATGTTTTCATATCCTGTTAGGTCACAAACTAATTTCAACCTTCTCTTAGTTTTCATCAAATATGAATAATCCTAATGTTTTCTGTTTTGTACATTTCATTGATACGGAAAATAATAAGAAAAACAGCAGAGACAAAACTGAACAATGAATTTTACTTTCACAGCAGTAGAATTGTAAAGAAATTTTGTAGTAAGTACAACCTTGTACAGTGGAGTAGCAGGGCTAAAATATGCTTGCGAATTCCAGACAATCTTGCTTGGTATGTGTGAATAATCGTGTCAACCTTCACACCATCACTTTCTCAATATGATGGGGTTGTCCTTGTAGAATTCCAATGTTCTGAAATAATTTTTTCCACACATAGAATCAAATGATTGCATTGCAACACTTGCTCACCCTCAACACAGCATCCATGAGCATGTTAATATTGGAAAATTTCCTATAATTTCAGGAACTTTTGGTAAACATTTTGTCAGATGATCTGATAAGCATTCAAAATTGAATAGTTTTTACCTCAATATTTCACATGAACATAAAATATAACCCGCAGGATCCACAACTGAAGAAACAACTTCGATTATTGATGGTCAATAAACGTTAAAAGTTAAAAAGTTAATTCCTAAAGAGAAAGCTAATGTAAACACGAAACAATACTCTACTACTTCTACTTACTATTTTGTCCAATAGTATGTCCTTTCCATGTTTGGCAGACATTTTTTGAATTCATTTCATTGTCCGATTCATCTGGAAAAAGCATCACCCAATTTCCTCCTCCCATGTACCGTTTATCGAGAACCAAAAACGAATAGCCGTCGGATGTTTCTTTGACAGCAAGAATTCGAAGGTTTCCTTCAGAGTCCGTTGTTTGCTCTGGCGATCCACAAACTTGGAGGTCGTAAATCTTCCCTCGGAACACACCTACAATATGTCGATAAGGCTCTACGGCGGCGAGTCGAATTCTACCCTGTCGGAACAAAATGCAGCATGAATAAGAATGGGCCAACGACAAAGCACTAGGAAACTTTTCACTTCAATACAATGTGATTCCCAAGTTCGACTCCATCAAGAGTTCCGAGCTCTGGGAAATTCAATTTGTTCAATTCTCCACTTTCTAGGAACACATCTAGATGGAATAATTTCGAGAGCTTATCCAGAGAAAGAGTATTCAAAATACTTTATCTACTGTAGAATATTTGATGGAAAATTACTTGTAGTTTTCAGCCAATTTCGGAACCTAAAAAGTTCTCTCGACCAGATTCACGAAATGACAAAAGGTTTTGCCACACCCAGAAAGAGCGATTAGTTTCCTATCCTGCCTGAGGAGCCGATTTAATATAGACAGACTAGGTATAGAGAGACTTAATTCGAATTAAGTTTCTCAAAAACCAAATACCCGTCTGCATATATATATATATATATATACAGGGTCTTTCACGAGGAACCTCACCCATATTTATACGGGAAACTACTGAACGTATTTTCATGAAATTCAGCACTTATAAGTATTTCACGATGCTGATGAAATCTAAAATATTTTCAAGGCATGAGCACCTCCGGTTTTTCCGGAAATGACGTCAACTTCCGTTTTTCAAATTAGAACACCATTTTTTTATTGCAGAAATAGATTCCTTAGAAAATTTCAAGTTATTTTGATGTAACATTTTTCAGTTTTGGTTGGAAAATTCTCTCTGAGCGGGAAAATTCGAAAAAAAAATCGAAAATAGAGCTCCGCTGAAACAAGAATAACTTCGAGGTTTTTGGATGGAAAATTTTCATTTTTGGGATTTTTCAAGATGTAAGATTGATGTATCCACTTTAAAAATCGAAATCGCCATTCATGATACAGGGGGTGAAAAAATCGCTTTCAAAGTTAGGGATGACAAAATCGTGAAAAATCAATTTTTTCAAATTAGAACCCCATTTTTTTATGTCAAATATTGAATCTACGTTAAAAAATAATGTGAGTGTATGCATCACTCTCTTGCCCTAAAGTGGATATTTTCTGAGTTATTCACAAAAAACTGTTTTTCGTCTTGAATTTTCAGCTATTTCTTTTCCCTTCACGCCAAAAAGATGAAATTTTCATGAACTGTTACTTAAACCATGTTTTAGATTTTACTACCCTAATATGCAAGAGAAAAAAGTTACCGGTTGTTCCTAAATAGATGGCGAATTTTGATTCGAATTTGTATCCGAAACCTCTTCATTTCAACTAATCGGCCATCGGTTTTCTCTCCAGTGATAAATAAATAATTCCTTATGAACCATATGCAAAAACTTACCATGTTTTACATTCTTTTTTTTTAATGATAGATATCATTAAATACATCTGCCAAATTCCTCTTTATTCAGTAGCATTTTGTGTTTACTATTAATTTGGTGATAATTCGTATTAAGTTATAAAATCGATCACTATGCCTAATTTCACCAATGAAGATTATTTAAATCTCATTCTACTTCATGGAGAATGTAATAAAGTTGTAGATAGAACGATTCGACTGTTCATTGAGAGGTTTCCTGACCGACCCAGACCAACGAGAGATACCGTTAACAGAACCATGACAAACTTGAGAAATGTCGGATCTTTCGTTAAGAAAACTATACACAGAGAAAAAAGTGTAGTAGAAGATGAGAACAACGAAATTACAGTTCTTGCATATTTTCGTGTGAATCCTCAAAATTCTATCAAAGATGCCGAGATTGATCTGGGATTATCTCAATCGAGTGTTTGGAGAATATTAAAAAAACATAAAATGCACCCATATAAATTCAATAGGGTACAGCATTTGAAGGAAACTGATTTCGTCAGGAGAACAGAGTTTTGCGAAGCTATGATGATTCGATTTCAAGAGAATGAAAACTTTTTGGACTGCATAATTTGGACAGATGAATCTAAATTCACAAAGAATGGTTCTTTCAATAGGCATAACAGTCATTATTGGGATGAAGAGAACAACCACCACTTCAGACAATGGAACTTTCAAGAGACCTGGAGTTTCAATGTTTTTTGCAATTCTCGATGTTCACATTTATGATGGGACTTTAACTGGTAAGATAGAACACTACACATGTTTGCATAATTTAAAGAATGTTCTCCCTTAGGAGATAGATATTCTGACCTATTGACTCAAATAATTGAGCCGCTAGTAGAGAACCATAATGACTTATGGTATCAACAAGATGGCGCGCCTCCACACAATTCACTCAATGTGTCAAATATCCTCTACAGGCTATTTGAAGATCGATGGTTGGCAAACAATGGTCCACATCTTTGGCCACCACGTTCTCCCGATTTAACTCCTTTAGATTATTATGTTTGGGGTAGGATAAAAAATATTGTCTACTCAACTCCCCTGACTGATAAAGAGGACTGCATAGAACGAGTCAGAAATGCGTTCAGGTTTGTTTAGATTTTTAGATTCATAGTTTTGAAACTCAATTTGGTTTTTAAACACTTTTGCAGATCTCTTCCTCCCGATGAAATAAGAAGAGCAACGCACGAAGCATTCCTGAGACGTATAAATAAATGTCTAGAAATTAACGGTCAAAACTTTGAGCATCTTCTCTAGTTATAACTGCGAGAGTTTGCCATGGTTCTCCTAATAGTAACTTGAAGTCGGTTTCAAGAAGGGGTGAAAAATCTACAGCATGGTTCAAATAACAGTTCCTGAAAATTTCATCTTTTTGGAGTGAAGGGAAAAGAAATAGCTGAAAATTCAAGACGAAAAACAGTTTTTTGTGAATAACTCAGAAAATATCCATTTTAGGGCAAGGGTGTGATGCATACACTCACATTATTTTTTAACGTAGATTCAATATCTGCCATAAAAAAATGGGGTTCTAATTTGAAAAAATTGATTTTTCACGATTTTGTCATCCCTAACTTTGAAAGCGATTTTTTCACCCCCTGTATCATAAATCGCGATTTCGATTTTTAAAGTGGATACATCAATCTTACATCTTGAAAAATCCCAAAAATGAAAATTTTCCATCCAAAAACCTCGAAGTTATTCTTGTTTCAGCGGAGCTCTATTTTCGATTTTTTTTTCGAATTTTCCCGCTCAGAGAGAATTTTCCAACCAAAATTGAAAAATGTTACATCAAAATAACTTGAAATTTCCTAAGGAATCTATTTCTGCAATAAAAAAATGGTGTTCTAATTTGAAAAACGGAAGTTGACGTCATTTCCGGAAAAACCGGAGGTGCTCATGCCTTGAAAATATTTTAGATTTCATCAGCATCGTGAAATACTTATAAGTGCTGAATTTCATGAAAATACGTTCAGTAGTTTCCCGTATAAATATGGGTGAGGTTCCTCGTGAAAGACCCTGTATATATATATATATTCTTATGAAAAAGAGAGCTAAAATAATACATTAAATGTTGAAACAAAAAGTACCTAAGCTGAGGTAAAAAAAGAACGGGGTATCATAACATTCTTTGTATGATACTATAGAATCATACGATACTATCAACACTAGTATCATACGATACTATCAACACTAGTATCATACGATACTATACAGCCAGGGGAAAAAACCTCAGCCGAAAAAACCTGCCTCCCCGTAAACAAAATAACATAAAATATCAAATATCAGGAAAATCTTGAAAGACATCAGTGTGAGCATCTTCATGTTATCCGTCGATGGGCTCGGATACACAGATTCTTCCCAAAACGACTCGTAATTCTTAATCTGAAATGAAAAAAGACAAAAGCAGAAAAGAATCCGATTATTCAGAATGAATCGAATGCATTTTGGAAATGCATTTGCTACTTTAAAAAACATCAACAATATTTGTTGCCCCTCAGTAGCCACACCGCTGAGTAAGATCATGTCGGCATCCTTTCAGAAAGGCATCCTACCTAATTCTTGGTTGACAGCTGGCGTTACTCCCATCTACAAGAAAGGTGACAAGTTAGACCCCGGAAATTACCGTCCTATCAGTCTTGTCCCAGTGGCGTCGAAGCTGATGGAGTCAATAATCTGTCGATCTATGACTGACTTCCTACTGCAGAATAACGTGATTCCCGAACAACAACATGGGTTCGTCCCTGGCCGATCAGTCATAACCAACCTTCTACAGTGTTTGAACGACTGGACCTCATCCATTGATAGTGGGGGTTGTGCGGACGTGGTATATCTGGATTTTTCGAAGGCGTTTGATCGTGTTCCGAGACGTAGACTGTTGCTGAAACTCGAACACGCTGGTATCCGTGGCCATCTTCTTAGTTGGATTTCGGCTTTTCTGACTAACCGCTCATTTCGTGTGCGTGTTGGCGACACCTATTCTTCTGCTTATTCGGTAATTAGTGGAGTGCCACAGGGATCTGTGCTCGGGCCTTTGCTTTTCCTGGTTTATGTTGCAGACATTCCCTTACTTCTGACGTCCTCGTGCTCTTTTTTCGCAGATGACACTAAAATTTACTCAGACCCATTTACACAGTATCACCAGCTTCAGCAGGATCTTGATAGGCTTCTTGAGTGGTGCCACATATGGCTGCTCTGTCTGAATATATCTAAGTGTGTTGTTCTCCATATTGGCCGGTCGAATCCAAGATTTACCTACACTATCGGCGGTACAACACTAGCTAGTGTAGATTCTCACACCGACCTGGGTGTGGTGGTGACCAGTGATTTGAGCTGGTCTGAACATATAACCAGCATCTGCAGGAAAGCTAGGAAATCGATATATCTACTGCAGAAATCGTTCGCTGGTGTTTCTTTTTCGACTTCCGTTAAACTCTACAAGACCTACGTCAGGCCGATTTTGGAGTTCGCCGGTCCTGTGTGGAGTGCCGACCTAGTGCGCGATCGGGAGTTGTTGGAGTGCGTCCAAAGATGTGCCACACGGATTTCCTTTGGTCGAGTAAGGCCCTCTTACGACCGTCGTCTTGCCATGGCAAATCTCGATACATTTGAGAATCGGAAAGCTCGTGGAGATCTCATATTAACATTTCGTATATTGAACAGCTTCATTGGCAGCGACCTCAGATCCCTTTTCACATTGTCTGACGACCACCGCCTGCGCGGGCATAATCTCAAGCTGAGACAGCAGCAGTACAGGACAACAACAAGAAGAAATTTTCTTCCTAATAGAATCTTCAACACTTGGAACTCCTTGCCGTCCTGTGTTGTGGATGCCCCATCGGTCAACATTTTCAAGAACCGGTACGATGGAACCCAGTTGTGAGATGTGAACCAGAAAAGTTGATATTCCGATTTGTTCATTTTATTTCAAGAGAAAAACATTTCTTTGTTACTCTTTTTGGGTTATGATTGTTTATTAATTGATATGTACACGACCAATTGAGTCATATTATTTTTTAATTGAATCTAATAGGACTAGTCCTCGATTCAAAACTTTTGATAATAATAATAATAATAATAATAAAACATTAAGATTTCTTGGCCAAATAATGTTCGGAGGTTTATAAATATTTATGACAGAAATGTCACAAAATTTTAAAGAAATGAAAAAAAAAACTCCATCAATTTCCCCTTTCTGAATCTGTTGAAACTTGTAAAAAATCAATTAATACATAACCTTTCAACTGTCCTCTTTCACGAGGATTTTTTTCCTGTTGCCGTGTGGGTTTCTTGCAGAAGAATCTCTTTGATACCATGTTCATCAGCTAATTTGGAGACGTAATCACACTTTCCTTTCGAAATTCCTTCGATATTCAAATTCAAAATCCACAAATTGTAGCTCTCTGGTCGTGAGGGTTTTTTCAAACCAGATACGACCTTCCAGGTGATGATTTTTCGGCACTTCAGATGTTTGAATACCGCTACGGGACCCCAATGAAAGGCAATCATCTCCCATAGATAAACCAAACATGTTATAACACAAGAAAACAGAATATTTTTCAGGAGCAAAAACTAAGACATATTACGAGAATTGTCATTCTGTAGTATGTATGTACACGAGGTACTTACTTCTTTTACATAATATTACATTTTCTATTTGTTTTCTTCGAACTATTCCGCTTACCTCAGTGCTTTTTATGCATTTGTGTAGGCTCTTCGATATAATACAATTGTTTCATACTGTTCTTGAACCATGTGCCAATCCATTCTGAACGTCTACGAACTGCCACTGATATTTTCCATCTGTTGCAGGAGAAAGACCATTTCCGTGTAGTTGGGACGGCTGTGGAAAGAGATTCGCCAGGTCCGATGAGTTGGCCAGGCACACGAGAACGCACACGGGTGAGAAGAACTTCGCATGTCCAGTTTGCAGTAAAAAATTCATGAGGAGCGATCACTTGAGGTGAGTATCTGCAACTTGGAGTAGTACATCCATTATCATATTGGAAGTCAGGGCATCAGGTTTTTCATTAGTTTCCAGAAGTTTCTTAAATCATGAAAAGATAAGGTCTTCTGTTCAATTGAATATAGGGAGTTTCGGTGAACATCTGAGTATCATTAACTGGCAAAATATAAGAGATGAAAATACTGAAAGATATTATATGAATTCTCAAGATGAGTTCCAGCGTACTTTTGCTAAATGCCTTCCTGTAATTGCTGTCCGGGATAATTGCAATCATGACCGACATCGTGCTGGATCAGAATTTGATGGTCTTAGGACGGCAATTGATGCTGCCCAGACGATTCATCAGGTGAAGAGAGAGAAGCCTCTTACGAGATGTTGTCGATACTTAAACGAACCTTACAAAGTAACTATATCAGCGCCAGGAAAATTCGGAATGCTAAGTTTGTTGAGGCTGCTGAGAATAAATCGAAGGCTATTTGGGAACTCATTAGGCAGAATACTGGTAGATCAAGTACTAGAGTTGGAAGTAAGAGCACATTGAGTGGTAACGAGCTTAATGTTTTTTTTCGAAGATCGGGAGAAAAACTCCGGCACAGTGCGCATCTTCAAAAGACCAAGCAAGACAAATGCTCAAGAGTTTTCTAAAAACCGATAGGGGATGGTTCAATTGGTGATACAGAAAAATTTTCAAATTTTTTTCTTCAACAAGCTGTGTCTCAGTGAAAAATGGTCGTATAGTAAATAAAAATCAACTTCTGAAGCTTGAAGACTCTAGTTTCTGAAATTAATGGTTAACAATTTTTCAGAGTACCGGTGGCCATGCAATCATTGGATAAAGCACGAAGAAAAATTTTTAAAAATTTTTCGAATTTTAATTTTTTGCTCTACACTCGTGGAGAATTTTCTCTTACTAGACCGATTCAAATGTCACATATCCTGTGCATTCAGCTCTAATTTGCTTTACGACTTTCGAGATATTCAGTTTTCAACGCAGAAGGATCCTTTTTCACTCAACTGCCGATATCTTTTTAAATTCATTCCATGATTTTTTTCTGGGGAAAATGAAGGTTTCAATATATCCAGTGTCCATGGCTCTAGTGGAAATGAGTCAGAAATCGTCCCTTGTTTTTTTTAAATGAAAATTTTTTTATTTCTCATTTTACTTTATCATGAACTGTCTTAAATACGCCCATAAGAACTAGGAACAATTTCAGAGGAACTTCCATGACTATAACATCCGTCAAAAACCTTCGTTTGCATTGCCCCTATTTAGATCAAAGAATTCTCAACAAAGCTAAAACCACACATGCATTAAGTTATAAAACAAACTTCCAGAATCCTTCAAGAAGCTGAGTACAATTATTTTCAGCAGGAGGGTGAGGAACTTGTTCTTGGAGAAAACAATTTACGGGTTGGATGAGTTTCACATTTAATTTGCTTCCTGAGCTACCAGTTTGGCTTCTTCTATTTGTTTTTGTATATAGTCTTGTACATAAATATGGTTTCAAATTTTTAAGTTTTATATCTTGAGCTTTTCATTATTTTTAAGCTCAATGATTTCTGTTTACAAACTATGTAAAGTTTTTGATGGAAGATATTATGTACTTGTCGACTGTATTAGTTTTGTGCAAAATGAATGTTAATAAATATTAAAAACTTTCAGAACAAAATTTAACGGAATTCTCCGAATGTTAATTTTTATTGAAAATAAAACAAAAATTTTTCATGATTTATTTAAAAAAAATGTGGGTGTTCTTTTTTCACGTTTATGTGACAAATGAAATTAAATTTCTTTTAAATTGAACAAAACAGATTTTTGTAGAAAATTTGCTGTAGAAAAAGAAATTGCCTTTCGGCTCGATTAGAGATCAGTATTTCCGGAAATATCGACAGTTGCGTGAAAAAGGATCATTTTGCATTCAAAACAGGATATCTTGAAGACGAATGATTGTTATATCTGAAAGTCATGAAAAGCAAATCAGAGCTGAATGAATAGGTTATGTGACATTTGCATCCGTCAAGTTCGAGAAAATTTTTCCATGCGCGTAGAGGAAAAAAAATTTGAAAAATTCTGAAAATTTTTTCTTCCTTCTTTATCCGATGATTTATGACTACCGGTACTCCGAGACAGTGTGAACCAATAAATTCAGAAACAAAAGTCTTCAAGCTTCAAAAGTATGTTTCTTTATTTTTCACTGAGAAATAGGCTGTTGAAAATCACCAAAAAATTTTGATTATTTTTCTGTTCCTTTAATTGTTAGTCGGAGTATAAATTGACAAAATTTGAGAAATTACGAATTTAAAATCATTTTATGAAAGTTTGTATGTGCATCACGTCGCGTAGATACCTTTTCGTCTTGTTTTTGGTACTCTTGGGGGGGAGTTAATTGCCTCCATTACCCCCCTCCCTGGAAATTCCCCCTTACCAGGACTTCCAGTCTTATGAAGTAGTAAAAAATTAGATCGATTCATAAATCGATTCAAAAGATGACTAGTTTTCTCAACGCGGGATTCGTATGCTGCCCGAAAAATGAGTGAAAAGTGTATCCAGCGATAGACAATACTTTGAATATCAAATGTGTAATCAGTTTTTTACAATAAGGCCTAGAATTTCGTAAAGAAACGGCGGAAGAAAAGTTTCAAACCTATTTATTAGAGTTCAGAAGTTCCACTGCAATGTGCTCTCGCATTGAAAATTGTTTGATAAGGTCCTGTTTTCTGATATTCAACTTGGTGTTTTCCTCAGTCTGAGAAATTCATGCGAAAAAGTTCAAAATTCATTTACTGAGATTTTACTTTCACATCGCCGAACTGTACAATTATTGTTGCAACTCTTTCCCCGACTCTCATATTAATTTTAATTACGCGATCTTCGAGCTATTTTCCAATTAAGCCGACGAGGAAGTCTCCTAGTTTCTTTTGCGGTCTGCGGGTTCCTCCAAAGGATTAGCGACGTCTTCGTAGGATTTGTCGTAGGGCAGGGAGATACGGGAGGGGGAGTGAGAGTTATTCTGTAACGAAGAAGATGGAATATCTGTTTTCTGGAGAGGATCTTAATTGAATGCTTGTACTCTTCGAATCCCGGTCGCTGTTTGAAAGGATCTTTGTGCTCTGAATGTAATACTCGAATCTCCTTTGCAGATTCCGTCTTCAAGAGTATATCATTAAGGCATGATATCTTCAGTGATATAACATGAGGCAATCCTTTGTGTTTTCTTATTTGCCGGAGGCAACACTGCCGGAGGATTCTCCTGGGGAAAGTTTTTCATTTATTCGGGCTTATTCTCGTTCTTTCGGATTATGAATAGGTAACTTATTTGTTCGGGGTTTCTTAAGAGCATAGATCAGCCTATGTTGTCAATTACCTTTTATTTTGGCGTACTTATTTTTATGCAATTAGTTGAGCAAATATATAATGAAACGTACTTCTCCACAAGAGTCCAATCATTTTGAAAAGTATGTAATCTTCGAGAAAATCGCTTTGAAATCATTTAAATCTCAATTACAACTTGAATCGATCCAATAAAAATAGTATGAGACATTTCATCGATCTGGTCGCCTTTTTTCTGAAGTTTGGTTCTTTGCATAGGCTTCATTAATGATCTTATTGATAATAATGATATGTCAGGCTTCATGGAAATGATAATACACTCACATTATTTAACAGAACGATCGTATTTGTACTCAAGAAATTTCCGCACATCATATGGCTCTATTCTGACCAGGTAATGGAAAATTTCTTCGATGTCTTCGATAATCTGGTATTTACGTGGCAAAGTATTGAACAGTTTAATGCAGATATATGAAGTATTTTTCTCTGTTATTGTCAGTGAATGACTTGGGAAGTGGAAGTATTGTATATTTCTGGTTTTATTGAAATTTTGGAAGCCCTGGGAATATTCACTGTGTTTGAACACAAATTTAACACAAGAGTATATATAAAGTCCTGTCAACGTTAGAATATTCAACCGCTTAAACATACCACGGCATGTTTCGCGAAACCCCAGTTTCAGAATTACTCTCACAACCATTTTCTGTGCAGTGAAAACCGTATTTATTTCAGAGCTATTTCCCCATGCAACAACACCATAACCCAATATGGATTGACAGTTTCCGTAGAACACTGTCATGAAGTGAAGTCAGTTTATGAAGGGCTTCGATTTGAAACGAATTCTCTGAAAATGTCAAGAGGTAAATTAACAAACGCTGAGGCTAATAGGGCTATCGAAATGCTACCAGGTGACCTAAATCAGGTTGATGTGGTGGAAAGGCCTCAAGTCAGCCAAAATGTGATATTTCTACTTCGGAATAGGTTCAGGGAGACAGGTTCAGTGTTGGGAAGACAAGGGCTTGGTGGGCGACGAAAAACAATACCTGCTCAGGATCATTTCATCACCGTTTCGGCTAGAAGAAAGCCTACATCTACGTGTAGAATGTTACGGAATACTCTCCAAAATGCATATGGGGTCCAAGTTTCCATCGAAACCATCAGATGACGTTTAAGAGAGGTGAATCTAGGTTCTTGACGTGCATTAAGAGGAGTTCCATTAACTCGTGACCATAAGCGTTAAAGACTGGAATGGGCTAGGCAACATATTAATTGGAACGATCAACGGAGTAATGTCCTTTTCACTGGTGAATCCAGATATGGACGATTTTCTGATTCTCGAAGAATAACTGTAGGGACAATTCCACGCATACCCCGTAATCGTCGATAAGTCCAAGAAGTCCATCCATTCCGAGGGGGTAGTGTTATGGTATGGGCCGGAATATGTTCCAACGGGCGGACAGATCTACACATTTGTCCTGGGAATATGATCGCCTTACACTATAGGGGGCATGTCATTGCCAATGTTTTGCCAACGCTGCTATCGGTGAAATTTTTCAATTTCTACAGGATAACGCTAGACCGCACCGTGCACCCATAGTTGAGAATGCGCGCGAGGAGCTTGGTATTTTACATTTACCAATACCTCCGCACTCACCAGATTTGAATTGCATAGAACACGCATGGGATATGCTCCAAAGAAGATTAGATAATCATCAACTTACCCCAGAATCCTCAAATGATCTGAGAGAGCTTCTGCCGCGTTTATGGAACCAAATTCCTCGGGAAATGTTCAACAACCACGTGTGTAGTATGCAAAGATGTCAAGTTGTTATCGATGCCCGTGGAGGCCATACATTGTATTGATAGTCTTAAAATGCTGGAATTCTCTATGAATAAACATTAAAATTGATTCACAATATTCACATATGAGTTCGATCAAATGCAAATGTAAAAAAATCAAAATATTAATGAAAATTTAAATGAAGGAGATGAGAGATTGCAGGACTCTGCACTCAAACTTGATAGATATGACTTTTTTCCTGGTTTTCTTCGAAATTATATTGGGATACCCCACTTCTTTCGCAACATAATTCACGCACTCACTTACCGATTCGTTCAAATAACAAAATGATTGAATCCAAAACTTGCCTGCCTAATTATACGACAACACCAAAATGTGACTATACTTTCAAACCGTTGTCGTGACTTCACTTTCAAATTTCAAGTTAGATCGTTTTTCGACCTAGACATACCTTTCACTTTCGGTTCGAACACGTCAGTGTCAGAAATTCTGCAATCGAGGTACAATCTCAGACCAATAATCCTCTGAAGATGCCTACCGCAGTTGCAGGCGAAACGTTAGGTGAAATAACTCCTAATGGACTACGGCCAATAAGCTCGGAACACTCTTTCAATGTCAGTATATCCAGTCGTGAAAAACTTAACATATTTGAAAAGTTTTCAATTACAAATGTTCCAACTGTTCAAAGTTCTCATTGAGGCATTTTAAAAGACCTTTTTCAAAGGATTGTGCTGTAGGAATTTTGGGAGGGTACAAAGAATCGAAAGCTACAACAATTTGAATTTTCTGATTATGGGAATTCATAATATGATCATTATAAAGTAATTCTTCAATTCGACCCTATAAATAAAAATATAGGGGAGTGAGATCCGGTTCTCGAGGAGACCAAAAAAAAAAGAACCCCTATTTTCTCATCAACAACCTTCGAATGAATCCATTAGCTTGGCATCTACTCCTATACTGGAATGAGCTAGAGCTCCATCCATTTGAAACCAACAGTTATTAATTCAATGGCTGCTCTACATTTTTGTGGGTCTCCGAACGTGCCACCACTGACTATATCGGTTCCGAACCTCGCAGTAATCGATTACCAGACTCGAAATCGCCCCCGATACAGTCGTTATTTACTGGGTCATCGGGATAGACTCGCGGCCAATCCAACGATTGTATTGGGTTTACGGAAGATCTAATCTATCCGGGTATTTGTATAATGAATTCGAAAATGCAGACGGTTTAATGTTGTACAGGAGTACGGTCGACGGGACATTTACTCGGAACTGGCTTAACCGAAATCTCGCTCCGATCCTTAATTTATTCGAACTGTGTCCCATTACTTGTTGCTGACGTGGCCCGACGTCACTCATTGGAAATTAGATCTGTCACAATCTGTCACGTTGGCGTAATCTAGGTTATGTCTAGATATTCGACGAGCCTCGTTATCGTATTAATTAACGATAAATCTATGGTTGGTAGATGTTCATTATGTTAAACTCAAAACGATTACACTGAAGAGAGATTGGAAATGAAGCGATTACACTTACGCTAACGCCATCTAGTTATTCCTATGTCAAAAACTAAAAAGTCAACTCTCTTCAACTCGGATAGAGTGTGGGTGAGGCCTGTTGCCTGTTGCACGAAAAACAGGTCCTATTGTTTAGTTTTCATTTCCCATACTCAACTATATTCCAGATTAGCTGACCGGCAGACTTTGTACTGCCTCAATCGATAAAATATTTGAAAAAGTTTCCTCGTTACCTCTTGAATAAAGAGAATTCTTTTTATATATAAATAACAATGTACATACCTATTTCAAAGCAATTAAATTTTTTATATATTTTGTACTTTTTTGTATTCCACCTAATATATTTCCTTCTCAAAAAAACTAATGGTTAGTACAACTTTATTCATCTCTAAGGCGAAACAAAGTTAGCCGGGTCAGCTACCTTATCTAATTGCCAATTGCCACAATTGGTCCCACCACCAGTTCCCCTACGCTCTTTAGTTTCTGGGATAGAAAATGATTCTAATAACTTCTTGGCCAACATTATTCCATTTATTTATCGATTGAGGCAGTACGAAGTCTGCCGGGTCAGCTAGTTTCACACAATACTGCTGCAACAATCGACGAAATCTCATCAAATAGTTATCAGCATTTTAACGCACCATTAAACGAAATGAATAATAATTCATTGAGCTCACTTTCTTGGTGGTTTCGTGGCCTAAAATTAAATAATTCAAAATTGTATTGAGTGGACATTTCAAATTTCAATAAAGGTACTCATCATTCAATGGATTTATCTTGATATTGAATTAATATCTATCATCACCTCTCCAAATCATTAGCGGGTATTTTAGAGCATCGTATGAATGGTGTGTTTCATATATTCGTTGCAATTCTCAAGTATTGCGACGCCTAAGAACAATATTACGCGTTTTCAAATTCTCACATACATGTCCACACAATGCTGCTGCAACAATCGACGAAATCTCAGCAAATAGTTATCAGCATTTTAATGAACCATTAAACAAAATGAATAATAATTCATCGAGCTCACTTTCTTGGTGGTTTCTTGGCCTAAAATCAAATAATTCAAATTTGTATCAAGTAGACATTTTGAATTTTAATAAGCAATTGTCACTTCGTTCACTGTAGGGGCGTTGAATTGGCGTCATGTGCTCCCATAGGTCGTTTATCTGCTCTAATCACAACCTTGTGATCGTCACTTGTCATACGTTCCAAAGCAGTTTTGAACAATCGAACCAATGCATGATGTTCATGAAGTAGTTGCTGCAGATCTTGAAAAATTATTTTTCTCACATCTGCATTGATTGATTGACGTTGATCAAGTTGATCATCCATATTGCCTATATGAAGTAAATTTGGAGGAATTTATGATGTGCATCTTCAAGTGGTTATAATGATCCAATTCGATGGTGCCTCTGGCCTTGGATCTAAATAGCAGAAAGGGAAGACAAAATAAGTGATTTCAAATCATTAAAGTTAATATTATATTCTTACCTTGAAAGTTAAATTGAATCCACGTCCTTTAATTATATCTGCTCCAAATAAAGTCATTTGGAAAAACCCATTTTATTTTTGTGTGTTCGATAGAAAATGTCAATGTCTATTTATGATTGCTATCTTATGGCGATAATAATTGTAGAATGGGGATTTCTTCATAACATTTCGTTATAAAATTTTCTGTAGTGTTCGGAAGAAAGATAACACATGGACACAGATGCGTAAAAATTATCAGAAAATGTACCGTAGCGACACCTATTGGCGTTATTCGCAAGAAGGAAATTATTTCCTATTTTTTTCCATTCCAGAGTTTTGATGTACTTTATGTTAACCCTGCCGTAGAAGAATCCAACGAAAAAATTTTTATAACAAACAGTTCATCCAATATTGAGTTATAAATGGTGTAACGAATAAAATGGCCGACTTAGTTTTATAAATTAAGATAATAAGGTCCCCAGATTGAAGTCGCTCAAACCTTCTTGGTCAAATTTACTGATTGAATAGAAGCGACAAAAAAATTTGGCAATCTGAATGGAATGTATGCAAAATTTCCAATAAACATCTCATTACTGATCCTTCCATCAGAGTTCCTGGTTTTGACCTTCCCAGGAGAATATGGTCTGTTCTGAATCGTATTAGAACAGGCTATGGACGATTCAACACAATGCTCTTTCGACGGAACTCGGTTGAAAGTCCTAGTCGTGAGTGTGGGGAAAATGAGAAAACATCTTATAAATAGTTGTCCCATTTGTAAATTCCAAGATGGTTTCGAGGCTATATACATAAAGTAACAAATGCATTTATGAATGGGTAGTTAATTTCAAAATAATTTAATTTATTCTAAATATATGGCTTCTTTTCTGCTTTCGTCTCTTTTCATTTCAGATTGAGAATTGCCAATCGTTTTGTGAAGAATCTGTTTATCTGAGTTCATCGACGGATAATATAAAGACGTTCTCTTAGATCTCACTGATGTTTTTCAAGATTTCCCTGATATTCAATATTTTAGGTAATTTTTTTTTCACGGGCGAGGTAAAGTTTTTTTTTCAGCTGAGGTTTTTTTCCTTTCCTCACTCAATCATACTGCAGACCTGTATGGTTTTCCTATGTTGCACCAACCTCAACTAGGTACCTTTTACCTTCAATAGGTGTTGTATTATTGTAGCTCTCTGAATCAAAAGAATATATAGATAGGGATAATCGAACCCACCGAAAAAACTCACATAAATATCTTTTTGCTAAAAATGCCACAAAAACAGAACAATCAATACAAACCAATTTCCTTACGATTATAAATCAGATCAAATAAAATTCATTCACAAGAAAAAAATCCTAATTCGATCAAATTCAAAAATAATCAGAATGGAAATTCAACTCAAACTTTCTGTGACATTTGAAATTGAGAGGCTCTGATCTTCTGATTTCCTCCTTTCGTGAAAAATAATCCTAGTTCTCTGAGGTAAAACTTCCGAATTTGTTATACACTCGTTTCGCGAGGAACACCCCACGATGTTATGTCGGTTCTCGCTTCTCGACTCGTAAATAATGATAAAAAATAATTTGAAAATGTACTGTTTCAAAAACCCTACTTTTTCAATTTTTCACTCTGCGAAACCTTCTAATTATTCACAAAGTCATAAAAGAGGACTTTTTTTTTCTTCAACCTACTTAAACCGTCGCCCGTTTCACAACCTAACTTCGAAGTGCATTTTGTTCCTTCCGAGAAATCTGCAGGACTTTCCCGTACCGTGAACTCAGAACTACTAAATAATTTCTTAGGAATCCAATTCACTTTTAACGCAGCCAAAAAAGCTTAATTTCGTAGAGAAAGAATCCCAAGTTCGATTCCCTACGACCGTGTTTGTTTCCATATTATCGCAAACTTCAAAACGGGTCCAAATGAATCAAAATCACTCCCTGCTCCCTCAAATCCCGTCGAAAACACGCCGTCCCAACAGGGTTGCCACAAGTCAAAATTTGTATTCTACTGAACTACTGAATAAAGCCTACCAGAATTCTACTAGAATTGGAATTGAACGAATCTACCAGATTTCTACTTACTTTTTTCAAGTTCTGGAAGAAATCATGGGAAAACAAATGAAAAACTTATATTTTTGTTCGAAAAACTTCTTTACAAAGAAAAATAATAAAAAATCACATTTTCACATGGATTTTCAACACCCTATGAAACAGTAAAACCAAAAAGTGTTTCTTTTACCTCAGAAATCTTTCGTTGAAATATATGTACAAGTCAGAGATTCAACCTGAACAACATGAAAGTTTTTAGCTGGGGTGGAGGGTATGAATGTAATGTAATTAATTTTTTCACTGTTCGGAAATGAAATTTCACAATATCTTAATTTGCAAATTAAATGGATTTACTTAAAATGGACATTTAAAATGAATTGATACTCTTATGTTGATAATTAGTACCTATCGAAGTGAAAATCTTAAATTTTAACTTTTAACTTTCGATCTGTTAAACACTGATGACGCCTCAAATCCCAGATAAAAATTTCCATGTTATGGTAACAAATAGGATATGTGAAGCTTTTTCATTGTGTATTCAAATTTTTCTCAGCTGTATAATTTTGTTAACGCCACCGCAGACAAGTTTCACTTACGCGGTTGAATTTTACAGAAAATGTGCCTACCTTCTCTGTTGACACTTTATATCATGTATTGAAATTCATTGAACACAGCTCTATCACTCACTTCAAACGGTTTAGGTGAGGAATTATTAAGTCGACAGACTAGAATGAGGCGCAGATTCAAAGATCTGTGGAATGAATAAATTCAAAAATCCCCTTAATAACGGAATTTGGGGGGGGATTCACCAGCGGTGGTAAAAATTTCTGACTTCAATCGTGTCGTTATAGTAGGGAAAAGCAGAACATTTTGAAATTCAATAGAGTTGAATAGATATTTTTGAACCTAATACGGACGAATTTGGTTAATTGAAAAAACAACTAGAAATCTACTGAAAATTTTTCGTTATCAACTAGAATTTCTACTGTCTACCAGATTCAAATTTCGTTCACTAAATTGGCTTCGCATTCTACCAGATTTAGTAGAAATTCTACTAAAGTGGCAACCATGCGTCCCAATATCTCATCGCTGTCCCGAAACGCGAAAAAAGACATTAGACGCTTGGGAAGTTCCGAAAACCCGTCGAAAACATGTCCGCGGCTCGCGGTCCCCACGAATGGGAACGGATGGAAATATCCAGATCTCGTCACATTTCAGCCCTAACGGCTGTCATTACGTCGTCGGATTTAATAAGGGCGGAAGCCGCGGTAAATACCGGCCTTCTTTCTGCTCCGTCCCCTTTGTTTTCAGCCCGGTGTTTGTTACAAGTCGAATTTTAAGGGGACGCATTTGAATAAACGAATTTCTCGACGACGTCCTCCCTTTCGTCTCCGAATGGCTGAGGGATGCGTCCATTAGGTTGAGAAATGGACGTACCCGTTCTCATTGATTGTTCGGGCCAACCCGTCATTGACCAGGGTCGTCCGGGCGAAACGGGGCTCTCGATCATCGTCTAACGGGATAATTACGGGAATGGGTCCGCTTTTGTCGCATCTTTCGGGATTTTTCTGCGAAGGGTTGAGATGCGACGTTGTTCTTTACAGAAAGAATATCACTTATTTATAAACGGAATCAGGCAGAATTTTTTCATCATAATAGGACATCGATCAATTGGATATGCAAAATTAATCGTTTTAACAGAAAAATCTACTTCAAACTGTATAAACTCCAAAATTAAGTAACATTCATTCAAAGGTTGACGACTAATTGCGTTTTAACCGAAAGGTGTAGTAAATGTAGAAATTAGTCATTTCCTAATTCACATATTCAAGATTGAAAGGTATATACAATGTTGGAGCTGGGATTATCAGAAAAACTGATATCCGATTCTCAAGGAGTTAGATTGTATTTCAAGCGTTGTGCGTCTGTAGAGAAATCTTTTCGGTCGGCGCGTATGAAACAAACTACTTCTGAATTTTATTCATTGGTGATACCGGTTTCAACGAAGGGGGTTTCCAATTGGGCCCTCAGCAGAAAACCGTGAGACTCAAAAAATAACGAAAATCTTCGCCGAGGTACTACTTACCTTGCGTTTTTGTTTAGACACGCCTAGTAGAGAAGAAAAAAAATATTTCAAAATCTAATTTGTAATTATTCATAAAGATCCACCTATAAAAGGTGAAGAACTAATTCAGGAATTAATCGGGGAAATACAAAAATTACCTACTCCAAAGCGTTAATAGATCTGGGGATACGAAACAGAAAAGTCCTGTACATTACTCCGGCGAGAAGGAAGCCTACATCTACGTGTAGAATGCTACAGAATACTCTTTAGAATGCATATGGGAATCAAGTTTCCATCGAAACCATCAGACGTGACCATAAGTGTCAAATACTGGAATAGGCAAGGCAACATATCAATTGGAACGATCAATGGCGTAGTGTGCTTTTCACTGATGAATCCAGATATCGAGAATTTATTCTCGAAGAATAAGGGTATGGACAATTCCACGCATACCCCGTATTCGTCGCTATGTCCAAGAAGTCCATCCATTCCGAGAGGGTAGTATTATGGTATGGACCGGGATAAATTTCAACAGGCGTACAGATCTTCATTTGTCATGGGAATATGACCGTCTTACACTATAGGAAGCACGTCATTGAGAATGTTTAGCCAAATAATTTTCACGCTGCTATTGGTGAAACTTTGCAATTTCTAGACGATAAGTTTTGTATTCCATATATCATTAATATCTCTGCAATCACCAGATTTGAATGCATGAAATATGCTCCAAAGATTAGATAATCCCGAGAATCCTCAAATGATCCGAGAGAGCTTCTGAACCGTTTATGGGACCAAATTCCTCAAGAAATGTTCAACAACCTCGTGTTTAGTATGCAAAGAAGATGTCAAGCTGATATTGATGCCCGTGCAGGCCATACATTGTATTGATAGTCTTCAATGCTTGAATTCTCTGGTAATAAATTTTCGTTATTTTACTCGATTTCTCTTAACCACCCTGTATACGCTGCAGACCTACAGCTAATTGGATAATTGGATTATGAAAGGTTTACATTGCCTGGTTAGGAATCCAATCATACGGTTGCAAGAAGCTATAAGAGAATCTATGTGCTTATCAAAAACTACACCAAATCTCTTACACTGGTGACTCTAGATAATTCGATGTTGTCCAATGTTTAATATTTATATTCGTCTTTATTCATCTTTATTTCTCAGGATTGACAGAGTGCTGTAGCATTTCAGGCTATGCGAAAACGTTATAACTGAACATTTTTGGATATTAATGTACAGGCCATTACTTTTGCAATAAACTGCGAAAATCTCTACACAATTCGGAAAGAGTCACATTTCCAAACAGTGCGGGAAAAACCCCTGCTAATCCTGTCCTGCACTGAAAAGTGCGCGGAAAAGAAATAGCAGGGGTTTTTCCACACTTTTATTAAAGAATGAATCTATGCAACGAACGTTAACGATGAGAGTACTATGGTAACGACATGTAGAATTACGTTCGACAATTATGAATTTATATAGGTTATCAAATTTGATCTGTGTGTTGAATTCAAATCGATCTCATACAGGCGCTTGTAGAAAAAATATTGTTCCTATCTTGTGCAGAAAGTATCATTCCCGTACTCGATTTGAACAGCAATTTATGTTTCTCCAGAAAAAGGAACATGACATGTATATTACGTTTTTTTAACTTCTTCAATTCAGGGGGTATACTACTAAATCATCGAAATCTGACCTCTATGAACAATTCACATCGTTTCCAGAAAGAAAACTTTCATACGATTCAGAAAAGAAACACGCTCAACTTCCTGTCGACCAAAGTAATCAATCTTATTCCCTCCCGATCCAAAAACACCAATCAATGTTGCAATAATCTCCGAAGTACCCCTCCTTCCACCCCCCCCATATCCCCAACCCCCGCGACGATACCCCAAGGAACGCGAGAAACCATCGCCGATAAATTCATACCCACCCCATCAATCTTCCACTCGGAATAACCCCCGTTACATTTTTTGAAAAATTGTACCTGCCAAAGTTCATAACTAACCGCCATTTTTTTTCCAGCAAGCACGCGAGGAGACATCCGAACTTCGACCCTTCGGTCTTGAGGCAGCGAAGGGCCCCCAACAGGGCCTTCTCGATCAACTCCAGCGACGGCACTCCATCAGACGCCCTGTCGGACTCTGCCCCCAGCCCTTAAACCCCCAGAAGGTTGGAGATCCTCGGAAGAACATATTTTTTATGAAAAGAGTTTAACGACGTTCATAATCCGCCGAAGAAAATATCCAATAATATGGACTAGTGAAAATCTAGATCATGAAGTAAACTGCAGGAAACGTGCTGCCATCGAACCAACGTAGCAATAGACTTTTCTTTCTCATATCTGGAAAGTGCCTAACACGAGGCCACAGCCGTCTATAGAGATAGCCTGGAACTAAATCTGGCAACGCCGTATCCGAACGCGAAGCGTAGGTATACTCGTCCGATCCGTTAAAGCGGGATATCATGTTATTTCGAATTCAAATCATTTGCAAATTCATCAAATGAATTTTTTGCTTTAAGAAAAAAGAATATAAGACCCTACTTAGTCAAAAAATTGAATATCTTAATTACTCCTTGGCAAAAATCTCACGATTGTGTTTCAATCTTGGTTGGAATTGAAAGGTAATTATCTGAATTATAAGTTAGGAAAAGAATTAGATATTCAATTCATTGTTCAGCAAGAACCACGGGAAGGTGTAGGGCCAACTCTTGCCAAAAAAATTTAATGAAAATCTCTAAGTGAACAGAAAAAGTATCCTCAACATAATTATGTACTCAATATATGTAGAAATCGAAGTGAATGTGAAAATAAATAGATATAAGATGTTAACTCAACAAATATTGAAATTTTCAACATAAAATTGATATGCAAACTCAACGGAAATGCATATTTTCATGAAAAGTTGGACGATTTCATTCTAAGGAGGGTGAGTTTCTATCTTTGGGTAATGCAAACTTTTTCCTATCTCCCAAGTGTTTTCTCCGTTTGCTCGACATTAATCATATTATTTACGAGATTGTTTAGGAGTAAATTTGCAAAAACCGAACAAAGTGAATTCAAAATTGATTTCGCATTCGTACCTCAACTGCTGACTGCTGCTCGAAGGAGCAGCATATTCTGAAACATAAATTTTGGCGGAGTTATCCATGTCGCTATTTTGCAATTAATATAAATCTAAAATGGACAAACTTTTGAAATTAATTTCCTATTTTCATCGCAATTGAAATTCTAACCTAACCTCCAACCTATCCAGTACATGATCTCAAGTTAGTAAAGAAAATCAGACGAAACCTTCATTGCACTTCACTAAAAAACAGTTTTTCAGTTCCCATAAAGTTTACTTATTTCCAGACATTTATTCACTGAAACACTACGATTTATCAACAAAATTCAAACACACGTACCTACACTATCAACAAAACTCGCCCTACTGAAAATCTATTCTTCACCACACATCACGAGTTTCGTGGGTCTCTGGTAGGCCTACGCGCGACGTTGCCGAATTTCCTTGTTCCTGGCTTGTACTTAAGGAGGCTATGCCTCGGCCTAACAGCATTGAATTTAGGTCTGCGGCTCATTTTGGTTGTCATCGATGAAGACGTAACAACCCAGAAACTAGTCTATTGCTACGTTGGTTCGATGGCAGCACGTTTCCTGCAGTTTACTTCATGATCTAGATTTTAACTAGTCCATATTATTGGATATTTTTTATGTTTGGTCGCGTTGTTCGTTCGTTGGAAGACTTCAAGACTCAGATTGGAGCAGATAAACGTTGCTGACCATTACGAAAACTTTCCGTTTTTAATCCCGGGTAACGGAAGTATTCGAGAGTCCTCCTTAAATGGCATCGTAGTGCTTTCATGAAAATCGGAAGAGAGTAACACACTCGCGTTTTATACGCAGATAAAGTATGAGAGAACGTCAAAGTCCACCCCAACACCACATAAGATTCCGAACCTTTCAACGAATACATCACAATAACAAGAACACAAACTCAAAGAAAGACTGACGATCTCAAAACGTTTTCGTATTCCATTTTGCAATGAAACTATTGTGAATCCCGAATAGTTGGTACTAATTACTCCATACTTAGAAGTTTGTAAACTACCCCATAATAACCCATCGCAGAAATAACAGTGGGTGGCCCAATTATTAATATCCATTTATCCCATTTTGAGTTTCGAAAAAAGTTATTTTTCTATTTCAGTATCCTAATGAGTTCATTACAATACTAGAAGTAGCAAAATTTGGTGTTATAACAAATTCAAACGTGGATTGAAAAATATACATAGGGATATTTTTTTAGAGATGAATGAATTTCTCTTCTTGATAAAAGTCATAATAAAAATACACTACATAATATCTCTATTCCTTGAAAATCAATTTCGCTTTTCTTAAACAAAGTGTTCTACCTGAAAGTTTGAGGTTGAAATGTGCAATGAATCTTTGCCTATCATAAACAAGGGTAGTTTTTTTCCTTGTGATTCCTTATTCATTCTGTTAATACAAATTATTGTTTTTCAATGTAGTAAACTTTTTCATTTCGAAAATATCCAAGTTTCAGCTAGCATGAAAAGAAGCATGCAAATTCATGGAAACAAAAAAAAGAAACGGAAAGAAAGAGATGGATGAGAATGTCAACAGTGATAATAGAAAAGAGGGCTTTTTTATTTAAAATTTTCGTATAATTGGGACACTATTATTGTGAATATATCATTGTCCTGTTCATTCTACTTCAGAATTCCATTTAATAAAAACCTATGATCCTCGTTTTTTAATATTTATTTTCTCTATTTTAGTATCGTCATGAGTTATATTACAGTACTAAAAGTACTGCTGTGATGAAACTCATTACAGCATTGTTTTCAATTTTATTTTTCATTTTGCGGTTTTAAATACTGACCTCAGATCCTCTCAATTTTCAAATCAAATCACTTCAAATTCCGTAATCTGTCAAATTTCGTAAGTCACCCCCCCCCCCATCAACTGCCAAGATAAAATACAAAAGTCACTAATCTGAATTTTTATTTGATTTCCGAGAGTATTTCACAAAACTTGATTGAAATAGAGAAAATATAGTCTAATACTCGTTACAGAAGGCAATTCCAAAACACATTCCGCATTCGTGTTGAAATAGGAGTTCATTTTGCAACTTGTTTCAGAATGTATTATTCTGCATGTAGGATTTTTTGGCGCTTTTGGAGAAACCACGAATGAACTATTACTCTTCTAAACTTCGTGATTTTCGAGTAATCTATCTGAAAAATTATCATTCAAAGCGTAGTGGCATAAGGATACCTTTTTTTTCAAATGACACACTTTCAATGGGATAATATATTTGAATAATATTCAGAAATAAATTTTCGAAAACATAAGGTATAGGGATCTGTAGTTTCTTGTTTTCAAGATTTGTCCAAGGCTTTCGACAAAGTACATCATGCAACACTTCTGCAGGTTCTCTTAGATTATGGTGTGGGACCAGATTTGTTAAGTTGGATTGGGTCATACCTGTGTGAAAGGTCTCAGTATGTTGTTATGGGTGATGCTTGCTCGTCTCTTTACAATGTTGAATCGGGAGTACCTCAGGGGTCTCATTTGGGACCACTTCTCTTCAGCTTGTATATCAATGATGTCTGCCGGTATCTTGTTTATGTGATTTTGAGCTCTACGCTGATGACATCAAAATGTACCTAGCTGTGAGAAGCTTGGAGGACGTTCAGAGGTTTCAGGATGATCTTAACAGATTTTGCGAGTTCTGTTCTTTGCTTTACCTGTCCCTGAATGTAAGTAAGTGTAAACATATAACTTTCACCAAGAACTTCAACATTGTGAGTGCACCTCTGTGCCTGTTTGGCTTGATTGTGGAGGAGGTGACAGTTGTTAAAGACCTGGGAATATTTCTGGATTCGAAGTTGTCATTTGAACATCATATTGATAATGTTGTTTCTAGAGGCTACAGAATGCTCGGTTTTGTTCTGAGAATTACACGGAATTTCAAGAATGAAGAAACCATGAGTGTTCTGTACTTTTCTCTAGTCCGCAGTATAGTCGAGTATGCAACCCCAATATGGAACCCTTTTTATCACAAATATATCAGCAGAATTGAAAGAATTCAGAAGAAGTTCACAAGAACTCTATATTACAGATTCGGTAACAGGCAGGTAGCATGTCCATATGAGACAAGATTGAAAATGTACAAAATGATTACCCTAGATTACCCTAGAGCAAAGAAGAGCTATTCTCGATCAAATGTTTTTATTTCGAATAATGAATAATCATTTCGATTTTCCCCTTGTTCGTGAAATTTACTTCAATACTCGTGTTTTTACTGGTCGCAATAGAGATCTTTTCTATATCGCAAGAGCCCGCACATCATTGTATTACAACTCCACTTTTCTGAGAATTACACGATTTTATAACTGGCATATCTCTTTCATTGACATATTCAACTCTTCACAAGCTGTTTTTAGGAGAAGACTGTGTGCTTATACGTGTAGAAATTAATAGAAAAAGAAGATTTTTAAACTTTTTCTCCCTTATTATTATTTTTGTAATATAGGTTCATGATCATTATTGTAGGTATTTGTTTTCTTGTATTTTGGTGAATCCTTGTTATTGGGTCTTCCTGTTAGGATTCCTGTTTATGTTAAATAAATAAATAAATAAATAAATAAGATGAAAACACTTATCCATGAAAAAGTGCTCAAGTTCAAAAGACGTACAGCATAACTTCTGTTAGACCAAGGAAAACAATAATTGAAAATGCAGTTCTGCCTTTGTTCGAGAATTGATGTTGGATTATTCTTTTCCGTATTCGATAAATACTATTCATTCACATCACACAACTATTTACAGTTATCCGTTTGTTAATGTAAATGAGGAATGAACATTTTTCATGGACACTTCATTTAATTGTATTTTATATTCATAAAAAAAAATAAAGAGTCAATCCTGAGCATTTTTTTATCCCCCCAAATGTAGGATACAAATCGAAAAATAACGTGAGACCCATAATGAATATATTCTTCTGAAAAAATCCATAAAATAATCTGATTAGGTACCTTCCTTGAATAAATGTGGCCACCCACTGTAAAACTACAGAATAAGACAATTGTTGATTTCGATATTTTCGATACATATCTCAGAATTATCAGAAGCTTTTGTGATCTTCGCTCTTTGTATACATACCAAGAAGTTGTTGTAATATCCCTTCCAATCTATAATTTTTGCTTGAACATTTTCTGTAATGAATTGGATATCTCTAGAGGTGTGAACTTATGTTCTCGATGAAACTCAGTCAGCTGATTATAGACACTAGTCATATCCTCTTCAAATGCTGATTGAATGCATGTTCAACTCTGAATAAATTTTTTCTACTCATCAATAAATTGTCGGTTATGACAAAAGGGAGAATGTGTACAGGGTATTTCATTTTCGAAGGTTTTCTGAGGCATTACTTTTAGAAATCTACTACTATCAAGTCTGCTGTAGACTTCTTTGGTTTTCAAACACCCCTGTATTTCTATTTATAACTTGAAAACCGAACACATTACCAGAAAACAAATGTTAAAGTTATTCCCAATGGGCTGCAGAATCCAAAAAGACCCCTAAAAATTTTCTCTTAAAAATGTTAAACTATTTCAACCTCGAAGGATATTTTTGCGAGAACAGTTTCATAGATTAATGATGTACCTACCAGTGTAGGTACTCAACACGATTTTGACGGAGTTTTTGAATGATTTATGTTGAAAAAATGTGTGGGCAAATTTCGTCGAATCAATGATCTGAAATTTCAAATATAATTCCCAGAAAAAAATTATCGGAGGGTGCAAACAACTCTTGAAAATCCACTATTTCAAGAGATTAAATGAGAACTTCATTGATGGTATTTTCTGAAGCTAAACACTTAGTATTGAAACCTTAGAGAACCAACCTTTGCATACTCTTGACCAATCTAGCTGCACTGACAAGATTCAGTACCTATTTTTTCAAAAAGTATAATCGAATGTCTCGCTTTCAATGAAATATAAATATATTTACGTTCGTAGGGAATTGAAGACTATGATTATTATTTCGTGTATTCGAATAGAAGAAAACTGTAAATATTGTAAATAAAATGATATATCAATGTTTCTGTTGATTACTGTGCCAGCAGATAATTACCAATGTTGAATTGTATAAGTGAAAATAAATAGTTTAACTGAAGTCTTTCGATTAGTTCTAATTAGTACTTCCCTCTGCCATGTGAGATGAAAGAGTTGCATTTTCTTGGCAGCTTAGAAAGGAGATTAATGTTTTGTTCAATACTTACTCTTCACTACACTTCAAGAAACGAAATACGAAATATTCAATTCATATTCATTAGTTGGTCGAGGAATGATCCAATCTCAAATAGACTCTTCCTCGACGAAATGTTGATTCATGTTAAAGACAGTATGGATTTTTCTTGTCATGACGCAATTCGATTGGTGTGAAATTTGTATCTGTTTTTTTTATCAGAGTACAATTTGCATTTAGTTTTTCTTCATTTTTCTGGTTTTGCGAATGTCTTTTATATGTTCTTGTAGGCATTCATTAAATTTTGGGAAATTAGCAAACCCAACAGACCGATTTCTAACTTATCAGTCTTCATCAGTGATGCTAAACACATCATAAGCTCATCTTCAGTGATACTTATAAATTGGTGAATGCATAGTTCAAAAGCTTTGATGGCATACCTACTTGTTCAAACGGAATCTATGATTGATTTTCATCAAACCTTCAGACATAACTCACCTCAACTCACCTCACTCATTTTCTTCAGGTAGCATATATGAATTTTTATGTGCCTTCACAATTTTATTTCACGACAATTCAATCTTCTATGTCATCAGCAAAGAAACTCCATAAATGCATTTAAATAAAGTCTTGAAAATTAAATGATATAACACACTTATTGACTTATACTTCTCACAATCATCCTTGCCTGATATATGAAACAATGTTGAATTTTTCTGTGTCAAACTTTATGAAATCTTGAATATTTTGGAATCCAATCATATTACTCACTTCAGAACTCTATCCTGCACATAAAGTTGTTTTTTTCCTCTTCTGAAAAATATAGATCAAAAGAAGATAGAAGAATGCAGTTGATGGCATTATCAGTTTCTCTAGAAAAGACTACCGTAGTTTGCCATTCATTATCTCTTTCGTCTAAGAAATTGTAGTTCAGATATCACCAATGTTACCCAATCTGCATATAAGCCTTTTTATATATTCACTGATTCATTGGGCGGTTGATCGTTTAATATCGATGATTTTCATTCCTATGAACCTCAAATGCTGTGAGACATTTCCAGCAGACTTCGGAAATGGGAATATCACTGAAAATTAATTTTGGTAGTGAAAAACAAATTGGGAAAAAAACGGACACTAGCTCATTCATGATCTGTAGGTTTTGTAACACTCCACATAAAAGTATATTCCTAAGAGCTATTACTGCTTATTTGAAATTCAAATCAAACAGCTATGAAAATTTTCCTTAGCGTAATATGGAACATCAATCGACAAAGCAAGTACAACTGATATAATGGCTTAAGAACTTGACAACTGACAAGATATATGGGATCATGAAAATATTTCTGGAGGGAGGGATCGATATCAGCCAACTGAACAAGGTAATTATACATACCTTTATTTTCAGGGCAGGAGTAATGAAACAACTGCTTTGTCACCATCTTAAGTCTGGCCTGTGATTATTCATTGTTTCTTTGCATTGAATTTATGTTTTTCTCGTGAATGCTTGAGTTTTCGGAAAAACCATTGGAAGTGAAAGAGTAGGAATATGAAATCGGCTTTTGAGTCATGTTTAAATTTTCATCCAAAAAAAGTTGTGAGAAAAATAATCCTATACGTTGACTATTTCAACCCTCTTAGGGGTTGAAAAAATTCCAATATGTGTAATTCCTTTGACAAATGATAATAATCAAGTTTCGTGTCTTCAGCTCAATAAACAGGGAACATACATAAGGATTACAATTTTTTAAAATCCTCTGAAAGCTGTAACTGCACCAGGGAGAGGTTTTTCATACCGAATAACCACTTAAATTTCCTCAAAGAGTCATAAAAAAAATTCAAATGATGAATTTCAATAGTGTGAGGAGTAATTAACTTTTTTTCCATGTACCGAACATTCAATTGAGTAGATTTTATGGAGTCTGTTTTTTTCTAAGAAGAGTATCTTGATGTTGCTAGAAACTTTGAAAAACCCTACTTGTTTGTTTCTTCAGTTTTGTAGCTATTCTTTATTTCTTGGACACTGGAAGCAAAAGCACGGCTCATTTTCATGAGAGAAACTAGTTTTTGTGAAAAAATATATTCTTTTTATTCTGTGAAAGGAATAAATATTGGGAATCAAATTGATGTTAAATTAACGTTGATTTTACAGTTACCCAATATTCAATAATGTGAGTTTTTTCATTTCATAGAATCGTTTTTTTTTTATGTGAGGAGTACCTTGAAGTATGTTTGAAACTTTGTGACACACTTTTTGTTTCATTATTTATTATGTTCAGTTTCATTCTTAGGTGTATCTCAAAATTTCAAGCATCATAGAACAAGCTATTTTTCACAAAAAAAGCAGATTCCATAAAATAAAGAAATATACATGATTAAATGTTAGGTAGATGAAAAATCAAAACTAATTACTTTTCACTTTGAGGAGATTCATAATATTGAACCTGTTCATCCCAAACATGGGTCCATTTCACAGAATGACAGGAAAAAAATTGTCAGAAAATATATTTCGCTTGATAAAAAATGAGCCTCTTTTGCTCACAGATTTCATGAAATAAAAAAAAAGCAAAATAACTCCCTAGTTTACATAGAAAATGTGTGTCAAAGTGTGTGTCATAAATCAATATACTTCTTAAAAAAGAAACGGATCACCGATTTGGTAGGGAAACGGTTTCGACCTAAATCACTCATATTGAAGAAACAATTTTGAACAAAATTTCTTAATTTGAGTTGGCGATTTCGAACTCTTTTGCAGCAGTCATTGCAATTAGTGTTTGGAATTGAGGATATATTTGATATTTTGAAAGATTGTTGTTGTGACTGTGAATTCCGATATTCTGTGGTCACTACCCATAATTTTCTCTCAAACTTGTTCTCCTTCGTGCAGTTCCTGTTCATAATTTTTTTTCAAATTTTTTATAAGGTACCACATAACTCAAACTTAACTTTGAATCTTTTTTAGTTCATTATTTAAATTTATGTACATATATTGATTATTCGCAATACTATAACACAATGTACGAAGAGCGAACCTAATGATGATTCTGCTTATCTGAGAGTAACAGCTTGAATTTATGATACCGGAAGGTTTTTTTATGACACAGTCCATGCGACGTAACTGAAAAATTTACAACTGGGTACCTATTTGTTGAGGCCGCACCTCTTCCAACACTTGATGGTAAAAATATTGGGTTAAATACCATTTATTGCCGGCTATACATATATTGTCAACTACTGATTGCAAACTTCAGATTCCTTCGTATTTCATAACTTTCTCGGAATCATGTATTGCAACTGCTTCAAAATTTCACCAACTGCTTTGAACTTTTTCCAACTGCTTAGGAATTTTTTCCAACTGCTTTAAAATTTTGCCAACAACTTTGAAATGTTTTCAACCGTTTGGAAATTTTTTCCAACTTCTTCGAAATTTTTCCAATTCCTTTGAAAATTTGGCAAATTCTTTCAACATTAGGGGGATCATCCCACCCTTGGGGCCGTCCCTGAGTCTGATTTAATACCTGAATGATTAATTGTAATATGGTATGTGTTCTTTGTTGTCATGATTGAGCTTACTGTAGTATTATTCTGAGTTTTCCCGTACATGTGAAAGTCTAAAGAGATTAATAAAACGTATTATTATTCTAAAATACTTTTATAACAGTGCGTCAGCTAATTCGAGATAAACCTTCGCCAAATTAACTGCCCAGAACAAAAATCCCCGTCGCGATTCAGGAATAAAGCTCGCAAATCTGATGTCGACACATTTATTTCAAGATAAACATAACTCACGGTCGAGAGAACCGTGCAGATATCGACATAAAGACTGGCATCAAATATGCAAATGTTCCCTTTGTCCGAATCACCATTCGGGGCTGCACAAAGCTTCGGCTATCGGCGTGGAGAACGTCGAATTCCTCTTGAACGGATTCTTCGGATCGACGACTTCGCTGAATTTGCCTGGCTGGGTCTCCTCCCTGCGACGCTCGAATTTATGTTGCCAAAAGGACATCGCCGACGATCCGTATAATGGATATTTTTGATAAAGCTGCAATATAGAGGTTTGTGAGAGTTTAGTCTGGTATACGCGCGTTCTTTTTCGTTCGTAGTTCGCTTTGTTGGGAGCAGTGGTGGAGTCTCAGTGGGGCAGAGAAGACCCCCAAGGTTTTATTTAACTAGTTTATCCACTCCTATTGAATAATGTATTCATTATCCAACTACATCTGAGCAATTAATAGTATCTATGAACAAACAGCGGGAGTTATAATAACTCCCGCCTATAAATCCCTGTGAATAATCAGAATAGACTCATAGAATTATTTGACAACCGAATCTCAAGCTACTTTTGTGCTTCTGTACGAGGCGGTTGACAGAGAGGAAACATCTCATTATTGTTATCGATGGGAGTAATGTCACTTGGATAATTCTGACGTTTTCAAATTCAGTTGACACCTCATTGCTGTTGTGAATGTTTTTCTGAATAAGACCTCCGATAGTGAGGATGAAATATTATGTAGGTACACTTCCAGAAATAAGACAAGCAGCTAGTGCTACAGTAGGTACAGAATTTATTGCCCGCGGGAAATCCCAAAACAAATAAATATAAAGTTGTATCAAAAATTTTCAAGAATGATGTGTGATAGTAACAATGTATATTATTATAGTTGTGGATAAAGTATAGTATTCAACTTGCAGTAATGGTCATAACTCCCTTGATGAATTGCAGCGCGAGCCGGAGGCGGGGTTATGGCTTGCATTACTGCTCGTTGAATAATATACTATTAAACCCGCGGCTCCGCTCGCGTTATATTTCAATGAGAAACATTAGTGTACAGGTTGGTCAAATTTCGATGTTTTAGTATTACATCTTCTTAATTGAGCAAGATAGAAAAAAGTAATATACAATTTTTCGAGAAACATGAATTGCTGAAAACCACAAGTCGCTAATGTGTCTAGTTTCCATGCTACAGGGTGATTTTGGTATTTGGCCAATTATTATAATAGGCTCTAACTTTCGCAGTATTGCAACTACGCTTTCGGAAAATATACATCTTCAGGTCAGTTTTTTCAGGACATCTTACCGGTGCCAGTGCCAGTGCCAGTGCCAGTGTCAGTGAATTTTCAGTTCAGCTTCAAATATCAGGGAAAATAAAAAAACTTTTTTCAAATGGAAACCAAAGTGCAATATGATGTTTTTCAATAGACTTTTCATAAGGTTTTGATTTTGATTCATATTTTTTTAACTGAAGAAGTTTTCGAACTTGATATGTCACAATTGTGAGCGGTCAAATTCATCAGTTATAGTTCTATCATTATAGACTCAAGGAGTGTTTCTCGAAATTTTTTCTTTCCTACTTTGAACAATATTTGAAAAGAGAGATTTTTAAACTTCAATCACAGTTTCCACGGGAGTTAATGAGAGCCTGCTTAAATTATGTTGACCGAATGTTTTTTTTCGGAATTCTGAATGTATATGCAGAATTATCCATATCTATACTAATTATATAAATGTGAATATCTGCGTATTTGTTTGTCCTCTATGGACTCAGTTACCAGATGATCGGTTTTGATGAAACTTTCACTATAATGTAGAGAATTTATTTTGGGAGGTTTCCATGTAGGGTTCATTCCTATATCATCAAGAAATGAGAAAAATATCGAGGCTTCATAAAAAAGTCGGTAATTAACCCGGTTTTTTCAGGCTTTTAAGTCCGTCGCTGGGTAAACTATGAGAGATAGAGAAACCTAGTCACAGACAATTTTGTAGTGCTCAAAATTTCTTTAAAAAAGTCGGCGACGGCATATGTCCTACTGCTGAGGACAACCCACGATAACCATTTTTAACATTTTAAGTTCAATTCAAAATAATATTAAATTTGAAGAGGGCTCCCGACTGGCATGGAAGGAATTCATATGAAAATGAACGTGATTGTTATCTGCGGCATTTATTCCTGATGAAAAATGCTGTTTACAGTATAATTTTCTAATGAATATTTCAAAAGTTACCGCAGGTTGAACGAACGCAAATTTGAGCAAGAAATTACTGAATCTACGCGAGATCGCTTTGTCACATAGTCAGATGCCTGTCTGTCTTTCGATACGAGGTTATGATTGTGGGGTTGCGGACATATCAGTACCATTTTAAATTGAAATATTACGCAAGTGGAGAAGCGGGTTTGAGCTAGTATGATATATTTTTGAAATTGTCTGAGAAAACTCTATTGGAAAAATGGTGTGGATGTCAATATTTTAAGGCAAAGAAATAACAAATAAATCATTGGTTTTACAACTTTCAAATGAGAAACGAAAGTCAGTAGTTCTTTCAGTATTATTGGGAAGTATGTAGACTATTTTCATAAGAACTTTGCACTGCGCCCTTCTGTCATCAAATATCGTCGTTTTTTCCTGAAATATATGAATAATAAATGCACTTCCAATCCAGTTGGTATTAATACATCTGGGAAAATTCCATCTATTGTTGCCGAATTCCTCGAACTGCCAGAACAAAAGCAATATACAGGACACTGTTTTCGAAGATCCCTCGCCTCATAGCTAGCGGAATCAGGAGCAAATATGACGGATTTAAAAACATGGTAGATGGAAATCTACGACGGTAGCCGAGGGCTATCTATGTTGATCATTCCATTGCATATTGAAATGTCATTGCTGAAAACATTCTCCCAACCTCAACCAATTTTGGATCATCATCATCCAATATTGTACTTCCGGTTTCTACAAGTACTGATGGTGCTGAGGATTCTAATAATGTGTTGCGAAGCTCCCTAACGTCACAGAGCATTAATGTTAGTAACTGTTCTAGTTTTACGATTAATATTAAGGTTCATAAGTAATGATTGTTAAATATTGATAATAAAAATTTGCAATCGCTGAATTTTTCTCATCTGATTTCATCATAAGAAAATGGAGTGCTAGAAATATTTTCAACACTAATGTTGAAAATATTTTTAACATGCTTCCACGTGAACAATTCATTTCAACATTCTTTGCTGTCAGTAAGAGTGTCACTTTTAATGGCAGTTGTACAAAAAAACTTTTTTAGGTCCACTCAGACAATCTGACGAGCTCTAGATTTTTTTATTCATTTTAAACCCTCACCTACTTTCAATCCCATCAATCAAGCAGTCAAATTAAGAGCTATATTCGTCATTGAAAGAACGTAGGATATGGATGCTATCCTAATCTGACGCGCTCGAATATGTCCAAGCAAAATTTTTTGTTATCACCTAAGATTCGCAACCCAATGAGTTCCTATAACGCTTGAGTAAATCCCAATTCTGCATCGTGGGCTCCTCTACTATAGTTAAGAGTCCACTGAATATTTAAGGGTCTTGTTCAAACAGCTCCTTCGCGAAATTCAGCTTCTGACATCCAAATCGACTCATCGACGTATCAAATCTCTCGATTTACGACGATGCGTCCCGAAGCAACGGCCCGGGCGTCGAAAATAACGCCCACGTCTCCCTGCTGGGAAAAGTTCCAGCGGACGCTCATTTACAACCCCATTAGACGTCGTCTACATGCGACGCTGCCCCTCAACACCTTCGGCGCTTCTCGAACCAACCTTTACCGGGTGTCGACGCGAAAATCAGCCCTGCCCCTCCGCCTCGCGGCGTCGGGACGCCGACGTCGACGTCGGAATCAATCGGCGATCGCGTCCGGGCGCCTAATTGAGATTAATGCATCTGTGCGGTGCCGCCTTATTACCGAGGCGGTCAGAATGCCGACATCAAAGGAAATTGAAACGCCGAAACGCAGGATCTCGGGCGTCCCGACGCCATATCCGATTCCGCGAGCTGGAGCACGCACGGGCGTTGCGGTCGACCGCCGTCGCGATGCAACAACTGTCCGTTTGATTTATGGCGTGGGCGGACGCGGGAGATTGCGTGATGAAACACGTTTCAACGATTCTGTCTGGACGCGAAATTTTTTTGGGAAGTCATCAGAGATGTTTGACGTGGAATTCTTGTAGGGTATGTGGACCTTTAGAGTCATGATTCTTCATGAATAAGAGGTCAAATCAAAAGATCCGTTCCTCATGCAGAATCTGGATAAGAAAACTTTTTAATCAAGCCTAATGGGAAACTAGGACACAGGATTCATCGAAAACCAACCTGCTCTGACAGATATCAAAAGTTGTGTAAGAGTAGTCTTAGGTCTTAGACTAAACGGTTGAAATGAACATTCCAAAAGAAGGAGGGAAAGCTTATAGAATTGAATGAGACCTTGAAGTAATGAGAAACATTAGTAAGATAAAACTGAAATATAAAAGACATGTAGAAATTGAAAAACAAATCTATCAATAAGTAAGCCACAATAGTTATTAATGATGTGAGTGTTGAAAGTGATGTTTTATTTTGTGAGTGAAAAAATGATCTCTCCTACTATCATCTCGGCAGCTGGTGTGCCTGAAGGAATTTTAATTGATTTTATCTGAAATTTCGGGGGTCAGTATTGACAACCACACAACGAGAAATATAACTTTGCCGTAACGAGTTCATTACAGCACTTATTTCAGTACTGTAATGAACTTATCACGATACTGAAATAAAGAAAAGTTATTGTTTTTATGAGTGTTAAAAGTGACGTTTAATTTTGTGAGTGAAAGAACAAAATGAAATCACTTTTAACAAAAATACCATACTATGTTTTTTGTACAACTGCCCTATTTTTATAATGAAACGGGCGACTTTTTAATGACAGTAAACCCCAAAATGCATTTTAATATTCAAATAATCAAAAGATTATTGTGAATAGCAAACGTTGCCAACGTTATGATCGCTAACAAATGAGAAAAGACTCTGTCATTCGAATTCCACTCCTGTCCAATTTTCGTCTTGGGATTTCAACTGCTTAATATGTTTGTCGAGAGTCCAATTAATAATTAAAGTGACGACTTGGTTGTTCCTCTGGATATTGAAGAGTCTGAAAGAAGAGCAAATCTGGAACTCCTACCTAAAAAATCTGTTCAGCAGTACGATATTGCATATAACAATTTCCTGGCCTGGTATAAATTGAAAAATGTGGAAGGGAACTTCAGTGAAACTGTTTTCCTTGCATACTTAGAAGAAATATAAAGAATTTGGAGTTCAGTAACTTTGTGGAGCAAATTTTCAATGATAAAGTCAAGCGCCCTTGTTGAAAATGGTGTGGAGGTTAGTTAATATTTCAAGGTTATAGCATATTTAAAATAGGAAAGTGAAGGATATCGTCCCAAAAAATCAAAAATTCTCACTCGTGAACAACTTGAAATGTTCCGAAAGGAGGCACCTGATGAGAAATACTGGATGGTTGAGATTGCAACTATTTTCGGATTATTTGGAGACTGTCGGCGTTAAGAATTATGTAATATATATCAGTGGAAGACATCAAAATAACAAATAAATCATTCATTATACAACTTCCAAATACAAAAACGAAAGTCAGTCGTTATTTCAGTATTATTGGGAAGTATGTAGACTATTTTTATAAGTACATTGCACTGCGCCTTCCTGTCATCAAACATCGTCGTTTTTTTCCTGAAATACATGAATAATTAATACACTGCCAATCCAGTTGGTATTAATACACCAAAAACGTGGTGGATGGAAGTCTACGACGGTAGCCGCGGACTATATTGATCATTCCATTGCATATAGAAATGTCATTGCTGAAAAAATTCTCCCAACCTCAACAGATTTTGGATCATCTTCATCCAATATTGTACTTCCGGTTTCTACAAGTACTGATGGTGCTGAGGATTCTAATAATGTGTTGCAACAAAGCTCCCTAACGTCAGAGGGCATTGATGTTAGTAATTGTTCTAGTTTTACGATCAATATTAATGTTTATAAGTAATGATTGCTAAGTATTGATAATAAAAATTTGCAATTGCTGAATTTTTCTCATCTGATTTCAAAATTTGTGCTAAAAATATTTTCACACTGTTGTTAAAAATATTTTCAACACGCTTTCACGTAAACAATCAATTTTAACATTGTTTGCTGTCATTAAAAGTGTCACTTTTAATGGCCGTTGTAGAGTTGTACAAAAAATCATTATACAATATTTTTCCATGCTCGTACAACAACAAAAAATTTGGATATGTAATTATATATCAGCACCCCAGAGGTAAAGTGTGTTAAGTGACAATATCAAAATTAGACAAAAGAGAGATTTTTCAGTTTTCAGTTATTGTTTCAAAAAATGTTCACTGTCATCATTTGACGTTTTGATATACCTAGAGAGTCGAAAATGTGTTCCACTAGCCAGAATTTACTAATGTGACCTAAAACACTTTACCTCGGAGATGCTGATATAAATGTTGAAGTCTTTCAAGAAATAGTCTATTCTATTCTATGACCCGAAAGCTTCATAACCTAGTTCCCGACCTCCGACCTAATTTGTACCCACAGCCGCGCCATATTCTCAGAACAGCGCCTCCCAGACAAATGGTTGTTCCTTTTCATTTCACGGTTTAGACGGTTTGCGGCACCAACTTCAAAACGTTATTTCCAGAGATTACTATTAGGGATGATGTATTCGTCTAATATATTATAATGGCCCTGCGGGGAACTGTTTCATATTTTCCGTTCTAGAACGGGAATTTCGATAAGGCAGGAACAGATACGGTGTGTTGAACGAGAATGAAGGAGATTGCGTTATTTTTGTTACATTATCTTCTTGCATTACTGCGAGAGTGGTCCGATATTCGGGCGGGAGATTTATGGGGCGGCATATTAGGGAGACGAGTATCAAATTTTCCGATGTGAATAATGAATAAGGTTATTAGAAGACTTTTTCGTTGCCGTGTGTATTTCCTTATCGGGTCTTGCTTCAGGAGACAAGATGAGTCCAGCAGCTCTGAAGAGGCTCAAAAGGAACGTCCTGTAGTAATATACTGACTGACAAAGAAACTGCAACCCTCAGAAGGAGCTCTTTAAATTTTAAATAAGTTTTGGTGAAACATACATTATACCGATAAAATGGGGTAACTTTGAACAAAAAATTTCTTTTGTTATGGTGAAAAAATCATTAGATTTAGCGACATTTGGTTTTCACTGCTCAATTCGTGATACATTCAAGAATGGCACGACAGCATTTACATGAAAATAAGCTCAGAGAGTTAGCAATGCTGACATGTTACTTCGAATCTAAAATATCCACGTTCGATATGGTTTGCAAACTTTTGCTGCTGTAACCGTAAGTATTTGCACTACATGCTCGCAAAATATATCTGCTACAACAATACATTATCATAGCAACAGTATAGCAAAGGAATTTCGAACACATTTTGTTCTATTTATACTTTTAGAGAACAATGTGCTTAGTCATCGTTTTCGGGGTAACTTTGAACGTTCAATAAAGCTCGAGGTTTGAAACTAACTTGGTTTTTCTTGTAGAAAATGTTCCGCTCTTACAAAAGAAAACATGGTGCAGAAAAATATGTCACTTTTAGTTCAGGTTCAGAAATCAAGGAAAGCTCCCGGTGAAATAAATTGAAAAACAAAATTTTTTCTTTGCGTGAGTTTTCCTAGCAATGAGTACCTGACGAGGGAATTACACCGATCACCGAATTATTCACAGCTCAGAAAGACCCCAAGGTAGGCAGGCAAGGCAGGAGCCCTCTTGTTTAGTGCAAATCGGTTCAGGTCCAACAGGCTTCAGCCTCAAAGCTTTCTTCACGAGTTCATCGGCTAATTCATTTCTTTATATACCACCTTATTGCCTCTGGCCAGTTGTTTTATGGTAATACTGCATTCCCATGTCAGACGAGACTCCTAGCTGTATGATTGCAGTGATCTCAGAGTTGCCTGACTGTCCGTGGTGATATACTTATGCATGCGCTCTTTTGAGATTCCTTCGAAGGCACTCTTGAGCACAGGTATAGACTGATAGTGTCTCTGCCTTAAAAGAGAAGGTTCACTTCCAAGAGGATTGGATATCTTTAATTAAGGTCCAAACACCTAATGTCTATAGGATTTACGAAGGTCATTGCACTAAGACGAGCATTAATGACCGTTTCGAATGGCATTTGGAAATCGTATATGATTGGCATCACATCTGATGGTTTTGCCAAGAGGCTTGAGTCTACTTGATTCAGTATCCTCATATAACCAACCGAGTTTCCGGGTAGGAAGTTCCTTTGAGGGATATTTTGATGGCTTCCAGCAGACTACATTTCCTTACCTACAGGTGTAGGGGAGACAAATCAAGTATGACCTTGAGCGCTGCTCCTGTGGCCCCAACACAAGCTAGTCGCTGCAACTTTTGCAGCTTGTTGCGAGAAGTGGCCTGTTCAGTTTTGGTCCACCATACCAGTGACGCATAGGTGATAACGGGACGTACTACTGCAGTGTATAACCACAGTACCATTTCTGGTCTCATCCCCCATGTTTTTCCAAAGAGCCTCTTGCAGGCCCACATGGCCGCCGTGGTTCTGGAAAGGTTTTTTTCCACATGCTTCTTCCTGTTGAGATTTCTATCCAGGAAGACTCCCAGATAGTTACACTTGCTGGAGAAGTTGAAAGTCTGTCCATTCAGAATCGGAGCTCTCAGATTAAGATTCCTTCTTCTGGTGAAGGGAATCAGGGTTGTCTTGGAGTGATTGACTATCAGTCCCTCTTCCTCACACCATCTCTCAATTATCCTGAGGGCATATTGGATTCGGTTGCTCAGTCTGCCTTCATGCTTACCTCTCACAGATATCATCAGCGTATGCCTCATGATAAATGATCTGTGAGCCTAGGAATTGAAAATGGTATTCATTTCGATAACTACTATTTTGAATTTATCTATGTTTCAAAACTGTCCATACACTCCATAACACGTCTTGACATTCATGCAAGAAGATCGTCTATTTCTTCTTTAACGATACTTTCCCAAGCTACCACCTGTACTTCATATCTCAGAGCCTCCAAAGTCCGTGAGGTTTGGCTTCAAATTCCAAGCCTCCTACCCATGATGTCCCAAACATGCTCCATAGGCGAAAGATCGGAGGATTTGGGCGACCATGGCAAAATATTCATGGATCGCTCCAAAAAAACTTTGAATCACTCTTGCAACATGAGATCAAGAATTATCTTGTTGAATTATTGGATTGGGGAGACATTTAAGGTACAGTTAGGTTAGGTAGCTTTATAAATGATCTGCATATAATTCACATTTTTCCTTATCGGTCTGATATTCTTTCACATTATCTTCGAGTATGGGATTTGGTGTAACTTTTTGGAAAATCATTGTAGATTTGGAATCGTTATTAATAATAATCTCAACTCTCGATTCACTTGATATAACCTCACTGTCAGTGTGGGAGACCCGGCTCACTGTTTTGTATAAGGGCTGGTATTACAAACGTGTCAACCGAGAATTGAGACTCAACTTCAGCTTGAAGACCGGTTTTTATATGCTAAAATTGGCCTTCAAGCAGGGGTTGAGTCTCAATTCTCGGTTGGCACGTTTATAATACCGGCTCCAAGTGTCAAAATTCTAACACTTTGAAGTCGATGGTTGCAAGAGATAATTAAATTTCGTTTTTTTTTTCTTGTACTTTTTTTTTTAATATTACATTATAGTAACCTTGTCGGACAATAACGAACATGACAAAGAAAGAATCAACCAATTTGGTGCAGTCGTTTGGACGTGATGCCGCGCCGAACGTCAACCATAGATCCTCTTTCATTTATTTATTTATTTTTCATTTATTTATTTATTGAACATTCAGGTTGCAAACAGTACAGTGTTCAAATGAAGCAGCCACATATTACAAATCAACTAACAATAAGTCAAGTTCACTCCAGAAATATGATCATTGGTTTACTACACAATAAGAAGAAAAGAAGAAATCTTTAATAAATTTTTTAAATTTATGAAAATTGTCTGAGAAAACATCCACACGCTCACTCAGGCTGAAGGAGTCGAAAGCGGACTGTAACCGTAACATCGGAGAGTGCTGTCCCGTATTCGTTCTACGATATGGGTTGTTGAAGGCTTCTATCCTTAACATCGCGACCAGATACTCTGAAGTTGACTCTAGATAACAAGTACGAAGAATTGAAATCATTATTAATAATTTTAAAGAGTGTACAAAGATCAATTACCGTTCGATCATCGACGAGTTCCAAGATTTTGAATTCATACCCTAAAGGCTTATAGTTTCTGTCATCAACTGGAATATGTGTTTTAAAGGCCAGGAATTTCAGAAATTTATTCTGTATTCGTTGAATTCTTTTTATATGAATATCATATTTCGGGGACCAAACTACAGATGCAAAGGAGAGCCTGATATGAATGAAAGAATAGTACCAAGAAATCAAAACTTTGGGGTTATTAAAATCTCTACTATTTCTGTTGATGAATCCAACTAACCTATTAGACGCATTTATCGTCTTTTCTATATGTGTCTTGAATGACCACTTCTCGTCAAGTGTAACTCCCAAATCAACCACCTCACTCGAGTATTTTACTGTCTCGTGATTGATTTCATAAGAGATATAGATATTCCCAGTATCTATGCGTATTTATAATGAACGAACTGATTGATTCTCGACAGTCTGTTTCGGAGCAGCGCCTTCTATCAATTCACCGTTCGCGGGCGGGAACAAATCAAAATATCGGGCGGGCGAACGGGCGTCTAGAAACTTCCGGGGATTCCGGACTCGGGAGCGATAAAACTCGATCCGGTTTCGGGGCCCGGATCGGAAATAACTTATTCCCGTAAGAAATTAGGCCCGGCGAACTTCCCGGAGATGAATGTCCCGCCTTTGATTTAGGGTGGGTGGGGGTTGGTGTGACCCCCGGGGCATTTTCGCCGACTTCTGGCCCCGCGCTTCTTATCGAAACTAGATCGGGTCGGATGCGATCATTCGAAAGTATAAAAAAAAAGATTTGTTTCCGACCGTTCCGAAAGCCCCCTAGTTTCAGCAACATCCAGTATAATTTATAACCGGTATTATAAATGTGTCAACCGACAATTGAGACTCAACTCATTTTTTTATTTATTCAATTATTTAGAAAGAACACAAACAGGCTCTAAGCCCAGAAACAGCGTTCACAATATGAACATTAATATACTGTACCTATACAGGGTGAGTCCTTGACTTGTACATATATTCAAATCATAGATTTTTGAGGTCAAAAGAAATACTTAGTTTCCTAATGAGCTATGCGCTTCGTTGTACCAATGTAGACTTTCCCGCAGTCACAAGGTATCCTGTAAATACCGGGTTGAGAGAATGCGTCGACTTTGTCTTTGGTAGTTCTGATCATTTGGCCAAGTTTTTGAGTTGGCTTATAGACAGTCTCTATATTGTGGCCTTTTAGTATTCTACCAATTCTATCGGTGACCTTGGGGATATATGGTAAGTTAGCTCTTCCATTTGGGGTGAGTTGTGATGTGTTATCATCAGGTGTGGAAAGTCTTGGTCCTATTGCCCTCTGAATTTTCTTAGCATTATATCCGTTAGCGACGAATGCATGCTGTAGATGTTCAAGTTCATCCTCCAGATATTCTGGCTCGCACAATCGTCGGGCTCTATCTACGAGTGTTTTTATAACTCCTCGTTTCTGTTGAGGATGATGATTGGACTGCTTGTGTAGATACCTGTCAGAGTGGGTTGGTTATCTATAAACCCTGTGTCCTAGCTTTTCATTAGGCTTTCTAGTAACCAAGACGTCTAGAAAGGGTAGAGCACCATCCTTTTCATTTTCCATAGTGAATTGAATATTTGGGTGCCTACTGTTAAGATGGGATAGGAAAGCATCCAATTCTTCAAGTCCATGACTCCAGACGACAAAAGTATCATCCACATAACGTAGCCATGTGGATGGTCTCTTAGTTGCCGTTTCAATTGCACTTTATTCGAATTTCTCTATGAGGCAATTTGCAATTGCAGGACTTAGAGGGTTTCCCATGGCGCAGCCGTCCATTTGCTCATATAATTTGCCTTTCCACTGAAAAACGCTGGATGATAGGCAAAGTTCGAAGAGCTTTGTTATGTCATTCGGGAATAACTCAGACACGTAGTTAAGCGATTCCCTGAGTCCTTGACGAAAGTGTCCGTGTTTCTCACATGAGGTCTCAACATAGTTGCTGAAACATTGGCTAAGTCGTATGTTGGTGAATCGATGGTACTAACGATAGGTCTCAATGGGACATTATCCTTGTGAATTTTCGGAAGTTCTTATATACGCGGAGCCCTTGCTTCACTCTTACAAATCCTCTTTTTACGTTCCTCATCGAGAGAAGAAACTTTTATAAGAGCCTTTGCTTGTCTGAGCCTGGACGAGGTAGGATTTCTTTTAAGTTTCCTGTAGTTTCGGAAATGCAGCGGCCGAGTTACAATCTAAGACCAAGAATCCTCTGAAGATGCCTACCGCAGTTGTGGGGGAAACGTTAGGTGAAATGATTCGTAATAGACCACGGCCAATAGGCCCGGAAGACTCTCTTAAGGTAAATATATCCGGTCGTGAAAGCCTGGAACTGAATCTGTTCTCTCAACATACTTACTAGAAAAATTGAAAACTTGGAGCTCATCAACTTTGTGGAGCAATTTTTCAATTATCTACTCAAACGCTTTCGTTAAAAACGATATTGATGTTTGTTTATGAGTACATTTTGCGTTTGTTTTTTCAAACTTCTCCGGTTATGCCAATGCCTTTCATTTATTAGTGAAGTCACCCTTCTCCTCTGTCACACATTCATCAAGATCAAGACTTCCTCACCACCACCGATCTGGCCGGGTCCCGATGAAAATCAAACCGAGGGTGAAAATTTCCAATGGCACTCGAAATTTCACAGACGCGGCCGTTCAACAGCTCTCGGAAGAAAGAACACGGTCCGTCGGCCGAGCGACCATGAGTGCCCTCTGGCGGATGCGAATTTCTGGGTCGGGAAATCCGGCTGCCAGCGAGCCTCTCTCTAAGGGGCTCGTCTTCAAAAGGAATCGAGGGGGCCCTTCATGAGGAGGAGTCCCTCTCGGATCGGGACGGGACCAAAGAGATGGGTCGAGGAGATATCGGGGCGACACCCGCCATTAGGGAAAATAGGATCCCTCCCGGTTTTGAGATTGATTTTCACGTCTTTATACGGCGGCTGAGATTCCTTCGACGATTTGAACATTTTCAAATCGATCCAATTGGGAAAATTTAGGAGCAGTCGTGAATATCGTCATGTTGTGATTCGTGCTTCATGTGAATTTTTCAGAGGATTCATTTTCATATTTTGATACTTGTATATGTATACAAGTGTAACTACAAGTTACAACTGGTCCTATTGGGATATTTTCCGAAAGAGATCTTGACACCGCTAGTTACGTACAGGGTGATTCATTTATCTTGGTAACCCCAATTTTCTCGAAAACGTAAGAATATTTTTCATTCTGTGAATGGCGTTTTGAACACGTCAATGTCGACTTGAGATGCGCATAAAAATCTGCGGAATAAATAAAGAAGCCAGGCGTCGCGGCGCTATCAAAAATTTTTTCTCCAGGGACATACCTTTTTTATCATGTTATTCGAAAGATAATTTCATTCCGAATTTTTTTTTCGAATACAAGTTTTATAGATTTCTAACCGTTAGCGATCTGCAGCGTGTTTTATATTGATTCTATTCCATTTATTTTTTTCTGTATTGTGGTAGTATGGCTTTATTTAGAGACATAGATGTGATTTTGTGATTTGAATTCAAGAAGGCTAGTTTTCTGGTCAATGTGCTCCTTCAAATAAGATGAAATATGTGGCTACAGCAAGATGGGGCTTCATGCCACCACGCTGCCATTCTCAAGAGATATTTAGATCAAGAATTCGGAAATAATGAATTGAAACCAATGGACCCATCAGATATCGCCAGACCTAACGCTCATGGATTACTTTCTGAGAGGTCCCCTTGAATATATGGTATACCAAACTGATTCTAATAACTTGGACTATTTGAAATTGAAGATAAGAAACGCATGTGCCCAAGTGGACCCTTATATTTTGACCGAAGTGATGAAATAACTTATGTATGGATCATAATGGCCGGTATATAAAACATATAATTCGAAATTTTTCTTTTGTTATTGAAAAAAAATGTTTATTATTATAAGATATAATATTTAATGAATAAAATAATAGAAAAATAGTTACAGAGCCTCCGTCATTTTACGGAACATGATCAAATTTAGGTCATCTAGCCATTATGATCCATACACAAGTTAAATCATCTCCCTATTTCATCATAAGTCACTTTGGACAAAATATAAGGTTCCATTCATTTTCGAATTCTTAATCTCAATATCTCTTCACAATGGCAGCGTTGTGACATGGAGCCCTATCTTGCTGTATCCACATATTTGATCTTATTTAAAGAGGCAGATTGTTTAGAAAACTTGCCCCCTTGAATTCAAGGCATAAAATCACTACTACCACAATACAGAAAAAAATAAATGGAATAGAATCAACATAAAACACGCTGCAGATCGCTGACGGTAAGAAATGGACAAAAATTGTATTTGAAAAAAAAGTTCAAAATGAAATAATCTTTCGAATGACATGATAAAAATGGGATGTCCCTGGAGAAAAAATGTTTGATAGCGCCGCGACGCCTGGCGTCTTTATTTAATCCGCAGATTTTTATGCGCATCTCAAGTCGACATTGACTTGTTCAAAACGCCATTCACAGAATGAAAAAATATTCGGGCGTTTTCGGGAAAATTGGGGTTACCAAGATAAATGAATCACCCTGTACAGGGTGATTTACTCATCTTGGTAACCCCAATTTTCTCGAAAATGTCCGAATTTTTTTTCATTCTGTGAATGGCGTTTTGAACAAGTCAATGTCAACTTGAGACATTTGAGAAAAATCTTCGGAATAAATAAAGTCGTCAGGCGTCGCCGCGCTAACAAAATTTTTTTCTCCAGGGACATACTTTTTTTATCATGTCATTCGAAAGATATTTTCATTCTGAACTTTTTTTTCGAATACAATTTTCATCCATTTCTAACCGTCAGCGATCTGCAGCGTGTTTTATGATAATTCTATTCCATTCATTTTTTTCTGTATTGTGGTACCATGCCTTTATTTGGAGACATATATATGATTTTTGTGCCTTGAATTCAAGGAGGCTAATTTTCTAAACAATCTGCCTCTTCAACTGAGATTAAATATGTAGATACAGCAAGATGGGGATCCATGTCACAATGCTGCCATTGTGAAGAGATATTGAGATCAAAAATTCTAAAATAAATGAACCCTTATATTTTGACCGAAGTAACTTATAATGATAAAGGGAAATGATATAACTTATGTATTGATCATAATGGCTAGATGACCTAGATCTGATTTTGTTGCGT